>JAWWMU010000053.1:1916099-1929803 GCA_035048155.1 Cinnycerthia olivascens | reverse complement strand
GGAGAGGTGTCAACCTTCTTCTCCAATCCCTGGTCTGTGTGGAAATACTATAAATATGGAGTCAGATGTTTTAATAAGTAAGTTTTAGCCTTCTCAAGAGAAAGTGTGTCTGTGTGTGTCCCACAGCGACAGTCCCCCTTCCCCAGGGAGGGGCAGATGCTGCTGCAGTTCCTGAACACTGATGGTCAGACCTGCTCCCAGGCCCTGTTTGACACTTCTGAGAGCAGCCAGGAGGTGACAGAGCCACCAGAGCTGGAAGCAGCAGGGTGCTCACCAGCAGAACCCACCAGCAGCATCCCTGCTGCTGTACCTCACCTCCCCAGGCTCACTCTGCTCCCAGACCTCCACCTGAACCCTGCCCTGGGCTCTGGGGTCACTCCCCGCTGTCCTGAACTCTTCTGTGACAGTGGGAACAGCCCCCAGCCCCTCAGGGAGCCAGTGCTGGACAGCAGGAACCTGAGTGGTGTCACTGATGGCAGCCCTGACCCCCCGAGGGTTTTCTGGGAAGAGCTGGGAGAGGCTGAGCACAGCCAGGACTCTCCTGCCTGCAGGACTTCCTCCGCTCTCTCCTCTCACATCCCCTCTTGAGCCTTCAGCCAGCTCCCAAAAGTGTCAGCTCAACACAAACCAGCACAAATTATGGACAGAGCAGGTCACAAACCCCACCCCCAAATCTAAATCCTTACCTGGCAGCATCCAGCTCCTGATGGAACAGGACTGAGCATGGGCAGGGAGCTGCAGCATGCTGTCACCTGGCACGGGACAAATTATGATTTCTGGGTCCTGCAAATCACATCTGACACCCTGGACAAAAATCCTGGCACTTCTCCACTCTCTCTGTCCCTGCTACTTGTGAAGCTTGGGCCTTGCTCTGTCCCAGCAGCTCCTGCTGTCACCAACAGCTGCTGTTGGTTTGGGATCTGCAGGTGCTGAAAAGATCACAAAATCATGAACAGGAGGGAAACCTCTCCATAGGTTTTCCATATTAAAAAAAAAACAGGAAAATTCCAAGATTTCAGCACCCACACCAGCAAGTGGGGAGAAGGAAGAAATCAAACACCTATAGCAGGACAGGGATGCAGGTCCACAAAAGGAGACAAAAGCAGAGGGGGTGGTGAAAACACCAGAAATATCCAGAATTACTGCTCTATTTAAAAGCAAAGGTTCTCCACACCACAGAGTTCTGGAGCCCACAGCAAGGACAGTTCTGAAATCCACACCATGGACAGTTCATCCACACCATGGACAGTTCTAGAGCCCACACCATGGACATGAAGCCCACATCATGGACATTTCTGAAGCCACACTTTGACAGTTCTAGAGCCCACACTATGGACAGTTCTGGAGCTCACAGCATGGACATGAAACCCACACCATGGACAGTTCTGAATCCCACACCATGGTCAGTTCTGGAGCCCACACCATGGACATGAAGCCCATAGCATGGATATTTCTGAAGCCACACCATGGTCAGTTCTGAATCCCACACCATGGACAGTTCTGGAGCCCACACCATGGTCAGTTCTGAATCCCACACCATGGACAGTTCATCCACACCATGGACAGTTCTGAATCCCACACCATGGACAGTTCATCCACACCATGGACAGTTCATCCACACCATGGACAGTTCATCCACACCATGGACAGTTCTGAATCCCACACCACAGAGATTTCTGAAGTCCACACCAGGGCCACTTTTAAAGTCCTTACCCTGCTGCTGCCACCAGCCTCCCCCGATTCCAAACCACACAAGGCTGCAGATGCCACCCCTGCTGGGTGCCACAGAAGATGTTTAAAGAACACAACACCTCAAACACAGTTGGAACAAAGCAGGCAAGGCTGACTCTCATTGCTCAAGGCTGTCAGGATGAGAAACCCATAAACATTTGGCAGTAACAGAGACCTTCCTTCCCGACACAGCTCTTCCCCTGATTTTACAGCATCATCTGGCCTGAAAAACGTCTGCTTTTCCTCCATGCTGTGTTTTGCTGCCAAATCTGAGTCTGGCAAGACTGGGTCTGCCAACTTCTTGGCTCTCTGTTACAAAAGAGAACATTAGAGAGAAGGATTTGTGCGTTAGCTGATTTGTAAACACCACAGCAAGTCACCCCGTGAACACGGTGCTGATGTCCCTGCTGTTTCTCCCGAGCAGTTTACCTGGCACCTGATGTTGAACTCCAGGATCCTCCCCTCCCACCACCATTACAGTTTCTTGGCATGTAAAAAAGAATCCCAGCTTCTCTGGGTAGCATTAAAAAAAAAAAAAAAATCCTTAATTAAACAGCGCGCACAAAGCATCTTGATAATTAGGAAAGTCACTGGCAATATTTTGCATGAATAATAAATGAGATCCACAGGTGCACCCACAGTTGTTCAGGTTCAAACACAGCCAATTAGAGAGGGAGAACAGGTAAATAAACAGCAGAAGGCTCCAGACTCGCTGCTCATTTGACATCATTACTTTCACTACTGTGTAAAAAGTCCCTTCCAAGATTGCTTGGGACAAGGAGTGTGGCAGTTTTTACCTGAAGAGAAAGATTTAAAGGAAACTGGGTGTTTGCACAAAGCTGGTTTGGAGATTTTGGGGAGGGTTCTGCCCTTTCACACAATTCCAGAATGGCTGAGTGGGAAGGGACTTTAAGACCACATCATTCCAACCCCTGCCATGGGCAGGGACACCTTCCACCACCCCAGGGTGCTCCAAGCCCCCTCCAACCTGGCCTGGGACACTGCCAGGAACGAGGAACCCACAACCTCTGCAGGCAACAAGAGCAGCAAGAGCTCCATTCACAAGCATTTCCCAAGGAGGGAAGTGGTGGTGGATAAATCACAACACTCCCATCACGTGGGATCCTTTTAGGTGGCTGTGATGGAAAACAGCTCAATCCAAGCCCCGTTGCTGACAACAGGGCTGGTTGTGCAAGAAAGTCTGTGCTTGAAAGCTTCAGCAACAACATCTGCTGGGGAAGCGTGATTGACACAGCAGAGGGAACACCATCCACTCCGGGGAGTGGGAAGGGAGACAGACTGCAGCATCAATCTTGTGCATAAAATAGATTTATTGTTGGTACAGAGCGAGGCGTTTTCGTCAGGACTTGATACGAGCGTGGAGCACAACAGAACCATCCCATGGAAGCAAAGGCCATGGAGCACCCAAAAGCATTGGGTCACAAACATCATTCCAGCAGAAAGCCTGCAGAGAGAGACTTCACCAAGCCAGGTCGTTTGGGCAATAAATTAAAGCACAATTTACAATTCTACACTGCAAGGAGAGCTCTGACACCGGGAGCAGGGGCTGTTCCCGAGGAACGGCCGCGTCCCGGCGCCGCAAGGGTTACACCTCCCTGCCTCTGACAGAGATGTTTCTGAGGAGATTCTACAGTGGAACAGCAGCATTTGAAGGATACTTCCCCTGTCTGAGGTCAGAGGTTGGTTCTTTTCTTTGCCTTCCTTCAATCAGCAGTAAGTGGGCTTTGATAAGGCGGAGCAGCGGCCTCGGCCGGCAGAGCTCGGATGGAATGAGATCCAGGTCTCGGCTCCTGCTGATTGAACCTGAGGATGCTGCCCTTCAAATGGATCTTCCACTTCTTCTCTTTATTGGGCTGCCCTGCAGATGGGCTGCTGGATCCTTCTTAGGGAGAAAAAAAACAAGCTCTTCTGCTGAAATTAGCTGATGGTCTTGTGCTTGATTTGGACAATGCCTTTATCCTCCTCTGCCAAGCAATCTCTGCTGCAAAAATGATCAGAGGGGAGGGAAGAGAGAGGGAGAAACACGTATTTCAGTAACTCCAAGACATGCCTGAAGTATGGCTCCAATTCCTTCCTAAGGTCTACAATTTTTAAAAATAAAAATACAAAACATTGGTGATGAACACACCAGAGACAAGCCATGGAAGCAGAATGAAGCAATTTGAGGACTCAACAAGGCAGTGGTTTGGAGGCCTGAAGAATCTCACTAATGATCCATTTTCATCTCCCCTCATGCAGTCAGGGCTTTAGTGCTGTGGCTATTAAAGCAAATTAAAACACCTGACCTTACAATATGAAAAAATCCCATTCCCAGCAATGAAACTCTTGAGGAAAAATATCCTGGAAACATCCAACACTGAGTATCCCTTACCTGGCTCCTTTCTGGGTTCTGAGTCAGAATCAAAACCACAGAAGTCTGAACATGTCGCCCTCATCTTGGGCTTTGTTACAGAACCACGCATCATGGGATGGTTTGGGTTGGAAAGGACCACAAAAATAATTGAATTCTTTTCACTGGCACAGAACATTTATGTCCCTGTCCCTGGAAATGTTCCACACCAGCTTGGACAGGGCTTGGGGCACCCTGGGATGGTGGAAATTGTCGCTGCCATGGCAGGGGTGGAATGAGATCATCTTTAAGGCCCCTTCCAACCCAAACCATTTTTCTTGCCTACAAAACCCATCAAACGAGTAAGGACTAATTATGAGTCTCCTCGTAAGAAATGGTAGGAAGGGATTTGATAATTCTGAGGCTTTATGTCAGGAACAAACCCAAATTTAAACCTCGAAATCTTACAGGTGACGTCCAAACAGCTGATCCAGGTGTGTGAGTAACACTACACAGCTTGGAACTGCATTGTCACAGTCATGGAAATCAGGGAAAATCGACAAAAAAAAGTGAATTAAATCCATGTCAGGTTTGGCTTCAACCAAATTCTCATATTATTCCTGAAAGTAACCCAGTAATCTGTGCTATTCCACCCAGATCCTGCAAGGGTTCAGAGCTGCACTTCGATTGGATTTTAGGAAAAACGTCTTTCCCAAAAGGATCTGCCCACAGGACAGGGGTGGAGTCCCCATTCCTGGGAGGATTTTAAAGTGTGGATGTGGCACTTGGGGACACGGTCAGTGGTGGCCTTTGCAGTGCTGGGAATGCTTGGACTCCGTGATCATGGAGATATTTTCCAACCTTGACAACTCTGCCTTTCAAATTCTCCAAAGCATCCACACACACAGGTGGTGCCTGTCCTTGTGCCCACAAAATCCTCCAGAATCCACAGAGGAGAAGAAGAGGCTGATGGAATAAAAGGAAAAGTTTTGTGCTCCTTGGGTGCATTTGCAAACAAAATTCTGGGGAAGTTTTATCTGTTACCAAAACCTCCAATCCACGGCACCTCCATGGAGATTTCTGGAGAGCTCAGGAAGGCTCCTCGACCTGGAAAATTCCTTTTTTTGCAGAGGAATTAGACTCACTCCAAGCCATCTCTGGGTTAAATATTAATTTTATGTCGATTTAACATTGCACCAGTTAACAGAGGGAATTCCCAAGGGATCTGAGAAAAAACAGGCAACTTTTGTTTAGTGTCCTGAGCAAAGAAATTTCAGATATTTGTTCATCATATCCATATTTCTGCCCACAAAATTTCACCTTCCAAGCCTTGCTTTGGTTTTATCTACATTTGGGGATTTTTAGTGTTTTTTCTTGCCTTTTTAAATTAACGCATTTTAAATATTTTCCTTTTTTTTTTTCTTACATAACCCCATGGAGGGAAGCTGGTCCATAATAAACCTCCTCCAATGAGGGCAGTGTAAATTGACAAAATCTTTTTGTTACATTTCAATTCAGTGTTTCCAGATTCACAAATTCCATGTATTTTTCTCTTAGACTGGAAATTGGTATCAAGTAAAAATACTGGAGGATGAGGCTAAAATCCTGGTTTTTTTTCTATTTAGGATCCATAATTAAGGACCCACTTAATCCAACAAATTAAAATAGTGGTTACAGGGCTGAAGGATAACATTTTGTAGCCAGGCTGTCAGGCACCACAAGCTGCTGGTATTGTTATTTTAAGTACTCTTAAACCTCACTTGCCTGTAGAGTCCTGAATCCTTCAGGAATTCAATGGTTTAACAGGAAATTATTGCACAGATTTGTTAAACCATGGACTAGTTGTGTTTTTTATGTAAGAATCAGAACTTCTTGTAGCCCAGGGTGAGGAAAAAATTGAGGAAAAAAAAAAAACCCAAACCCCAAAATGTATATTTTATATGTATTATTTTCCATATCCATGGCTGGAAAACCAGGAAAAAGAATTAAAAAACCACGGATGGTCTGGCTGGGCTTACTCCAGCAGTGGCAGCACAAGTAAATGCCACACACAATCCAAATGTCTTCCCCTTAATGGCTCCATTAGGTTAAGTTTTCCTCTCCATTACTGGCATTATCACTCTAATAACATGCAAACATTAATAACAGAGTTTAATTTATCTCCCCAGCTACTCATGACTTTGGGAAGAGATTTCAAGGGAAGATACAACAACGTGTCAAACCCCTCTGAATTAACAACTCTCTGGGCTTTTCTAAGGAGGGGAGAAAAGGACAGATAGAGACATGAGATTACAGACAGCATGAGAAATAAAGGAGCACACAGAAGAGAGGGGGAGATAATTATAAGCAAGATAGGAAAGAAAAGAGGAGTCAATAAATTCAATTTATGAAAAGCACAGAGTGTGCTCAGCCCGAGCACAAGTGCCCAGACTCACCGCCAGGAAATCGGATTAGTTCACTTATTTGCTTTTCAATATCTTGCTCTATTCCCTCTAGCAAATTTTCTTCTGCCTTTGTTTCTTGTAGGCAGTGTCAGTTAACTTTTTCATTTCTGAATCTGCCATTTATCCCCCTCCTCTGGCTCCCAACCAGGCGGCACAGAGAAGGTAATTTTGAAGTGATTTTATAGAGGCGTTTAGGAATTATTTCAAAGTAGCTGTCTGGACTTGTGGGCAAACAGTGAGTAAAAATAATTACAATTACAGCTGCAGCACGTGGAGGATGGGCTGGTGTTCATTATGAAAAACAATTGCTCCTGCTTGCAAATATTTCCATCATAAAAGGCTTCTCCTTCTCTGTTATCAAGAGAGAAACCTCTCTGAATTCTCATCTTGAAGCATGTGTGAAACAGAATAAGAAACATTTAGGAAACACTTTTAACTACTTGACAGGCTTGGATGAAGATCTTCAACAAAAAAAAAAGGTGTTTAAAAGGGTTCAAAAACCTAATGCTCATATTTATGCAATTTGCTTTTCCTGCACCTTCTGAACATGAATTAATTCATCCTCATCAGAGTCTTCTGAAGAAATTCCTATCAGATACAAACCCGAGTTAGAGCTTAAACATGTCTAAGTAATTAATCCTTTTTTTTTTTTTTCTGGTTACTTTAAAAAAAATAATAAAAAAATTATACATAGAATAAATTAGTGCTGCAGATGCTGCAGGGCCATGGGGAAATCCACTACAGAACAAACCAGAACAGGGTTACAAGTGCCAGAACAAGAGGAAAGGGCCTCAAGTGGCACCAGGGGAGGTCTAGGATGGATATTGTGGAAAATCTCTTCACTCAAAGACTCATCCAGCCAGGGCAGGGGATGGAGTCCCCATTCCTGGGGGGATTTAAAAGCCCTGTGGATGTGGCACTTGGGGACAGGGTCAGTGGTGGCCTTGGCAGTGCTGGGGAACAACTGGACTGGATGGTCCTAAAAATCTTACTGATTCTGTGGTTCTCATGTTATTCACTGGACTTTTCCTAAAAAAGGAGATCGGTGCATTCCAAAATGGGCAGGAGGAAAAATCATGGAATGGTTTGGGCTGGAAGGGACCTCAAAGCCCATCCAGTGCCACCCCCTGCCACGGGCAGGGACAGCTCCCATTGTGCCAGGGTGCTCCAAACCACATCCAACCCAGCCTTGGACACTGAGAGGGATGGCACAACAAATATTAATAAAGGATATATTAAAGGAAGTGAATTTGATGTGACAGGGAGCTCTCAGGGACTGAGGAACAAGGAGCAGTGTTAATTCCAGCAGATCTCTGGGAACACCAGCTCGAGGCTGCAGCATTTTAAAGCAAAAGGTCACGGAGGAGGATCAGAGCCAAAGTCTCAGGGATTTTGTGCCCAGGCAGAGCTAAGCCCAGGGAAGGTGATTACCCTGCTCAAACAGCAGCCGTGCTCTGCAGGTCTGCACTGCCACATAAAGATGGGAGTCCTCACGTGCTCAAATATTAACTCACAGATTTGGGCAGAAATAAAGATCAACAGACTGATTTAAGCACTTTCTACACATCCTGCACGAGGGATGTAAGCACATTTCCTGGTTTGTTTAAGAACAAAATTGAGGTCAAGATATGCATTGCTGTATTTGAAAGATGCAAGCTGATGAAAAAGAGTAAAACTGAGAAATTGTAGCTTCTTTTAATTTAATGATTTACATATTACTGTCATTTTCCTTCATGCTGCACTAATAAAGCATAAAGATTTTAATTGGCAGTGACATGCATACCCTACAAAACTGGAAGAGAGAAGGGCAAGAGCATGTGAAGGGCAGTTTGAGAGCCTTGCATAACACAAGACAGAAGAAATCAAGAATTCCAAGTGGCGACCAACATAGCTTGAGATATCCATGAGTTTCTCATATTTATGGCAAAGACAACCAGGTATTTTAATCCCCTTGTTTTACTGCTAAAACTGGAGACAACAGGAAACATCTGCCAACAGCAAGAGCTCCTACACTACACAACAGCTTCCCAGGGGAGGAGATGGAAACCTGAGCATTTAAATCAACTCTGAGTGGTCTCCACAGAGCTCCGGCAACGCTCGTACTGGGAAATGCTTAGGCATGGAGGAAGGACTGATTGGAAATTCCTCTGCCCCTCATTCCATCATTTTTCCTAGGTCCAGCTCACCTGTTTGGCATGGTTGACACAGTTCAGGTACTGGCTGGCCAGGGCAGAGCAGCTCAGGGTGTCCTGGGCGTGTTCCCGGTAGCACTGGAGGATTTTATTCTGCAGCTCCCCACAGATGGGGTGGGTCTCGTATCTCCTGTGGGAACAGAGAGAGAGCAGCTTCAGGGTTTCCTTCTAAAAACATCTCAGGAAAGAGAAAAAATCTTGTTGTTATTATTATTATTATTATTATTATTATTATATTGGTTTGGATTGGAAGGGAGCTTAAAGCACATCCATCCCCTGCCCTGGGCAGGGATGCCTTCCACTGTCCCAGGCTGCTCCAAGCCTCATCCAACCTGGCCTTGAGCACTTCCAGAAGAAAGAATTCTTCCCTGTGAGGGTGGTGAGGTCCTGGCACTGATTTCCCAGGGCTGCCCAGCCCTGGCAGTGCCCAAGGCTGGGTTGGACGGGTCTTGGAACACCCTGGGATAGTGGAAGGTGTCCCTGCCCATGGAAATGGGGTTGGAACTGGGTGATCCTTAAGGCCCCTCCCAACCCAACCCACTCTGTGATTCTGATTCCCATTTTGCTGTGACTGGCCAAGGCAGATCTATTTTCCTTCAGGAGGAAAATGAAACACGAAGCACAAACGCTGCTCCTCCAGGGAATTGATTTCTTAACAATCACTGAAGACGTGGTGCTAAAAAAATTGAATGTTAAGTCACCTTGATTTTCCAGTATGTACCTATATAAAACATCTCTCTCTCCTTTCATTCATTACCCTGCATCTGTAAAATCTAAACCAGAATTTAAATGCAGTCCCAGGTGCTTCTACACTTTATGATCTCCAAGTTCAAACTTTGGCAGACTCTTACGGAGGAGGATTTTCCCTTAATCCCCACTCTGCTGAGATCAGCACGTGCTTCAAAGGCTTGTCAGGCATCAAAATGTGCAACCACAAACTGCTGCACATGGAGGGAGCATGGCAAGGTCTGGGTTGGGACAGGGAACAACAGAAACACCAGGGATGTTCTCTGCAGACATCTCCCAGCAGTGATGATTTAGGTCCAGCTAAACCAGAGCTCGATTAAAATTCCCAAACCTCTGGTGTGAATTGATAAACCAATAGAAGTGAACCTGAATTAACTAAAAATACCCACAGTAAACCTTGCTGTGCCTTTATTCACAAGTGATTTAAAGTGAATTCTTATATACAGGTGAAGAGAGAAAGGAATGGGCTGCTCTAGCACCACTGCATAAATTCTGTCAATGTATTTAAAGCCATTTCAACGGGGAAATCTCTAACCCACGATAAAGAGCTTTTTGAATATTTTTTTCCCCCCCCAGAGCCACGCCATCAGTGCCCAAAATCCAGGTATTATTCCTTATTTGAATGTTTCAAAGGATTCTATGCATTGCCAACCTTATGGGAGCCCTGTGAGAAACATCATCTCCTGCCCCTCACTGACTCGGATTCACACTCTGACTTTTCAGGGGGCATTTTTGAAAAGCTGCTCTCTGCCCTGTCCTGGCAGGCACTGCAGTCAGTGAGAACAAGGCCACATCCTCTAAGTCAACCCAGTCCATTTTTTGGATTAATCTGTGTCAGTATTGATCAGCTGTGCTTGCTCCACTCCCTGGGAAAGCACTAAAGGGAATTACTGCCTGGCATTAGAGGGCCATAAACCACAAAGGCTGCAGGATCTCCTGTTGGGAAAGAAGTTCCATCCTGCATTATGGGAACCTCTCCGAAGGGTTTCCCATTGATTTCTGTTAGGGGTGGAGCACAGGACTCACAGATGGATGGTCAGAAACAACAGTAAGGAAGCTCCTCCAAAGGGGAATGAAATATCTCCCAAACAGAGAACCTCCTGAAGTTGCTATATCAATATTAAATGGGATATTGGGGAGGAATACCTGGCTGAGAGGGTGGGGAGGTCCTGGGATGGAATTCCCAGAGCAGCTGTGGCTGCCCCTGGATCCCTGGGAGTGTCCATGACCAGGCTGGATGAGGCTTGGAACAACCTGGGACAGTGGGAAGTGTCCCTGACCGTGGCAGGGGGTGGATCTGGATGGGCTTTAAGGTCCCTTCCAACCCAAATCATTCTGTGATTCCACAAATAAAGGTCATTTTACAGAAGCATTTAAGGGTCTGTGGGGTTTGACTGAGGCAAAAGCTCATAAGGAAAGGCAAATAGTGCAAACCCAGCAATTACATGGAATCTACTGGGAAAATGTGGAGTTTTAAATGCCTGAGTGGATAAAGCAACCTGGTGTGATCCCAGGAGATCCTCAGAGCAGGAGGTCCCATTCCTGAACTATCTCATGAGAGATCTGCATTTTGGGACACGTGGCAGGAAAAGTGTCACCAGAGTCTCATGGAATGGTTTGGGTTGGAAGGACCTGAAAGCTCATCCAGTGCCACCCCTGCCTTGGGCAGGGACACCTCCCACTGTCCCAGGCTGCTCCCAGCCCAAATCCAAACCTGGACACTTCCAGGGATTCAGGGGCAACCACAGCTCCTCTGGGAAATCCATCCCAGGGCCTCACTGCCCTCACAGTCAGGAATTCCTCCCCAATATCCCACCCAAATCCCACCCAAATTCTCCCTCTTTCAGTTTAAATCTCTTGCCCCTTGTCCTATCACTATCTGCCCTGCTTGTGTCCTACATCGTATTCATTTATTAATTTATTTAATTGCTATAGGATTCCACACCTAAACTGAAGGAAAACCACCAAGCCTGGAGTGCAGCAGGAATGCCAGGGAATGCTGACAGATCTCCAGCTCCACTCAGTGCAACTCCAGAACTCCTTAACAGGACCAACACCCCCAAAATCTCCAACGCTTTTCTCAGCCCAAGTCAAGAGGAGCAGCAGCCACGTGGCACACGAGGATCAGCGTGGGTTTCTGAGGTTTGCAATTCCTTGATTTCCCTACTCCAGCTGCTCCTGAAGCACCTCCCATGCCAGAATTATCTTTCAGTGCTGGAATAAACCTTGGAGGGAGCCGTGCACCCACCTTTTCCAGCGAGCTGATGCATCACAACCTCGTAAAGGTAATAGGATGGAAACACAAAAGGCAACGAGAGAGAGGCAGTCTTAAAAAAGAAATATTCTATGCTAAAGCATGAAAAGAAAATTTAATGAAGGGAACTTTGTACTCATCTGGGCTCTCTCAAAGAGCATAGCTTATTGTGCTCCTGGGGGCTTGGGGAGAGGAGCCCCTTCATGGAATTCAAACAAAATGTCTACTAAAGAGGAAATTTGAAATCACCACGGTGAGCTTTGCGAGCCTTGTGCTAAAACTGACGCTCTCACTGAAGGAATCTGAATGGCTGATGAGTTTCCAGCTGTGCAGGTATCTGGTATAATCCTCCCCCGCCCCCCCAGACCAGGACTTCAGGCAATTGTCATAAAATATGGGGGAAAAAAAAAAATAGCAACCAAAAAAGCAGAGCGTGAGATTAAAAATAGCGCCATGAGATGGGCAGGAGTACCCAGGGCTTAATTTAATTCCTCATTAAAGTGCTGACACCTATCAAAGGCAGCTGATTTTATTTGTGCAACCCTTGGCTACTTCTGAAGTCCTGAATAAAACAGAGCAGACTGATCCTCTGTGTCCGAGCAGCACGGAACAGCCCGAGCTGCAGCTCTTGAAGATCAAATCTTGCTGTGCCTCCTGCACAGAGCAGCTCAGCACATCCAAACCACAAACTGGGGGTGGTTCCCAGCACGGGGCCGTGATGGGCAAGTCCAGGGAAGTCTTAACTGGAAAACAAAACCCTACAAATGAACGTGATCCCACTGAGCCCCGGAGCAGCAGCACAGGAGGGTGCTGGAGAGGATCTTCTGACCTGGTTTATTTAGTGCTGCTCATGGAGGAGAGGAGCCACGCTGTGACCAGACCTGGCAGAATGCAAAATAAACAAGAAAAAAAAAGGGGAGGATGGTTCTTTTTTCAGTGTTCTCAGAATAAACACAAAGATAAGGAAGAACAAATGTTGAAACAAAAGGGAACTGAGGCAATCCACACCCTCATGGTGGGCAGCCCATGAAATGTGGAACAGCTTAATTGTTTTCGGGTGCCTTATGAAGAGCCAAGAGGGGTTTCAGAAGGATTTGTGAGAATTTCATCAATTAATATTGTCAGTGTCCAGCAGAAATTCCTTCTGAGAAAGAGCAAAATGTGTTTCATGGAATCATGGAATGGTTTGGGTGGGAAGGGACCTTAAGGATCATCCAATGCCACCCCCTGCCGTGGGCAGGGACAGCTCCCACCATCCCAGGCTGCTCCAAGCCCTGTCCAACCTGGCCTGGGACACTTCCAGGGAATCCAGGGACAGTCACAGCTGCTCTGGGCAGTTTGGAAAGGGGATGAGTGAGGGCTCCAAGGTGGAGTCACAAAGTCAGTAAGGAACTGGAAATAGCAGGGAAGCAAAAATGGGACATGCAGGGCTGGGAAAGTGAAGACGTGTGATTGTCCTGGGTAACACTGATGAGGAAGCCAGTGGCAAGGATGGAAGGGGATGATGTGAATTTGGGGTAGGAAAGAATCTGCAGCGCTGCTTTCACTAGACAGAGTCAGGGCAAGATTCCCCTTCTTTTGGCCAGGAGGAAAAAAAAAAAGTAAAATGGAACGTTGGGAGCCTGAGCAGAGATGGATTTATCTGAGCAGATGGACAGGAAAGGCCACGTTGGGGGAATTTTGCATAAGGAGGCAGCAAGAGAAACATGAGCCCAGCTCAGGAGACCCCGAGGGAAGGGCAGCTCAAAGCTGAAGGGTGAAGGACGCCCCTGAAACAGCAGCAAGGTGTCGTTGTGGGACACACACAGACACACTTTCTCTTGACAAGGCTAAAACTTATTTATTACAACATCTGACTCCACATTTATAGTATTTCCACACGGACCAGGGGTTGGAGAAGATGGTTGACACCTCTCTTATCCCGTTGGTCAAGATAACTGCCCATCAGTTGTTCTTCTCACCAAGAGAAAGTATGGAAACAACTTT
>JAWWMU010000053.1:1898804-1909726 GCA_035048155.1 Cinnycerthia olivascens | reverse complement strand
CCAGGAGCCAGGGGATGGCTTCCCATGGGAAAAAGGGAGATTTGGAAGAATTCCTGGCTGGGCTGGAATTGTCAGAGCAGCTGGGGCTGCCCCTGCATCCCTGGAATGTCCCAGGTCAGGCTGGATGGGGCTGGGAGCAGCCTGGGACAGTGGAAGGTGTCCCTGCCGTGGCACGGGTGTCCCTAGATGCCCTGGAATGTCTCTTCCAACCCAAACCATTCCCTGGATCTGTGAGGGCACCAGGGGAGGCAGAAGGCAGAGGGTCCTGATGGAAACCTCAGTGCCAGCTCACAAAGACCTTTCCAAGGTCTCCCCTCAGCCCCTCTGTGTGCTGGCAGCTTTAATTAGACACTGGCTTATTTAACAGAACTTCACTCTGCTCCAAGAAAGTCATTCCTGTGTTTTATAACCTCAGCACAGACGATTTTCAAGCTCCTATTTTATTTTATTTTATTTTTTTGCAAGGTCTTCAGGTAGTTTGGTAAAGGGATGCTTTTAAGTTAAAGCAGCTCAAGTTTGACAAACTTTAGATTAACCACTCACATTTTTCCCCGTTAGGTCATGCCCCTTGATTTCAATTGGTTCTCACTAAAGTTTTCTGCTAATTGCTGCTGAGTGAAGAATTCAGTTTGCTGCTGCTGCTGGAGCTCATCTCGTCACAAAGGATGGTGCCAGGCTGAGGGAAGGAAAATAGCTCTGAAAGCTGCTGATCTTTGCCATTGTGCTGGGATTTTTGGGTTTGTTTTCAAGGGGCTTAAATGCAACAGTCTGAAATATCCCTCACAGAACAGTCATAATTTAGGGGAAATGCAGCAGGGATGGGAATTGTAAGAGAAACAGCATTTTTTAACCCCTTCCTCCTCCTCCTCCTCCTCCTGGCACCAGTGGTGCAAGCAGGAATAATTTCAGTGACCTCCTTCATTCCACACAAACAGAAAAAGCCTCTTTTGGGGTGCTGCCACTGGAAACCAGCAGGATTTTCTCACCTGCATCCCACTCCTTGGGAAAAGTGAGTTCATTTAAAAGCTGAGGAGGGAATAAATGCAAAAAAACCCCCCAAAAGGTACAGGGAGCTCCGAGAGACAATAATGAACATAATTACAGCTTGTTATTGTTTGCTCTACTCACTACCCTACTTTATAATGCTCCTGCCAGCAGAGCTGCTTTATGGGATGTCTTTTTCATGCAGCAACCTTTTCATAAATCAAAGCCCCACAGCAATACCAGGCAGTTTCTCCTGCAGCCTGTTTGAAAATAAAAGTTAACACCGAGCTCTGGCTGTTATCAATCTTCATAAATGTGTCCATGATACAGCAAATCTGTTCCATATTACCCCAGCTCTGCTCCTAATGCATAAACAGGAGCAAGGCAGGGGCTTTATGGAGCTCCTAAATGGTTTGGAAGTGGGAGCCACGTTAAGTGGCAAGGGAAGTTGGAAAGGAAGAACTGATTTTTTCCTTTCTTTCCATACAGGATGGAATTATTCCCCTTCTAGCTTGAAAAATGTGCATTGTGCTACAGCGGGAATTTTCACACAGCAAATAGAGACCCCAGGAAAATGTGGGTTGTGTTCAAAGGACTGCAGCAAGAAGGGGAAATTATCAATATTTCAGTCATTCCTTTTAGCAGAGATCTGTAGGACTGAGGGGTTTTATACTCAGGAACTGAAGTGAAAATCTGACAGAATTAATAAACTTATTGCAGTGGCACCCACACACCCTGAAGGATGAGAAGGGGAACCTAATCTGTCTTAATTTGATTTTCCAGGGCCCAAAGGGGCTCCAGGAGAGCTGAAATTTGGGAAAGACCTGCAGGGACAGCACACAGGGAATGGCTCCCAGTGCCAGAGGGCAGCAATGGATGGGATGTGGGGCAGGAATTCCTGGCTGGGCTGGGATTGCCAGAGCAGCTGGGGCTGCCCCTGCATCCCTGGGATGTCCCAGGCCAGGCTGGACATTGGGGCTGGGAGCAGCCTGGGACAGTGGGAGGTGTCCCTGCCATGGCCTGGGTGGCACTGGGTGTCCTTTAAGGTCCCTTCCCACCCAACCCATTCTGTGATCCTATGACTGAACCACTTTATAAGAAACCTAAATATTCATTTTACAGTCTCATTTTCTGAGTCTGACAGGCCTTTGCAACAAACCCCATGATTTGAGATTATTTCCCCAAATATTTACTGCCTGCTTTGCCTTTAAACTGTGATTTCCCTCAGGTGCAGTCCAAGCAAAATGGCTGTGGTGTAATTTTTTCCCTGATTTTCCAACACTACTGGAAAGGAGATTAAAATAAAGGGGGAACCACACATGATGTGGTAGCAGAAATAACTGGTAATTTATTCTTCACCCTCTACCCAGGAACAGGTGAATTCTCCTTAAAAAAATTCCACCACCAGCTCTGGGAAACATTCTCTCTTCCCCAAAGGGAGGTCTGTGCTGGAGGCTCCCAAGTGAGATTTGTAGGATTTGATCCTGCAGATGGCTTGGCCTCATTAAAAACATCCTCAGAAAAGGTATTTGTAAATCTCAGCCACAAAAGATTAGGAAATACAGAAGAAATTAATAATAAAAAGGAGCTGCTGTGGGGTTTAACCTCGCAGCATTAATGCTGTAATTGGGAAATCAGCGACTCGTGTTGGGAGGAAATCCCAACAAAGGATGAGGCATTAAAACAAGAGGATTTATTCTTTGTTTGGAATAAACCTGGACAGGGAGCAGGCAGCCAGATGTGCCCTGGAATGCCAAACACAGCTGGAGGAGCTGCTCATTCCTGGGGCCAGAGCAGGGATTGCTCCCCAACGAGGGCATCCAGGAATCCTCCCAGCACTCCAAAGGAGAACCAGGGCCAATTCCATGAGGTCACCCAGGTGTGAGTGTCACCCTGATTTCTCAAGTTTTTCTGAGGCACTTTCTAACTTGATGTTTTTAATTGTTCGTAGCTCTTTCTCACACACAGGTATTATAATTAGAAATTTGTTTTTGTTATGATGAGGTTTTTTACATACTTTCTCTTGGTGTGAAGAACAACTGATGGGCAGTTGTGTTGACCAATGGGATGGGAGAGGTGTCAACCTTCTTCTCCAACCCCTGGTCTGTGTGGAAATGTTATAAATTTGGAGTCAGATGTTTAATAAATAAGTTTTAGCCTCCTCACAAGAAAGTGTGTCCCTGTGTGTCCTTGCGTGTCCCACAAAGATGTGAGGGCAGAGTTTCACTCGCTGCTTCCACAGGGAAATCTCCAAAATTATTTTGTGTTCTTCTGTAAGCAAAAGGGGAACGCATCTCCCTTCCCAACACATCCACCCTGAACAGGAAAAGGAATTTCTGAACAGGGAAAGGACCTGCAGATCAGAAAATCACAGAATGCTTCAGCTTGGAAAAGAACTAAAGATCATCAAGTTCAGTCAGTTCCAACTCCCCCACCACAGGCAAATTTTCCCACATAGTTATCCCATAATATCCTACACAGTAATCCCACTCTATCCTCCCACAACAATATCCTACAATAATTATCCTGTTCTACCTGTCCCCCCCTCCCAGAAAATCTTTTATTTCATGTATTAATTCATAGAAAATAAAACAAAAAATTCCTACTCCCGACTCAGTACTTTACAAACATTAATTTTAAGATTGCTTTCTCCATTACAGAGAGTAAAGGATCTCACTGTGGGAAAAACTGGGGATAGCCTGAGGGGAGAATTAATGAATGTAACCATGATTTCTAGAAAGGGGAGAAAAAAAAGATTATGCCAAACATGGAAAGAATTTAATGCCCTCTTTATTAATGTGCTATCTAAATTTTGAATAATGGATTTTAAAAGTTAATGTAACTCTCAAAAAACACCATCAGAGCTTCAATCCTGTTTCCTGAGCAAACAAGCTCAAACATTTGAATTTCACATCAGAGCTCTGAGATTTCAATGGAAACACATCCCCATGCACAGATTCTCTGTGCAAGAGAAACACAGATATTCCAGCAGGCTCCCAGCGTGTTCTGAAGGAATCTGCATCCAGCTCCAAATGCACAATTCATGTTTCATCCTGCCCTCGCTCCTCAAGGACTGCTCTGATCAAAGGAACCAAGTTCAGCACCTGAGTGGCTGCAGGGAAACCCAAAGGTGTCCTGTCTGAAGTGACAATCACAGGAAAACACACTGAGAGGTGGCTTTGGGGAATTGTGAGATTCCAAAGGATAACTGGAGAATGGACAAAGGATTCTTTTATCTGTTTATGGGCGCAGAGCTACTGAGACAGGGGAGCTGCTGCCCACCAAAATCCCCTCTTGAAACTGGAACTGGATAATTTTTAAGATGCCTGGGTCAAAGCACAATCCCTTGTAGAAAGCAGGAGGAAGTCCAAGAGATTTCTTGAGTGCAAAGTGGCTTTAGGGAATTCTGAGATTCCAAAGGATAACTGGAGAACAGCCAAAGGATTTTCTTATCTGTTTATGGGTGCAGAGCTACTGAGACAGGGGAGCTGCTGCCCACCAAAGTCCCCTCTTGAAATTGGAACTGGATGATTTTTAAGATTCCTGGGTCAAAGCAGAATCTCTTGTAGAAAGTCCAACAGATTTCTTGAGTGAGCTCTGCTCCTGCAGCCCTCAGGTGAATCCATGAGGACCAAGACTGACTGAAAGAACTGAGCAAAGAAAAGAGTTTATTCAAAAGGAGCAGGGTTTGGGATGAGCAAGGCAAACAAGAGGCTGGAAAGATTTATGAAAGTCTCTTCCCACCTGAAGCAGCTGTGTGCACTCAGCATCCAGACTGGTTTCCAGCTGAGAGGGGTGACAGCATCACTCCCATGCTGGAAAACTGCACCCACACTTGGCTTGGGGAGTGAAATCCAGATCAGACACCTCTGCTGGAAGATTCTGAAATCTCTCCTGGTGGCAGCACAACTGTGTGTGAAGAGGTGCAGGAGCAGAAAGAGAAAGGAGACCTTTGGGTACCTCTGGTGCTAAGAAAAGCTCCGTGGCTGAGCTGGGTTATGCTGTTTCATTTTTTAATTCCCAGCATCACTCAAAAACAGCTCACACCTCTCTAAGGGATGTCAGGAGTAACTTGGGACCATCAACCCCAGACAGAACACTTGACAAAAAAAAAAAATCAAAGATCCCACCAGCAACAGCATCATCAGGGCAAACAACCCTGCAGTGATTCTCTCCTGACAAAGCACCCCCTACATTTGCTGTATTTGTAAAACAAAACATTAATTCAGCAGCTCCTGTGCAAAGCTCACTGCCCTTGGCTAAGCAAAAAAAACCTTAACTAAAGGCACAAAGCCTGCAGGATTTTTTTTTTTTTTTGTAGCTTCCTATTTTCTGTTATTGAAAAAACAGTATGTGGTATTTCATACATAACTGGTAATTTGTAGTTTTAACTGCAGGTTTTAAAAGCAGCTCCTTTTAATTCAGGGCCAGGCTGGAGTAACTTGGCCTAGGGAAGGTGTGGAAAGGGATGAGCTTTAAGGTCCCTTCAACCCAAACCATTCTGGTAATCAATGATGTTATTTAAGGTCTGGAGGTCTGGGTCTGCACAAGGAGAAATGAAGCACAAATTCTTTGCCTGGCTCTCTCTAACACAGATTTCTGTGTTACAGAGGTATGTGAGTGCAGCAGGATGGTGACTGAAGATATTTGCATTAAGAAACTATCAATATTCCTAATTTACAGGCAGTGCAAGAGCCCTTCAAAAGTCACCATATGTGCCCCAACATCAGAAGGGTAACGAGGACAGGGAAATAAAGCCACACTCCCCTGGACTCGGTCCAAAGTCATCAATAAAAAGCTGATTTTCTCTCTTCCCTGCTTTTTTTTCCCCTCAGCGTCCAGAGAATTGGCACCACTGCTTTGTGAGACAATTATTTCTGAATATTGAAGTGTTGCTGTTATTAATTTACTGTGGATTCATTACGCTCCTTCTCAGCTTCACAGTTCCCAACAACATCAGCCAGAACACACAGGAAATGCTGCAAATATTTCAAATATTCACAGCTGAGCATCAAACACAACTTCATGGGGGAGGTGTCCATGGCATGGATGATCCTTAAGGTTCTTTCCAGCCCAAACCACCCCGTGATTTTCTGATGATAACAATGCCTTAAATTTTATTTTCAGTAAACAGTAACGACTCAGGCTTTGTGATAGAGAAATCCTAATTAAAGGAAGATATGATATTGATGAGTTGTCATTTATTCCCATTTGTTCTATGGGAATTGATGGGAGAGGGTCATGTCCAAAAGATTCATAATAAAGGGATAAAACCCCCCCAAATCTGTGATGCAGAATAAACAAAAAATCCTCTGGATTACAACTGGCAGTGTCCAAGCAAACTTTGGGGAATTAATTCCATTATTGGTGGAAATCTCACCCCAAACTGATCAGCCAACCCCTCAGGAGAACTTGGGGTTCCCATCAGTCCGGATGGCTGGGAATTAAGATTTTTCCCAAAAAACCCCAGCAGCAAGAAGCAATGCCATGCTGTCCACGAGCAGGAGAGGAATGGCAGAATATTTAGGAAAAAGCACTAAGGCACAGCTCTGAATCCTAAAGATACCACCAGAAATCAAAACCCAGAGAAGATGAAAATATTTATTTTAGGCTGCTTTTGCCCTCTCTGCTTCTTAAATGAATAATGAAGATGTCACTTGGCTCGACACACCACGGGGGAATAAAATGTCACCACTGCAGCTGCCTAATTTCCCGCTCCCAGCCCTCCAAATTAAGGGAAAAACCCACAAAACAAAGGCAGAATTTGATTAGGAAAAGTTCAAATCCTTGCCCAAAGCCCGGCTCTTCCTGTAACGTTGCATTCTTCTCTTCTTGTGTAAACTCCTCATTAGAACAGAGCCATCTTCATAATGGAATAATTGGGGTTGTAATGGAACTGTGGGAAGATAATTCCAGCTTTGGGAGGGGCAGCCTGGCCCTGTAATGTTGTTTTAATGTCATTTGGGCACTGCAGGAACTGCCCCAACCCGCTCATTTAGGATTTGATCAATGGGAATTAGGCTGGTAAAGAGATGAAGCATTTGATAATTCCCAATTTGATCAATGTGGATCAGGGCCTTGGTGGAGATAAAACATTCCTCATGGATATTTGCAATATCAGTTTAATGCAGGCAGCAAGAGGAACTGCAGACACAAGGCTTGCCAGGTCTGTGATCCAAACCCATGTGGCATTATTTGTATTTCCCCCCCCCTTCATGGGGTTTAATTATCCCTAAAGACTGATGAAGCCACAGCTGATGTAATTTCAGGGATTAAATGGAGGAAGGAAAATCCAGGGAATATTTAATATTTAATATTTAATATATAACAACCATCCACCTCTTGCTCTTGGAAGCGATGCAGCTTAAAAAGTGGAAGAAATTCAAGTTGTAGCACTAAAAGTGGGTTCCTAATTCTAGACATGCCTAAAATAAAGTCAGACTATTTGCTAATAACACCACAGTTAGATCCATTAATCTTGCACTTGGAACCTGCAATCACAGGCAGCACATGGCTTCATGCATTAACAAAATTTAGCAGCTCAACCTTATTTAATTCTTCTTTTACAGCCAATTAAACAACTCTTTAAACACCACTGGAGCCTCTGTCCTCTCAATCCTCACGTGCAATTAAACTGCACATGAGAAGTGCCCGTGACACCAAAGGAGCATCTTTAGGTCTCACTAAATCATCCCTCATTTATCCATCAAGTTCCATAAAAAGAGGCAGTGATAAAATAACATCTCCTGCATTGAAACCTTCAATAAAAAGACACGGTGTTTAAAAGGATTTTATGTAAGGAAAAACCTTTAAATTGTAAAGTAATATTGGTATTTCAGGCACTTCATCAAATCTGCCACAATTTATGTGCATATTTCAGGCACCTTTTTATTCCTTTTGTTTTCTTGGAAGGCAATGGACCAATACTGGATCCAGTGATGTAAAAATTCCCAATAATGTTTAGGAAATTTGGTTTTAAAAGCAAAAGCAGCACAGTAATTGCACTACTGCTATCACAGACCACTAAAATGGATGATTTCAATTTATACCTTTAGTTTCTAGAAAATTAAGAAAAGTCCAATCCCATCAGGTGTGAGGAATGTGATTCCCTGTCCAAATCCTCCTCAGTAAATATTCCTTCATTTCTGCACCCTATAAAATGGTTTTCTTAAATTTCTTTGCTGCTCAAGACTGGCCCCTGCTCTATCAATCAGCTCCATTTGTGCACTAAAAGGAACCCAAAGTATTTGATTTACTTGGGAAATCCCTTTATGTATCAGGAGGAAAAACCCAATCCCAAACCCATCTCCCACCTCTGCCCACTAAACCCACCCAGAGCTCTTCAGCAAAACTTCAAATCCCCACAAAACCTTCTTCTGGAATAATGCATGGGAAATGAGGCAACCATTTGATTTAGAAAGATGAAAATATCCCACTGGAACAGAGGAAGGAGGCACCCAGGTGGGAATTTTATCCCAACCTTCCTGGATTTCCAGGCATGATGGAAAACCCTCCAAATTATGCTTCAATCAGACCTTGATCAATGGTCATCCTGTTTAAGGGACAGATGAATTTAGTGTTCAATATACTCTGCACCATTAAACACTACAACATTTTTATATATACACCCGAGAATATTCAACAATTCATGCTCTTAAGAGATACAATGAGTTTTTCTTACACTTTAAAATTTTATTTGTATCATTATCAGCAGCTCAGAAAGGACTTTTCTCTTCCTGCTCATCAAAAGTCAAAACAAAACGCAAACCAGAAGAAAATCCCTCCACAAATCTACGAAAATCGTGGCAGAATAATTCATTTTCTGCAGCATTTCTTGGTTAGAGGAGGGAATTGAGGTTGTGAAAAGTTCTGTGTACTCACTAAAATGATAAATGGAATCTGGAGCCTGAGGGATGAAGCAGCCCAAAGGGAAGGTCCAAGGCCAAGGGTCACTGTCACTTTGATCCATCAATTACCACATCTTCACTTCACTTTCTTCAGGACTAATAAAAATTATTTAATTTGACCTTCACTGTTGAGGGCAGAGTGAAATTCCTCATTTCAATCCTTCCCATGGTGTGATTGTGATGCAAAGCTGGAAATCCCATTTTTGGTGCTCCCTCAGAGAAAGGGAACCTATTTTTAGAATATTTTATGCTTCTTATCAGCTATAAATTAATAAATGTATACAAAGTGTGCATCCCATTTCTCTGCAGCTTATGGCTCCTGTACATTGGCCTCCAAATTCTCCCAAATTCCCTCCTTTCAACAACCAGAGGGACTGATAGGATCTGTGAGGGAGGGAAGGGGAGTTATTGTGCATTTTAATGTGGTTAGGACTCATCCAGCTGCCAGAAGAAAACAGAAGGGACTCACTTGAACCGAGCTGAGACTTCATCAGCAGCTTTTTGATATTCCTCAGTGGTGACTTTATAGAACTGGGCACTCTGGAAGAAAACAGAATAAACAGAGATTTCAGTCAGCATTGTTTACAGGCATGCTAATATCCAGCCAATAAAGCTGATTTTGGATTTCAGTTGTTTCAAAAAACCCTCAAAACCTAACCATAAAATGAAAAAATTTCAGAAATCCCCTTTTTAGTTTTTTTGGTTTTTTTTTTTTGTTTTTTTTTTAAGTGTGTCTTGATTATGCAAAAGAAATGGGTCATGAGACATGAGGTAAGAATCCCATACTTAGCACAAGGTGCTCCTGGGGTCTTTGCAACTTCTTCATTAGAAATTAAAATCAAAATCCTGATTCTTGACTTCTTTGCAGTGCCCTGTTTGTGTTCCTCACACTCATCTCCCCCCCTGCCTCACAGGTGACACTCGAGCCAAGCTTCAAAGTCCCACAATAAATTAACCATGGCTCGACTTTTCCTTTTGCTCTTTGCCTTAAAAACGCCTCTCTGAGGATTTCCTGGAATATTCCAAACTCCCAGGTCACTTCAATCAGTTGCTAGTTTTAATTTTTAAAGCCAGGCAGCTCCAGAACAGATTTTCATCTCCCCTAAACCCAAGGATGGCTTTGACTCGGTTCTACAAAATCATTCATTTCCAAAGTCCAGGTGAGAGATGCTCAGCAAGCAACTGACGTTTTCAAGGTGTGACAATGCTGTGCCAGGGGAGGCTCAGCTTTGAAATTGGGAAAATTCCTTCATGGAAAGGCTGGACAGGATCTGGAACAGCTGCAGGGGTGGAGTCCCCATCCCTGCAGGGATTTCCAAGCCCTGTGGATGTGGCACTTGGGGACATGTGGTGACCTTGGCAGTGCCGGGGAATGGTTGGACTCGATGATCTTAAAAATCTTTTTCAGACTAAGGAACTGTGTGATCCTCCAGCCCGAGATAAATTGCTGGAATGTTGTTTTCCTTTGTGTCTCAGTAACACAGAGGTGGCATTTTTCAGGAGGTTTTTATAGCCCGGCACAGCCGGACCTTGGCTGTGATAACACAGGCACCTGGCTGCCCAGCTGGAGGGAGAAAGCAAAGTTTAAGCATCTCCAAACTTCTCTGAAAGCGTTTTCTTCGGAATGCTGGTGGAAACAGGGCGTGGAGAGGCAAAAAAGAAAAGGTTGTGCTGGCACTTGCAAGAACTCTGGTGTAGCTTTGAGTCATCGGCATCCCAGGGAGTGATGTTAACATGGCAACAAAATCTTGACAATCCCACACTGTGTGATTGCATCAAAACCAGCTGAATTCCTATTTTTAACATCCTGGGACTTTATCCCATGCTTTGGAGTTATTGATGCATCAATATTGATTTGGCATCTTCCAAATATTTAACTTGTGTCAGGAGGAGGGAGCTGGGATTGTTCAGCCTGGAGAGGAGAAGGAGACAGGGAGAGCTCAGAGCCCCTGGAAGGGACAGGAGGCAGGGAATGGCTCCCAGTGCCAGAGGGCAGCAATGGATGGGATGTGGGGCAGGAATTCCTGGCTG
>JAWWMU010000053.1:1293312-1306104 GCA_035048155.1 Cinnycerthia olivascens | reverse complement strand
TCTTTGGTGCCTCTGTCCCTCACGCCAGGCTGGTGTAAAGCCTGGGGAGCAGAAATTGCTGAGAAGGGAAGAACAAAGAACCTGGAGAATGAGACCAACCCAGAGCTGTTCGTTTTTTACCCAAATGAAGATTTAAAGCTCAACCCTCCCCTATCAGGGGAGAAACTTGTCACAGTAACAGAACTCCTACAGTATCTGTCCCTCTGTCCTGTTTTGCAGGGGCTCCCTGGCAGCCAGGGTGACGTGGTGAGTATTTGGAATCCCCGACTGGTTTGGGGTGGAAGGGACCCCAAACTCATCCCATTCCATGGGCAGGGACACCTCCTGCTCTCCCAGGCTGCTCCAAGCCCCGTCCAGCCAGGCCTTGGACGTTCCAGGGATCAGCATCTGTGGTCTTGTGGGTGTTTTTCTGTTTAATGCTGCAGAATTGATTTTTAATTCCAGGGATCTCCGGGCTATCCAGGACCAGTGGGGCCAAAAGGAGACAGAGTGAGTTCCATTCCTGGGTTCCACTGGGAAAAATTAATTTCATTGTTGTGTCCTCTCTTTTCCAAGCATTTTCACCGGGGTCTTTGGTGAATGTGAATTTTTAAGCTGTGTCTATCTAATCCTGCACTGCCAGAATTCATCTTTGGGAGTTTCCCTCAGGAATTTGATGTCGTTATGGAGAAAAGTGCTCAATCCTAATCCCAGGTTCTGGACACAATTAATTAGTTAATTAATTGCCCGAGAAGCTGGGATCATTTCTGCTTTTCTGAGTTTCCGCCATTAACAAACTTGGTTTAATCCATTTAGGACACTAAAATATTTCAGTATTTAATGGGGCCAGATCCCAGGAGGAGCTTCCTGCCCTTCTCCCAGTCCCCATTCCTCCTCTTTCCTTTCATCCCCCTGAGCTGTCTGCCTGGATGAAGATCAGGAATGGATCCTGCTGAAAGCGAACTTCCATTTTTTCCTTGGGATTAATTTTTTTTCCATTCCAGCAAGCAAAGCTCAGGCCATGGCTGTGTGGTTTTGGGTGCCAGGTGCTTTGGGTTGATGGAATTGCCCCTAAATACCCAATTCCCTGTCTGCTCCTGGATCTCCCAAATTGTTTTTATCCACAGGGAGAGCCAGGCTATGTCCTGGGAGGAGTGGAGGTGATTCCTGGCCGGAATGGGCAGCCTGGCCCCCCTGTGAGTATCAAACCCCAGGTGTGGGGGAGCCTTCAGCTTCCCCAGGGCTGGGAGAGATCCCAAATCCCCTCCTCTCCCTCTTTTCCTTGTTGCAGGGACAGAAGGGGCAGCCGGGGGTTCCTGGGGTTCCAGGACCACCAGGTGCTCCAGGGCCACCAGGAATCTCCGTCAAGGTGAGTTTGCAGCAGAATTCTGGGATGTGCCACAGGAAAAGGAGACCCAACACCGAATATTGCAGGGGGAGGCCTCTCCTAAAGCTCTGCCTTCCCGTGGGAGTGGGAATTCTGCTCTCCTGGATGGTCAGGCTGCAGGATTTTTTGCTGGGATTAAGTTTGGCGGCCATCCCATGGGAATTCTCCTTGTCCTTTGTGTTTCAGGGTGAGCCAGGGGATTCAGGAATCAGGGTGAGTACCTGAGGTCAGCTTCCACTTTGGGATGAAAAGCCTTTTCTCCGTAATTATTTCCAAGCTGCCCAGGAATTTCTGGCTTCCAAACGTTCCAAAATTCCACGGAGATCCATGGAAGGATCACGGAGTGAGACTTTCCTGTGCTTCATGCAGGGTCCCCGTGGGAGGAGTGGCCTCAAAGGGGACAGAGGGGACATGGGAGAGCCGGTGAGTGGCCCCAGGAAATCAGGGAAAAACTTGGGGCAGATCCAGGGGAGGGAAAAATATGGATCAAGAACATGGGGCAGAAAATGCCCGGAACAGGCAGCAGATCCAAAACAAGGGAAGGGGTGGTTCTCCCCAAAATCATCCCACAAGATTTGGGGGGGTGGGAAGTTGGAGTTCAAGGGGAGATATGAGGAGGAAAAAAGTCTGTGGAGGATTGCTGGGAATAAAAGACACCAGAACTGGTTTGGGAATTCTGTGTGTTACAAATGGCTCAGTCTGATGGATAACAGCCACATGCTGGTTTTTCCATCCTTCCTGGGTCTGTTTTTGGGTGGTTTTGCCATGTTGGAGAGCCATATCCCATAAATCAGCCCTTTCCATGGGTCTGGATTCACCATTCCAGACCAATGTGGGCTCCCAGCCTCTGTCTTCCATTGCTTCCCTTTCCCAAGTAAAGCCAGGGATTCAAAACTTATTTGTGAGGGAAAAGGAAATTTGGGAATACACAAACAGCTCTGTAATTCCTCAGTTTAAAAGGAATTGCTCGGATGGACACATCAGGATAAATATTTCGTTGCAGAATTAAAAATAAACCTTTCCAGTTTGAAGAAAAAGAAAAATAAAGATTTGATGACGTTCTTTCCTTTCCAGGGAAAACCTGGTTTGCCAGGCCCTGTGGGGCTCCATGGGGTTCCTGGACTGCCTGGACCACAGGGAGAAAAGGTTGGATATTTCCTGGATCCCTCATCCCAGGGGGGAAATGAGGATTAGCAGCATAGACCCATGGGAAGGCATTTTGGGATGTCCCAACATTCCTGGAATTTACTGGCTCTGCTCAGAGCCAAACATTTCCAGAGGAAATTTCTCCCCTCCCGTTTTGCTAAGAAAGACTCCGGAGCAGAAATGTGGGAAGGATGGGTGCTCTGGGATCAGCATTCCTGAGGATTCTGTGCTTTCCTTGCAGGGAATGGCAGGAATTGGCATTCCTGGCACTGCTGGCATGAAGGGGGAAGAAGGAGAGCAGGTGGGTCGGGAATCTTGCAGTGGGATTTGCATTAAAATCCTCTCGGAGTGTTCCACGTCTCCAAAGTCTCTTCCAATATTTAGATTTTCCTTGGAATCCTGTGGTTCCACATGGAAAGGGTGGGAGAAGGGAAGATTTGGGGGTTAAAAATCAGAATTTTCAGTGTTTCCTCTGTTGTTTTCAGGGAATGATGGGACCTCCAGGAGCACCAGGACCAAAGGTGGGTGCTGCAATCCTGAACCCGAGTTCCCGGGCCTGGAATTCTGATTCCAAGGAAATTTTCTGCCCCTAACCAGCATCATAATGGATCATCATAATAATTCCTGTGGGAATCATTGGGTCAATAATTCCTGTGGGAATCACTGGGTCATGGAGTGGTTTGGGTTGGAGCTGACCTTCCAAGGCCATGTGGTCCAAACCCTCTGGAATGAGCTGGGACATCTTCAGCCAGGCCAGCCTGACCTGGGGCCTTCCCTCAAAAGCAAAGAAAGGGAATCATTTTTCCAGACCCTGGACTCTGGTATGCCTTGCTGCCCAGGAGAGACCTGGAATGGCAGCAAGGTGGGATATTTTTAATAAAATCCCTGGCACTTCTGTGGCCAGGGAGACTCCAGAGTTCCAGGCTGGAAGAGCTGTCCTGTAATTAATGGAAAATTGGGTTGAAGAGCTCCATCCTTCCCTCCCTCCCTCCCTCCCTCTGGATGGCAGCAGGAACCAAAACTGCTGGATCTGTTCTCGTTCTGGTGGAAATTCCCTTCTGATTTCTTCCAGGGAATTCCAGGACCTCCAGGGCAGAAGGGAGACCAAGTGAGTGAAACAGCAGGAGAACATTTGACCAGCTCAGGTGCAATTATCCTGATTTTTTTTTTTTTTCCCTGTGGGATCCAGCAGGGATATCCTTGAGCTCAGTTCTCCCCTCTGCTTGTCTCTTGTGCTTCTGTGATGACTTTTGGGCACTTTTAAGGAATAAATGGTGGGAAAGGGATGAGCAAAAACTTTTCCCTGCCTCACATTTTTGATTCCATTGGCCACCATTTCTTCCTCTTGCCTTGCAGGGAAATCCAGGATTTCCAGGTGCTCCAGCCTTGGAGGTAACTTGGAGTGGTTTAGGGCCCTTCTTGTCCTTCAGCTGTGCAGCTCCAATCCCAAAATTCCAGGAATCCAGGAGCTGTGTCCCACAGAACCGTGGGAAGAACACCCAGACCTTTTCCCAGCCAACTTTGTGCTCTTCTCCCTTGCTCTTCTTCTGGAATTCCCAGTATTCCCATTGTCCCCTCAAAGGAGCTTCACTGCTGTCCAGGGATCATAAGGATAAAAATTCCCACCACTGAATCCATGTGCTCCAGGCCTGTCCCTGAGTCCTGCTGGACACCCACAGCTCTCCATGTCCCTCCAAATTCCAGCTTTAAGGAGAAACCTCGGTGGTGGCCACCTCTGTGTCCCATAACAATTCCTATCCCTTAACGATTCTTATCCCATTAAAAATTCCCATAACAATTCTTATCCTATTAAAAATTCCCATAACAATTCTTATCCCATTAAAAATTTCCGTAACAATTCCTATCCCTTAACAATTCTAATCCCATTAAAAATTCCCATAACAATTCTTATCCCATTAAAAACTTCCATAACAATTCCTCTCCCTTAACAATTCTTATCCCATTAAAAATTCCCATAACAATTCTTATCCCATTAAAAATTCCCTTAAAAATTCCTATCCCTTAATCAATTCTTATCCCATTAAAAATTCCCTTAACAATTCCTATCCCTTAACAAATCCTAGCCCATAACAATTCTTATCCCTTAACAATTCCCATAAAAACTCCTATCCCACAACAATCCCTATCCCACAACAATCCCCATAACAATCCCTATCCCATAACATTCCTTGATTTGGAAAAGGTACCATGTAAAGGAGATTTTTAAATTTCTTCCCCCCTCCCCAAAATAACAGAGAATTTTCTCTGATTTTTTCTTCTCCTCAGGTTTTGGGACCTCAAGGCAAGAAAGGTGTCAGGGTAAGTGTGTTAATTAATTATTTAATTAATTAGCATTGCACTAGAAGTGCAAAATGCAGCCCTAAGGAGTCATGGGATATTCTGCAGGATATCCTTGTTTTCAGGTGTGTCTTTTATTCCCAGGGAGATCCTGGACCAGCTGGACCACGAGGAGACAAAGGAATCCCAGGAGAAAAAGGGGAGAAGGTGATGACATCGTACTTCCTTTAGGGATAAAAGGATTTTTTTGTTCCTTTTTGTGGCCACCAAGGAAACTCTGAGGGAGATGGAATTCCTCCCTAATTCATCCATGCAGGAACCCAGGGGGAGACTTCCATGTGCAGAAATCCAAAGTTCCTGGAAAGGAAATCAGCTCCCTGGTTGTCCATGGGGATGGAAATATTTTGGATCTCCTCTGGCTTTCCCTGCTCTATGGAGATTTCTCCTGAGCTTGGAAAAGCTGTCTCGGCAAGACCCTGAATCCCTTTTTCTTTTTAGGGAAGCCCAGGATTTGGAATTCCTGGCCAGCCTGGGCTAAAGGGCGACGTCGGTGACAGGGTGAGTGGGACAGTGGGGTGGGTGTGGAATGGGAAGGGCTCAGGGGACAAACCAGGACATTCAGGGACAAAATCTGTCCAGCCCTGAGGAGATGAGCACTGGGGAGGTGACAAAGATCCAGGCTGGTGACCCTGTGGAGGTCTGGGGTGATGGGGTCATGGGCTCTGTCCTCAGGTGCAAAGGTGGGGTCTCCCAAATTGTGGAGAATTCCTCATGGCTGGAGGAAAACACGGATGGTCGACGCTCAGCTGGTGACTCTGTGGGCAGAATCTTGGTTTTGGAGGTCCCATGTCCAATTATTTCCTCTCCTGAAAGTCGCCTTGATCTTCAGCTTCGTGACTTTTGTGTCCAGGAAGGTCTTGGTGGCTCCCATGTGACTCCACTGATGTCCAGGGAGGGTTGGGTTAATCCTTGCTGTTCCCTTCTCCAGGGACATCAAAGTCCCGTTCCTTTTAATCCAGCAAAAATTGGCAAATCCCAATATTATGGATGAGCGTCTTCGGAAGAGGGGTGGGAAGATCAGAATATTTTTGGTTTCAAAGTGGGGGAGACAGGAGACACCTCTGGACAGGGTGGACTTGTCACAGCCCCTCGTGGGACATTCCCTGTTTTCCCTTTCTCTGATTTTAGCTGACACTTGGAATTATCTTACCTGTGTCATTCCTTCTGTGTTTCTGCAGGGAAACGTGGGATTGTCTGGGAAGCCAGGTCAGAAGGTGAGTCTGTGGAAAGCTTTGTTCCCTGTGAGGGTGGGGAGGCCCTGGCACAGAATTCCCAGAAAAATGATGGATGCTCCAACCCCAGAAGTGTCCAAGGCCAGGTTGGATGGAGCTTGGAGCACCCTGGAATAGTGGAAGGTGTCCCTGCCCACGGCCCAAGTGGTCTTAGAGGTTCCTTCCAACATCTTTCATCAGGCCTTAAAAAATTCCTGCTAATCCTTACCCGTTGGATTTTTCCCAGGAAAAGTTCAAAACCAGTCAAGAAATTTCTGGAAAAGATCCCCACCTGTGGCATTTGTTCAGTGAGTGTCACACTGCGGGCATTCCTCGAACAGGGATCTCCCCAGACTTGGCTGGAGGAGGGTTTGGATTTGGGAATTGTTCCACAGATCAGTGAATGGAATATTTAGGCCAGATCAGTTTCCAGGGCCTGGAAAAATGGGATGTCGCAAGAGATAAATGGGATGCATCAAAGCAGGAGGTGTTAATGAGATGTGTTAATGAGGTTGCAAAGTGGAGGCAAGGAAAGGTGTTTGGGGTTGGCAGAAGGCCTGGAGAGGTGGTGTCACAAATTTCCCAGATTTCATGGAATATTCTGAGCTGGGAGAGACCCACAAGGATCATCCAATCCAGCTCTTAAGGAAATGGGATCAAATCCACGATCTTGTGGGATGAACATCAAACAGAGCAGGTGAGGACTCATCCATGAGAGCTCAGCTGATTTAAATGGGAATAAAAATTAGAACATGGGATGGGAACTGATCCTGTGTCCAAGACTGGATCCATCTCAAGTCTCTGCTAATCTGAGCTGCTCCTGGAGGGGGAGAACCTCAACAGATTCTGTCCTGAGTGAATTCCAGGGATGGCTGTGGAGTCTGGATAGATGAGGTTCGAGCTGGATGCTTTCCAGCCCTATAATCCTACAAAAATTATAATGCTATAATTAAATGAACTGAAATTCTAGAAATACATATTATTCAATAAATCAAAATAAAATAAATATTAATAATACAAATCCTACAATCCCAGCCCTTCCTAGCACAGGGCAAATTCTCTGAGCCCAAACTTCATCCAGGGTTGTGGAAGCAACTCCATGACCATGGATATGCTGAATGTGGAAGGCAGGACAGGAATGTGATCAGTCTCATTTCCTTTAGGGGGAAAGAGGTGAACCAGGATTCCCTGGAAAACCAGGAGAGGCCGGGCTGAGAGGAAAAGATGTGAGTAAAGGCAGGATCCAGGGGGATGGAGCTGCTGATCCCTCGGGGCCAGCCAACAACCCCAGCTCTGCCCTGCAGTGACAAACAAGGGACAATTTTCTTCCTTCTTATCCAACACCAGTGCCCAGAGCAGCTGTGGCTGCCCCTGGATCCCTGGAAGTGTCCATGGCCGGGGTGGATGGGGCTTGGAACAACCTGGGATAGTGGGAGGTGTCCCTGCCATGGCAGGGGTGGCACTGGATGGGCTTTGAGGTCTCTTCCAACCCAAACCATTCTGGGATTTTCTGATCAGGATTTTTGTCAGTGTGTCACATCAGCTCCGTGTGGATTTAGCCCTGAGGGGCTCACTTCTGGTTCTGAGCCTCAGATGATCTCAGCTTGGAAAGGATTCGTAAAAATCACGGAGCCCAGCTCCCTGCTCCTCACAGAGCTGCCCAAATAATTCCGTCTTACGGCCGAACAAGGTAGGCCCTCACGAAAACATCAGAAGAGGCTTCTAGAAATTTCTCCTGACCCCAGTGCAGAGCTTTCCTCAAATCTGAGGGCTGGGTTTATCCCTGGAAATGGAATAGGATCCATATTATGAGTTCCCTCATGGGATAGAATGAGGTGGGCCCTCAGGAAAACAAGATGGGCCCTCACATAAACAAGGTGGGCCCTCACAAAAACAAGATGGGCTCTCATATAAACAAGATGGGCCCTCACATAAACAAGGTGGCCCCTCACAAAAAGAAGGTGGCTCCTCACGAAAACAAGGTGGACCCTCAGAAAACAAGGTGGCCCCTCACAAGAACAAGGTGGCCCCTCAGGAAAACAAGATGAGCTCTCACAAAACAAAGTAGACCCTCAGAAAAACAAGATGGGCCCTCACATAAACAAGGTGGCCTCTCACAAAAGAAGATGACCCCTCACAAAAACGAGGTGGCCTCCTCACAAAAGCATCCTGATTGGCTTCTGAAAAACTGGATTTTTACACATTGAGTTTGATGTCACATGATCTGGAGCATCCCTGCGGTCAGTTTGGAACATCCCTGCGGTCAGTTTGGAACATCCCTGCGGTCAGTTTGGGTCACCTGTCCTGGCTCTGTCTCCTCCCATCCTCCACTGAATTCCCAACTTTTTTCCTGAAAAACCTCTCCTGACCACAGTCAGTGAGGAGCTTTCTGCAGCTCCAAGTGTTGGGTTGATCCCTGGACATCAAGTGGAATAGGATCACCCAGGAAAATCTTGGGGAAAAATAAGGAAGCGGCTGCATTCCAACAGCCCTGACTTCAGAGTTGTGATTCCAGAACAAGAGCTCTGGATATGAGTAGGAAATTATGGTAAAAAACTTGGGAAAACCCAAGTTTTGTAGGGAGAACCAGGGAGGAAAGGCTCCTCTGGGACCAAGGTGATCCCACCCCTCCCTGAGCGGCCAGGAAAACAGGAGCTGGAAAATGAAACCCTTGGATTTGTCCTGATGTTGATCCCTGCTCATTTTATTTCTGTTTATTTATCCTTAAACGAGACTGTGGAGAATCCTCTTCACCTTTCTTTTATCTGGGATTTCACATTCCAAAAGGCTGGAACGGAAAAGTCAAAAAAGAACTAAACTGTTTTGGGTTTTTTTTCTGGGAGATGCTGGAAACAGAATGCCATGAATGGAACCCCAGAATTTCCCGAGTTGGAAGGGACCCACCAGGATCATCCAGTCCATCCTGGCCCTGCACAGGACATTCCAACATTCCCGTTATTATCCAAACATTCCTGGAGCTCAGAACGGTGGGATTTGGTGGCAATCACCTCATCCTTCCCCTGAATTTAAATATTCCAGTCACCTTGTGCCACTTTTTCCTCATTTGTGGGAATGCTGTAAAACACCATCCCTAATTTAAGACATCCCAGATATCCCAAAACCTGCCTCTATCCTAGTTTTCCAAGCGTTGAGCAGGGTTAAAGAGATTTAAGCTCCATTAAAATTGAAATGTTCGATGGACTTGGTTGTCTCCCTTTAAACCATTTCCTCCAGGTTTATTTATAAAATTCCTATCACTTGATGGAAAAACATTTGGAAAGCTGCTCCTCTCTTTTAGGGAGAAGCTGGAGTCCCTGGAGAGCCAGGAGTGAGAGGAATCAGGGTAATAATTCCAATTTTTTTTACTATTATTATCATTTCCTGCCCTGGAGGGTGGTGGGGCTGCTCTGTTTCCCTTCTTCATCCCAATGGGAGCCCTCCCTTGGAAATATCCACTTCCAAATATTCCTTTCCTGTGGGAAAAATAACATTTTCCTTACAATTTTCCTTTTCTGAGCTGCTGCTCAGGCTCTGTTTGCGATTTTTTTTTCTCCCAATCTCTTCTTGCAGGGTCCTCCTGGACCCCCAGGACGACCTGGAGAGCAAGGAATGAAAGGAGATCCAGGAGAACCTGGAAAAGATGTAAGGAATTCCTGAAGGAGCAGGTGGGAGAGGGTGGATTTTGGGAGAGCTTTGATTTATTCCCAGCATTATAAATAAATAATATTTATTTCTTTGGATTTGGATAGATCCAGCAGAGATGGATTCACTCCACTCTTTTTTTTCATCCCCATTTTAAAAAAAATCAGGGAAAATATTAGCAAGTTTCTCATGACTTTACTTAAACCCTATATGGGAGATTCCCAAAAATATCAAAGCAGCTTCTCTCCCTTTCCCACTCTTCTCCCTGTGGCCATTTTAACAAGAATTGGGAGTTTAAATTTGTAATTTAATGATTTAATTTACTTTATTTAATGATTTAATTTACTTTCTTTATTTTATTGAATTATTTCATTTATTCTATTTAATAATTTAACTTATTTTTAATTTTATTTATTCTTGCTGTTTATTTTGTGGGGACAGGGAAGGACACAAGGCAGAGCAGCCACGGCAGCAATTCCCAAGAAATTTTGCTGTGCTGGGAGGAAAAACTCATTCCTAGACGTCCAAAGCATATCTTTGGATGGATCCTGTGCAGCCATTCCTGCCAAATTCCTGATTTACCTGCAGGACTCGTGTCCTGAGTCACAGGAAAAGTGGGAGTGGGAGAAAAGCTGCAGGAAATATCCCCGTGGATCCAAAACAGATCCAATCCCAGGTTTCCCAAAGAAATGATGTTGCTTCCTCAGCCAAGATATGGTGGCAGGGAAATAAAAGTAAAAATTTGGGTTGCACCAGAGGTAATTCCATTATTCCAGGTGGGATAGAAAAGCAAAAAGGAAAAGCAGGAAAAGTCCTGAGAACATGAGCCCTTCTGGAGGTCCAGCTTCAAGTGAAAAGCAGAATTGCTCCAAATTTAACTTAAAAATAGGAATTAGGGAGACACAAGAAGGGAAAGCTGACACCTCTGGAAAAGGTGGCGTTAATTTGGGGTCAGCACCCAGGAAAGGGGGATTTTCGAGGGGAACTAACACAGCTAACACATTCCTGCTGGTTTTCAGGGAGATCCTGGGAAGGACGGCCTGAGAGGTGAGAGAGGCCCCCCAGGCCCAAAGGTAGGTCCTGAATCCACATTTCTTTGGTGGTGCCACCACCTCAGGCAGGTCAGAGGGGAGGAAAACCCAGCTTAGGTCTCCTCTGACCCCTCAAAAGTTTGGGATTTCAAAGCAGAGCTCCTGGGATGGGCTCAGGAACGCGTGGTCACGCTGGAGCCACAGTCCCACGTCCCCACAGAGCCTCTTCAGGAAAGAGAATGTTCTTCAGGAGCCAAACAGGATAAATTTATGGAATATTCACAGATTGTTCCTTCCTTTCCTACTCGTGAAGAGCACATGGAAAGGGGTGGAAGGAGGAATGGCTTTAGATCCCACACATCCAAGACCATTGAAGTGGGAACAATTCCTTCCCAAATGGAGAGGAAAATGCTGCAGGAAGCAGCACCAGTGGGGACAGGGAGATTTCCTGGTTGCCACGGGATGCAGACCTTTGGAAAAGCAAAGATTTATCCCAAATTCTCCCTGGCACAGCTTGGCTGGAGATGCCATCGGGGCCTCCCTGGTGCCCTTCATTCCACCGGAATCTGTCGATGCGGAACCCGGATTTCAGTGAAATGAAGCCCCTCAGAGAGGCAGGTCAGCCCCACCTCAGCAGATGTTCCTCACCCCAGGAACCTCCAGGCTGGACCTTCCAAAGCCTTGCAGCTCATCCACGATTTCCTTCTGTGCCCCATCCAAGATTTCTCACCTGGAGATGGAATTCCAAAGCTGTGACCTTCTGTGGGAGATGCTGGATCCAGCCCTGTGTGGGGCCACCAGCACCATGGCCACCTCCAGAAGGGACCACCAACCACAGGGACACCTTGGTCTCTTCCTCTTTGGTGTACTCTGCACTGGTGGCACTGAGGGACATCAAAAATCTTTCCTTTTCCACACTTTTGTGGCCAAGAGGTGGAGAAGGGGATGTCCCCTCACAAAAGCAAGGTGGGCCCTCAGGAAAACAAGGTGGACTCTCAGAAATACATGATGGGCCCTCATGAAAACAAAATGGCCCCTCAAAAAAACAAGGTGGGCCCTCACAAAAACAAGGTGGGCCCTCACAAAAACAAGGTGGGTCCTCACAAAAACAAGGTGGGTCCTCACAAAAACAAGGTGGGCCCTCACATAAACAAGGTGGGCCCTCAGGAAAACAAGGTGACCCCTCAGGAAAACAAGATGGGCCCTCACAAAAACAAGGTGGCCCTCAGGAAAACAAGGTGACCCCTCAGGAAAACAAGGTGGGCCCTCAGGAAAACAAGGTGGGCCCTCAGGGAAACAAGGTGGGCCCTCACAAAATCAAAATGGCTCCTCACAAAAACAAGGTGGGCCCTCAGGAAAACAAGGTGACCCCTCAGGAAAACAAGATGGGCCCTCACGAAAACAAGATTGGTCCTCACAAAAACAAGGTGACCCCTCAGGAAAACAAGGTGGGCCCTCACAAAAACAAGGTGGACCCTCAGGAAAACACGGTGGCCCCTCACAAAAGCAGAGTCTTTGCTAAAGAAGATGAGCCCTCACAAAAACAAGCAAAGCTCTGGCCCAAACCTCACTTGGATGCTCCTCATGGGCCAGGCTTTCCCTACAAAATCCGGCTGTGTCCAGTGGAGGAGGGCAGGAGCCTATGGAGCAGGGTGGGATTCAAACCCCTGAATGGGATTTATCCAGAATTACGGAGCGGGCTGGTTGCAGACGAAGGGTCACATATGAGATTACTCCCTTTCCTCTTCTTGCTCCTCATGGAAATGATGGAATTAATGAGCTGATCTCGTTTATTCCAAGGGAGAACCCGGCCCACCAGGAAAAGGAGTGGAAATGAAGGTAAATAAATCAAAATTAAAGACCGTATAGATGTTGGAAGCACCTCCCTCTCTGTCTGGGTTGGGATGGCAGAGGGGACCCAATGTGTGTCCCCTTGGCCATCAGCCACCTCCAGGAGAAACTTCCTGGAGAGCAGGGAGGGTGAAGTTGGGGCCTTTCTTTCCCCTTGCAGGACCTGGAGAAGATCGGAAGAGCGTCG
>JAWWMU010000053.1:790312-801524 GCA_035048155.1 Cinnycerthia olivascens | reverse complement strand
GTTGGTCAAGACAACTGCCCGTCAGTTGTTTTTCACTCCAAGAGAAAGTGTGAAAACAACCTCGTCTTATCAAAACAGACTTTTGATAACAACACCTGTGTGTGTGAGAAAGAACTAAGAACTGTGGAAAACAGCAAGTTAGAAAGTGCCTCAGAAAACTTGAAAAATCAGGGCGACATCCCTGCAGTGTCACATCACCCCCAGGCCTAACCTGCTCCCTCTACACCAAGTAATTTTCCCAAAGATCCCAGTGGAATAAGCCAATATCCATTTCTAAGGCTGCTGGATTGATTTGTCACCAGTCTGGTGTTGTCTCTACAGGTTCAAGAAGAGGAGGGTCTTTCCATCAGATTTATGGAAGGAGGGAACAGGCTGAAGAGACTTTAACACCCCTTTTAAAGGGAGGATTAAGCCCTTTGCAGACCCCTCTGGAGTGACAACAGCGTGGAGCTGGGGACTGGGCAGGATTTGAAGAGCCTTTCCCACATTTGAAGAGCCACTCCTGATTTACACCGGGTGGGGACAGCAGTGACCCCACAGGCCCCTCCTTGGGGGACAGCAAGGCTGGACTCATCCTGATTCTCCTTGGGATTACCCAGACACACATCACTGTGCTCAGCCCACTGAGAGCAGAATCCTCTGTTACATCCCCCAAGAAATGTGCTACCCTGGGGTGTTAAAATCACTCCTCAGAGTGGTAAAAAAAAAAAAAGCTAAAACAACACATGAAGTGCTGGCTGAAAAAATATAAATACAGGCACAAATGTGCACCTCGAGTACCAGGGTGTGTCTAATTCCTGTTAAATCCTTACTTCCATGGGTATCCTCCCAAAGACCAACCCTCGTGGTAAAATTCAAGTTGGTTTCTGCACATTTTCTGATTAAATTGCTCTGCCTTGAGGACAGCATCCATGTCCACTGGAGGAAAGTTAAAAGTGCTGTCCTTGGAAGCGACAGCTCTCTTGTCTAGATCCTGCTGGGAATATTTTCCCTAAAAACCTTTCAGTTTTCTCCTTAAGGCTGATTGTGAGGAGTGGCACGAGCCCTCCATGATGTGTCACTAGATGTCCCCATCGCTCCAGGATACGGAGGAGTCTGGCAGGGCTGGATGGGGACACCCGTGGGCCTGGGGAAAATCCTTCTGATGATTCTGAGCTTTACACATCTAAGGAGAAAACAGCACAGGCCTGTGATCATCCCTGCCCAGACTGGATTTGCTCGGGATCCTTCTCAATGATTGAGGGTCTCCACTCCCTGTTAACCCCAAAGCTATACCTTGTGCTAAATCCAACCTCCTCTGCTTCTGAATTATTGTATTATGAACCTGCCAGCATTTATTATCCCATCTGCAGCCTGTGCATTTTCCCAGCCCATCCTTCTGGCCAGCCTCTGGAATACTTAAGGCTCCTCTCCATAGGGAATTTGGTTCATTCCTTAAACTGATACCTCATAAAACAGGAGTGCTCAGAGCAATTGAAAGCTGGGAGGCAACAGCCTCTGGGTAAATTCTCTTTCAAAGCAGAAGAGTCTTGTCTTGACAAAACAAGAGGAAACAGCCTCAAACTGTGCCAGGGGAGGCTCAGGGTGGATTTTAGGGAAAATTCCTTACGGAAAGGGGGAGGTCAGGCCTTGGTAGGGGCTGCCCAGGGAGGTTTGGAGTGCCCATCCCTGGAGGTGTCCAGGGAATTCCTGGAGGTGACACTCAGGGCTCTGGGCTGGGGACAAGGTGGGGTTTGATCAAAGATTGGATTTAATGATCTTGGAGGTCTTTTCCAGCCACAATGATCTTGGAATTCTGTGATTCTGTTCTGTCAAAGGGAAAACTCTAAACCCAACTGTTTTTATGGGGTGCCCAACACCAGCAGTGCCTCTTCCCCCACTTCCCCACAGCTCACAGTGACTCAGAACAGTGATGGGAGGAATTTTCAAGCCTGGAGGGGGGGGAAAAAATGTCTAATTTTGGAAAGGTTGAGGATTACAGAAAAAGAAGACAGAAAACAGAAACCCCAAATCCTTCATCATGCTGCCACATAGGGATTTTGTGGCCAGGACTGTTCTTTCTGTGCTGCTTACCAAACTTTCTGCCGTGAGCTCAGGCAAGTCACAGACCGTGCAATGTGGGTAATCCAGGACAGAGATGCTACAGAAAACGGGAAAGAAGGGGCTCATTAGCAACCAATTAACACGAGAGGGATTTTTTAGGTGATTGATACGATCCTGCCCAGGAATCTGTGACATTTTTCCTGCTCTGTGGCTGGAAATGCAACAGGTAATTTGGGTGGGGAGCAATCCCATCTCCAGCAGGTGCTGATGGGCATCCCTCTGGCACTGAGAGCATCCAAAGGGACTGCCAGCCCCAGCACTGCCTCACCCCTCAGCTTAATGAAGCACATCGATGCCTCCTGGCTCCAGAGCTCCAGCCTGAGTGCATTAATAAGGGCCCCAAGGATTTGGATCCATTAAGACAGCACTGAGGAGTTATTCATGTGCATATTTAAAAAGGGGGGGGAAAGTAAACAAAATAGATCTGAGGTTCAAAGGGAGGCATCTGGTTGGCAGCAAGAAAATTCGTGGTGAGTGAATATTCAGAGTATCAGGGTTTTCAAAGGCCTCCAGGCCTGTGGGATTTGTAAAAGTAAGTCAATTAAATAGATCCAGAACTGGAATTTACACCTCCCTGGCTCAGAGCATCCAGCTGCACATCCCACCTCACTCACAAGTGCCTGTGAAACCTCCATCCCAGAGCAGAGGAGGGAGCTGAGTGCTCCTGGGATACATTTCCTCCTCTCTTAAAGCACAGGACAAAAAGTGGAAATATTTATAGCAGGAGGATCAACAGATTTCTCCCTATTTTTCCATGCGTGCCTCCTCGCACAGACACAACCATAACATGCAGGAGACAGACCAGCCTACACACCCAGCTGAACAGCAACAAAAAGAGCATCAAAAAGGAAGAAAAAGGTTCTTTTTTTATCATTCCAGCATCCCTGTGGAGCTCCTCTCCAAACAGAGAAATCCTGCCTTGGTGAGCAGTGAAAGATCTGTGCTGTCTCAGGTCTTTGATCTATGATGGCCCAGCCAGTGCTCTGCTCAAAACAGGGCTGGTGCCTCTCTCAGATCAGAGTAAAAGGCTGTGACAACGATGGAAAATCACAGGAGTCAGGAAAAAAAACTGAAATTACAGCTGTAAAAAGTGGGAAAGACCTGGAAGATCCCACCCCATCTGGCCTTGATGGAGCTGTGACCCAGAGATACCCGGTGGCACTGGATGGGAAGATGAAAACTACTTTATTTTAAAAAATGAAGACTATTTTATTTTAGTACTATTTCAGCAGCCCAATCAGAGGCTGGGAACTCAGCATCCATGCCAAAGGGATTTGCTCCCTCCACACATTTCTGTAGTGGACAGGACACCCCAAAGCTGTGTGAGGCCACCTGGCCCCATGACCTCTCTGTCCCCCAGCAGTGGCTGTACCTGTTTTTGGCAGTGATGTAAGACATGATGTTCTGGTTGAAGAATTTCAGGATCAGCGGGATGCAGTTGGCAAACACCAGGTGTTGGGACACGTACTCAAACTGGGGGAGAGAAGGGGAATGGGTCAGGCTCAGCTGGGAGCCCCACCTGGGAATGGAAACCTCTTCCCAGCCAAAAGCAAAGCACTCGGGATGAGCTGGCCCAGACACCTCCGAGATCATTTTCTCCCTGAAGTTTGCTGTGTAAGGTTTGTGTCACGCCCAGCAGCTGGAAAATTCCATTTGCCATAGAGAGGGCACGCAAACTTCGTGGCAGTGCTTTGGGAATTAGCTGCACCTCATGGCTTTTCAAAATTAAATCTGTGTGTGAGGAACAGGGAATGAGTTGTAGCTATTTCATGAAAGTCTAGCCACCCTTGGGAGGAGTCTGGGGCAGCTCCTTCTGTCAGAGTGTCCAATCCAGCTTTGAAAGTAAAGAAATTTTTTTTTAACCCAAGAAAATCCCACCAGCACAACCCCTTTGCTTTTAAAGGGCAAGTGCCAAACAGAGTCAGGGAATCTCTGAGGTTGGAAAAACCCTCCGAGGTCACAGAGTCCCAGCTGTGCCTGATCCCCACCTCGTCCCCAGCCCAGAGCCCTGAGTGCCACCTCCAGGGATGGGCACTCCAGAGCTCCCTATTTCATGAGAAATTACAATAATTCCTGTTGCTCTCACACACTAATCCCAGTTCCTTTAGAAATTTTGACTGAAATAATATCCCTGTTTTCCTACTTGATTTAATTTCTCTCTTCCTCAAAGCATTAAATGGTCTTCAAGGTCCTTTCCAACCCAAACCATTCTACAGTTCAGTAATACAAAAAAATCTCTCCTGTCCTCTAAAGATACAAACTGCAGCAGAACCCAGTCCTATCCCATCCTGCCCTTCCCATGCCTCTCCATCCAGATCTCCAGTTGGAGAGGGAAGGAACAGTTTGTTCTCCTCTCAGCCTGGTGCCAGCTGTCAGCATTGGCACACCACACATCACACAGCACTGGGACGTTCTGCTGAGTATCCGACCCTTCCAACCCAAACCACTCCGTGGTTCAGCCACTCCTTCATTTCAGACCTGCTGGAGCTCTCATGCTGCTCCCCGAGACCACCTTTGTCACCAAAAGAACAAAACCACCCGGATCAGACACCAAAAAAATGCAGGATCAGGGGGATGAAACCCTGCAGCTTTCTCCAGGCTCAGCACCAGGCTGCAATGGCCCTCCTGCCTGGGGGGAAGGGAGGAGAGGAGCTGCTTTGAAGTGAGAAAAATTAATGAAGGGATGTAGAATGGGGGGGAGCAGAACAAATGTAGGATTGTAAAAATGTGGGAGTTGGTTTCATTTTACCCAATCTAATACGTGGATTTATATTTATCCTCAGTTAAATATCAGTGGGTTTTGTATTGCAGAGGGATTTGTAGCGTGCTGAAAGCTTTAGCAGAAAAAATTAGAAAGCACTAATTGTTTGACTTGCAGAATGAGTGGAGAACTGGGCCACCGCTCATATTAGTCCTTGGTTTTTTTTTTAACCAAAGAAAGCCCTGGAGTGGGTGCAGTTGGCACAAAAAATCACATTGGGAACAAAAATCAGATTGCAACTATGACCCAGATCTCCTGCCTCTGTTGAAACCGGAGCCCCAAGAATCTGATCCTGCCAAAACCAGATTAGGTGACCTCGTGAGGTCCTTCCCAGCACTATTTCTGGGCATTGGGGATGACAGAGCAAAAGAGAGTCTTGCCTAATCCCCTTCCTCTTCCCCCTTCTGCCAGGGAGCCTCGTGCTGGCTCCTAAATTTAACCTGAATGGATATTCCCAGAAGTCTAAAAGCTCCTGCCACGTGAGCAGAAATGGTGTTGTCAAAGGACAAAGGGTTTATCCCAACCTGAGTGACCCTGTACAAATCCCGGAGCTCTGGGAATGTGATTACAGCTCCTCATGGAAACTCTCTCTGGAAGTCTTGCAGGAGAGGGTTTATCAGGACCTTCAAGCCCAGCCTGGCCATGGCCATGCCCTGCTCTAGGCCCACCTGGTAGATGTGGTTCAGCTTGAAGTGCTTGAGGAGCAGCAGCAGCAGGGCCGAGATGCTCTTCACGATGATCTCCTTGTGCCTGTTGACGTCGATGCCCAGCTTCATGCTCTGCAGCACGGTGATGCTGGGGTGGAGGGAAAACAGCACCGGGGCTGTGGCAGCTGTCACAGCTCACCGGACCCCGGCCAGCTCGGGGGTTATCCGAGCTGCAGCACGTTTGGGGAACAGCCCGGGCCAAGGGGGGTGCCTGTGGCAGATCCTTTAGAGCGATGAGCCCTAAAACGTGACGTCAGTGAGTGGCAACAAGGGTTTGAGCAAAGGAGAGGGAGGAGACCTTTCGCCGTGAGGTTCCAGCCCAGGATTGTTGGAGCTGAAGGGGTCAGGAGCAGAAAGGCCCCGAGCACAGCCGTGCAGGGGGTTTTATACCAGGGATGGATACAACACACGGACCAATGGGGGAACAGCAGAGGTGGAGGGATGGAAATATCAATCAAAGGGAAAGGCCAACCAGAGTGTGGGGGGGAGAGGAAAGAGGTCACTTGCTCCAATGGAACATCGAGGTTAGGGTGACACCCTGACACGTACAGGGGGTCTGACGCTTCTAGGATTGGGTCCAGGGAAGATTGACACGGAAGGTGTTGGAACAAAGAGGTGGGGTACTTGTAACAGACAGGAGGGGGGACATGACAGACAGGGAAGATGCTGGAATGAAGCGAGGGGAAAGCCCATATAAAGGAGAATCAGGGGGTAGCAACTGGGGGATTGACAGAAAACGAACTTTTTAGCAAAGGTAGTAATCAACTCAGGGATACACCAACTGGGGAAATGTGAGGGGAAAAACTGGGAACATATCAACTAAACATAAGAACAAAACCTTGATACAAAAGTGCATAAATGATCAGCGAAAACACGACCACAACAGCAGCAGGGAGACCCAAGGGAATGTGGGATTCTTGTTCCTCTGGATGAGCTCCACAAAACCAAGGAGCTTCGCCTTCACTCTCCCCAGGGCTCCCATTTCCACCCATCCTACCTGGCGATGCCAAGATGCGTCAAAAAATGAGGGAAAAAAAGGTGGATTGCTCTCCACCAGGAATCCTGCCTGGGAGGACACCTCCTGTGTGCCGACACATCTTTGTGATTTGGGTCAATTGGCAGGATTTTATCGTTTGTGTCACTCAGCTGGGAGCGGCTGCACTCCGATCATCATCGCAGCATCACTCCCTTGGCTTTGCCAGCTCTGCCCTGGTGCCAACGGTGATTTACACCTACCCAAACAGATACCCCAAATCTGGAGCCCCCCAAACCTAAGCTCTGCTGCTTGGTCCAAGACTCGGTGGCAAGGCTGGGATGGCCGGTGGCCACCTGGCGAGGGACTTACGGCATCTCTTCAGGCAACACGTCTGCCAGGATGTTGATGGAGTCAGTCTTGGCCTTGGAGGTGGGAGCAGCAGCCAAGAGGATCTTCAGCAAAGCGATCTGCAGGGGAGGGCAGGTGTGGGGGCACAGTCCAGGAAAGGGAATTCCTTCCTTCTCCTTCACCTGCCAAAACTGGCAACTCTACAGGGTTTCACCAGACCACGCTCAGCCTCTGACAGACACTCAGCATCTCAGAAGCCTCTGATTCCCTCGTCTTGGACTGTACCTTCCTCCCAGTCCTGCTCAGGATTCCCACCAAAATCTCACTGAACACACCCCAGCCCTGCCGTGCTGAGCTCTGCAGCTCCCAGACCGGCCCCATTCCCTACTCCAAAGCTTTTCCTTCTTTTTGTGGGGGCTTACCATGTACTGGGGGAGATTGTACAACATTGCTCGATACAAGACCTCACAAGGGGTTTCTTGGACTTCCTCTTCCCCCTAGGGCAGAGAACCATTTAAAACAAGGGAAAAACGAAGTAAAAATAAGAATGGATTTACGTGACACCTTGGAAACCTCCCATCTTCTCTCTGGTGACGGGGTGAAGTAAATTCCTTCTTACCAGAGACATGGGGCACTTCTCCAGCTCCTCCTCGTTCTTGATCTGGACATCCGAGATGGAAACGTACTTGTGCTGGCAAAACACACAGACAGAGGCAGAGTCACAGCTGGAGGAGGAAACACGGCCAGTGACGGTCCCAGCACGACCCCAGTGAGGTGTGCAGCTCACAGCAGAGCAACTCATCCCTGTGTGGGACATCCCTCTGTCCCTGGAGCCCCTCACACCTCCTGCTTTTGCTTACTTCCACCCCCTCCTTCTGGGAGCTCTCTGTAAGGAATTAGAGGGACAATCACCTCCAAAAGACAACCCAGACCTTAGGCAGGGTCAGCTGGCAGGGGTCTCACTCCCCGTGGAGTTGAGGCTGGCTGTGCTTCCCCCTGGGAACAGCACCAGTTTGGGAATGTATGGCCTAACCCAGCTCTGACAGCCTGTCACCTTCAAAACACAGGGCAGACACTCACCAGGGAGCAGGAATGCTACACCTTGCACAAGGGGAAAGGAAAAATGCTGGACAGGATACTTGAGGACTCAGATTTTAATTTTTTGCCTCAATTCCTGCAAGAAGCTCCGAAAGGTTTTCCAGTGAAAACCAACTTTTTACTCCCCTGCAGTAACTGCATTTCAGTGGGGTTGGCCAGGAGGATCCATGAATATCCCATGGATGTCCCATGCCATGCATGGAGCCACCACCTCACCTGCTTCAGGGTCTTCACACTTTCATGGATCGGCCGTGGGAGCCCTATCAGGGTTTCGGTGTCCCTGGGGAAGAGGAAAGAAGGTCAGTACTGGGAAGAACGTGAGTGTTCAAACATTTCCATGTCATAACAGGTAAAAGAGGGAGCCTGGAGTCTGCTGAATGCACCCCAGATGGGTCAGGAGTTGGGAGAGGTGTTGGTGTGAGCTGCTGCCCTCCCACCTCGTCCTCTGCACGAGAGAGGAGAGACATCAGGGTGAGGAATTGGGGTGGAATCAGACTGAATCACAATCTGGGTGAAATCAGAAATAGGGTGGAGCCAGTCTGAGCCCAGCACTGCACCTGAAAATGAATGTGCCCTGCTGTATGACTCTGCACCCACAGCTTGGTTTATTCACAAACTGGGTCATTTGCTGTGGATACCAAATGGTCTCAGCTGCCTTTCACATCAAACCAGCTCCTGGCTTGGGCCAGCGGTCACTTATTCTGGGCTAGGTCTGATTTTTAATAGAAAGAGGTCCCTGGGGACCAGTGTCTCTAGGAACATGTTTTTACAGCACTGCTTTCCTTGCTGCAGCTCAGGCAAACCCAGCACTGCCTCATCCTGAGCATGCCTTGAGCTGGGAAAACCTGAGCTTTGTGGACACCTCCCACCACTTAACCCTCACTGACAGAAGCTGCAGGGCAGATTTTGTGTTTAAAGCACTCACTGTCCCAGCGTGAATCCGATGAATTTGTTCCTGCTTGCTTCCAGGAAGTGCTCGATGTCTTTCTGTCTGATGGAGCAGCAGGGAGACAAAACCAAGGAGAAGGTTGGAAAAGAGCCACGTACAAGATCTCAGCCTCTGACTGATTTCTAGAGACCTCAACAACAGCTAAAAGCCACCCCTGCCCTCACTGGCAACACGAACCTAAACCATTTGTATTTGCTGTGCAACTCCAGGGGATCGTGCGAGTAGACGAGGAGGAGTTTCCTACAAAGCAGCACCTTTGTATCCACCTCCTGTGCTCCTCACACGCTCCTCCGAGGAGCAGCTGCTCTCTCTGAGGGAACAAATGTCATCTCCACAGTCTGGCAGAGCACACGCTGCTCCAACAGCGAGCTGACATCTTGTCCACCCTGGGCATCTTCCGTGGGAACTGCCCAGCGACTCTGCGCCACAAGCACGACACGAGCTGAGAGCCAAGGCTCTCCTTGAAAGGAAGTCCAGAAAGAAATCCAGCTGGATTTCCAGCCAGCAGCCATTGGATTTCAAAGGTGAGAGTGTAAAGTGACATGGAGCACCACCATGGAGATCCATGTGGGAATTCCTGCTGTGTTTCTGCTAGGAATGCTCTGCACAGACAGACTTAGCTGTCACTGCTCCTATCTCAAAAATATCTATTTGCTCCTGTGTTTTAAAAGTACTGGATTAAACCCAGGCTTGGGATAAACAGCAAAAAAAACCTCACGTGGATCAGAGGGAAAGGAGCAGAGGTTTTCATCCTCTTTTCCTAACATTCCCTCGTTTCATGTGTGAATAACTGTCTTAGGAAGGAAAGGCACCAACTCCTTTATCCTTAGATATTCTTCTCTGCCACAAATAAAGGCTTCACCTGAAAACACAGTGGTCCTACTCACCCAACAAGATGTCATTAACCAGCTCCTAAGACAAAGACTTTGTGCTACCAAGATCCACTGGGATCTGGTTGGGAAAGCTGCCCCTGCTCCCACAGTGCCCCAGCACTGCCTCCTTCCCAATACAGCCTGGGATATCCAAAATTGGATTGGCCAGTAAGTTGGATTGCCCATTTATTGGCTTGGGCTGGGTTTAGCTAAGCTCGTCCTCAGGATTTACAAACAAAACATGGCAAGTGGCCAATCCAGAAAGGACAAAAAGAGAAGTGGAATCACTTCAGTTCGACCTACCAGAGACCAAAAAACTCCCCAAAAGCCAGCAGTGAACTGGAGGACAGGTCGGGCTGGGGAGGATGGTGGTGGCTCCAGGTGGCTTTACCTGACTTTGGGGGCCCAGGGGAGCCCCTTGGGGAAGGACACCCTGTCGATGGGCAGGCGCTGGGCCGGCATGGCGGGGATGAGCGTGTCCCTCTCCATCAGCTCCAGCTCCCCCTCCATCCCCCCGTCCACGTCGTCGTTCTCCTCCTCATCCACCCCTCCTTCGTCGCTCTTGAAGGGATCTCTCTCGTTGTAGATGTCCAAGCTGTCTTGCTTCATCAGGGGCTGCAGCAGAAAGGGGAGGAAAAATCCGAGTCACTTCAAGGATTTTATTTCCCTCTCAGGTGCTGGCAGCAGATCTCTCCATCCTGAAAGGATCAAGCTCTCGGATGTTCCTCAGGTAAGGATTTCCCTCCTGTTCCCTCCTGTTGCCACCAAAGCCTGCACAAGAATAATTCCTTCTATACCTCTAACCTTGATGCTCTAGGAGGTGCAACCCCATTTTCCATCTTAACTTTTGGGGCCCCCATCTGACATTTCCTTAGCAAAAGGCATTTTTATCCTCAGACCATAACACAGTAACTCCAAGAGCAGAGCTAAAAAAAGAACTTGCTGTGAGCAGTTTGCTCCCTGGTGCTTATCAGCCCTTTGCCATAAGGTCAGGATGTCCTCTGGCTTCCTCTGGATCAGACACCCCACGGGGCTGATCTGTTGCAGTTGAAATTGGTGGATGGAAAACTGGACATGCTCCGACCATGTGTACTGAGAGCCCAAAAACCCCCCAGGCCTGGGCTGATCCCCCAGCACGGGCAGCAGGGGAGGGGGGGACTCTGCCCCTGTGCCCAGGTGAGAGCCCACCTGCAGAGCCCTGGGGACACAGCAGCAGCACCTGGAGCTGCTGGAGAGAGCCCAGAGGAATCCATGGAGCTGCTGCAGGGCTGGAGCCCCTCAGTTCCCAGGGAGCCAGGCTGGGAGAGCTGGGGGTGCTCAGCTGGACAGGAGAAGGCTCCAGGGAGAGCTCAGAGCCCCTGGCAGGGCCTGCAGGGGCTCCAGGAGAGCTGCAGAGGG
>JAWWMU010000053.1:665554-676227 GCA_035048155.1 Cinnycerthia olivascens | reverse complement strand
GCGGGGGCCGCGCCGTGGGTGCCCCCCGGGGCGTTCCGCGGATGGGTGGGTGCGTGGGCGGCCCCGGGGGTGACGGCGCGGGGGTGGCCGCGGGCTGGAGGCCGAGGCTCGGCATTCCGGGCTGGGAACGGGGAACCGGGGACGGGGAACCGGGGTCGGGGAGCCGGGGACGGGCTGCGGTGTGCCCGGGGCGTGTGGGTTGCCGAGCGCGGCTGGGGGATTTTGGGGGGGAGAAAAGCTGAGAACGCGGCGTGCTCGGGGGTTCGCAGCCGTGGGATCGTGCTGGAGAGGAGAGCCGGGATTTTGGGATCGGGATGGGGGGAGGGAAGTAGAGAACGCGGCGTGCACAGGGGTTCGCAGAGCAGGGATTTTTGGATTGGGATGGGGGGAAAAGCAGAGAACGGGGCGTGCTAGGGGGTTCGCAGAGCCGGGATTTCGGGATCGGGGGGAGTTTTTTGATTTTTCCTGGGAATGGGAGACAGCGGCAGGTGGGTGTACGGCCAGGGAGGGTTTTGGGGGATTTTTGGCCGAGGCCTGGTGTTGATTTTGTGGCTTCCCCCCGATTGTGGTTTGGGCAGAATGGACTGGATCTCGCCTCGGGGCTGTGCTCAAAATCCCGATTTTTTTGGGGCTGTGGGAGCTCGAGTTGCGCAGGCAGTTCTGTCCAGCTGGGCTGGCGTGGATCGGGAGCTGTCCCCTGCACTTAGGGGGTGCTGGACAGCCCCGAGCAGGGGATTTGTGGGATTTATGGGACTTGCGGGGTTGTGCTCCCTGCTGGGCCTCAGCTGGCAAATTTGCCCCCTCCCAAAAAGTGAATTTACCCCTCTCTGCTCTTCTCAACCCCGCTTTGAGGAAGGAGATTCCAGAGCTGAGCAGGTGTAGGTCCCCTCTGGATTTTCCCCTGGACAAACTTTCCTAAAAAAAACTTCTGTCCTCCTGTCCCAGGAGTGACCTGTGGGTGACGGGGAGGCAGCAAATTCCCAAAATTCCTCTCCGGAGCTGCTCTTACATAACTCGGAGGGTCCCCTGTGCTTTCTACACCTGCACAGGAGCCCTGGCGGAGGCCGAAGGGGCAGAAAAGGCACCAAGGAGGGGCCTTTTATTGCCGGGAAATTATCCTAGAATGGTTTGGGTGGAAGGAGTTAAAAGCTCATCCCGATCCATGAGCAGGGATCGCTTTTCCCTCTCCCAGGTTGCTCCAACCTGGCCTTGGGCACTTGCAGGGGATGGGGGCACCGCTGTTATTTTGGTTTTGTTTTTGTTTTGTTTTGTTTTGTTTTGTTTTTTTTCTAAGCCCTAAATCTCCCGACCAATGGATAATTCCTAAATATTCTTAATATTTCTTAATGCTACCCGCCTGTGTTCCGTGCTATGCCCAAACCCGTGCTCTGGGGGGGCACGAAACCACCCAAAAATATCCAAAAAAAACCCCCAAAATTCACAAGCGCTCTCAGAGCCGAGCAGCCCTACGCTGCTACGGGAGGCTCTGCCGAGATTTCCAGCCCCGAAAAAATTCCCAGCGCTGCCTCCCCCGCGCGGTACCACGTGCGGGCGGCGAGGCACGTGTGGAGTGCGAGTGCGGGGTGGGCACGGCCGGGGGGGCTGCCCGGCCGCCTCTTCCCATCCCCTGCATTCCAGGGAAGCAGCCTGAGCTCCCTTTCCTCTCTCCTGGATTCCAGGGATGCAGCCCGGGCTCCTTTTCCCATCTCTCCATATTCCAGGGAAGCAGCCCGGGCTCCTCTTCCCATCCCCTGCATTCCAGGGATGCAGCCCGGGCCCCTCTCTCCATCCCCTGCATTCCAGGGAAGGAGCCTGAGCTCCCTTTCCTCTCCCCTGCATTCCAGGGATGCATCCTGTTCTCCTTTTTCCACCTCTCCATATTCCACGGATGCAGCCCGGGTTCTTTTTCCTCTCTCCTGCATTCCAGCGCTGCAGCCCGGGCTCCTTTTCGCATCTCTCGATGTTCCAGGGGAAAACCCGGGTTCCCTTTTCCCTCTCTCAGTGTTCCAGGGGAGAACCTGGGTTCCCTTTTCCCTCTGGGATCCCAGAGTTCCCAGGAGCAGTCTGGGCTCCCTTTCCCGTCTCTCAGTGTTCCAAGGGAGCAGCTTGGACTCCCCCTCTCCTCTCACAGTTTCCAGGGAAGCAGTCTGGGCTCCTTTTCCCAGCTCTCGGTGTTCCAGGGAAGCAGTCTGGGCTTCCTTTCCTATCTCTTGGTGTTCCAGGGGGAAAACCTGGGCTCCCCTTTCCCTCCCCCAGTATTCCAGAGAGGAATTCCATTCTCCCGTTCCCCTGTCCCGCTGTGATGGGATTTGGGGCGGAACTTCGCTCCGGGGAGAGCCGGGACAGGGAGCCGTGCACAGCAGGGATGTGGCGGTGGATTTTCCAGGGAAAACCAGGGATGGAGGGTCCTTGGAGCGCTCCGGACCCTCTGGACCCGGAGGAATTGGGATGGGCAGAGCCGGGACACGGGGGGGGTTCCCTCCTCTCCCGGCGGGATGTGCTGCTCCAGCTCTTCCCGTGGCCCCACGAGATGTGGGGCGCAGTGGGGACCCGTGGGCTGGAATTCCCTGAGTTCCCCTGAATCCCCTCAATTTCCTGAATCCCCTGAATCCTTCGAATTCCCTGAATCCCCCGAATCCCCAGAATTGCCTGAACCCCCCGACTTCCTGAATCCCCTCAATCCCTTGACTCTCTGAATCCCCTGAATCCCCCAGATCCCCGAATCTCCAGAATTCCCCGAATCCCCTGACTCCTCGAATCCCCTGAATCCCCCTGGATCCCCGAATTCTCTGACTCCCTGAATTCCCTGGATTCCTGAATTCCTTGAAACCCCCTGAAATCCCTGAATCCCCCCGAATTCCCCAAACCCCCATGGATCCCCGAATCCCCTGGATGTCCGAATTCCCTGACTCCCCCCGAATTCCCTGAATCCCTCTGAACCTCCTGACTCCCTCCGAACCTCCTGACACCCCGAATTCCCCCAAACCCCCCTGACTCCCCAGATCCCCAAGCCCCCGGATCCCCCCGGCAGGCAGAGCCGGCGCAGGGGAGGCCGCGCAGCTAAAAGGAGCACAAAGAGTGAATTGCCACCCTCCCACTCCCTCGGAGCTCTGTCACCGCTGTCACCGCTGTCACTGTGACAACGGGCACGGGCTGCGGAGCAGGGGGCGCCCGCGGGGGAGGGGGGCGGCGCCACCGAGCTGGGGGTGCCGGGCCTGGGGACAGCGGGGGGACAGGCCTGGGGACAGCGGGGGGCAGTGGGGGACAGGCCTGGGGACAGCGGGGGACAGTGAGTGGCAGTGGGTGGCACTGGTGGCAGCGAGTGACAGGGGTGGCAGGCCTGCTGGAGGTGGGGCCAGTGGTGGCAGTGGTGGCAGCGAGTGACATAAGGTGGCAGAATGTGGCATTGGGGGCTGTGGATGGCAGTGGTGACACTGGGTGGCAGAAGATGGCAGAATGTAGCAAAATGTGATAGAGGGTGGCAGCAGGTGGCAGTGGGTGGCAGAAGGTGGCCAAGGGTGGCAGAGGGTGGCAGAATGTGGCAGTGGGTGGCAGTGGTGGCAGCAGGTGGCAGCAGGTGGCAGTGGGTGGCAGAAGGTGGCAGTGGGTGGCAGTGGGTGACAGAATGTGGCAGAGGGTGGCAGAATGTGGCAGAATGTGGCAGAGGGTGGCAGAATGTGGCAGAATGTGGCAGAGGGTGGCAGAATGTGGCAGAATGTGGCAGAAGGTGGCAGTGGGTGGCAGAGGGTGGCAGAATGTGGCAGAAGGTGGCAGAATGTGGCAGAGGGTGGCAGAGGGTGGCAGTGGGTGGCAGAATGTGGCAGAGGGTGGCAGTGGGTGACAGAATGTGGCAGAGGGTGGCAGAGGGTGGCAGCAGGGGCAGGCCCAGTGGCAGTGCTGGCAGTGGGTGGCAGTGGTGACAGTGAGTGACAGAACATGGCAGCAGGTGACACTGGTGGCAGCAAGTGTCAATGGTGGCAGTGCATGGCAGTGGGTGCCAGGCCTGGTGGCAGCAGGTGGCCGAGGGTGGCAGTGGCCAGGCCGCCCAGCTGGCGCTGGGGACAGCAGGGACAGCGCCGGGGTAACCTGAGCAGTGGCAGCCGGTTCTGCTCTCATGAAATATTGACAGTCCCTGGCTGGTGCGGGGACACCGGGGGTGGCTCGGGGCTGGGGACACCGGGGCTGGCTCGGGGCTGGGGACACCGAGGGTGGCCGGGTGGCGCTGGCAGGGCAGAGCCCCCAAACGCCTCCTGTGCCCCAGAGTGGGGCTGGGGGGTCACAGCCCTTGAGGGGAAGGGGGTGGTGCTTTGGGGGCTCTTTCCCAGAATTCCAGAATCCCGGAATCCTTGAACCTGAGAACCCCAGAACGTGAGAATCACAGAACCCCAGAATTCCAATCCAGAATGCCAGAACTCAGAATCCTGAAATCCCAAATGCCAGAACCCCAGATTCCAGAATCCCAGAATCCCAGATTCCAGAATGCCAGAATTCCAGAATACCAAAATACTAGAATCCAGGGTTCCAGAATCCCAGAATTTGAAAATCCCAGAATTCCAGATTCCAGAATCTCCAAATCCCAGAATCCAGGATTGTGGGATCCCAGAATCCTAGAACCCCAGTACCTGAGAATCCCAGAACCTCAGAACCCCAGAATATAAAATCCCATATTCCCACAATCCAAAATCCCAGAACCCCAGATTCAAGAACCCCAGAATCCCAGAACCTGACAATCCCTCAATCCCAGAACCTCAGAATATAAAATCCTATATTCTCACAATCCAGAATGCCAGAATCTCAGAATCCCAGAACCCAGAATCACACGGTCCCACAATCCCAAATCCCAGAATCCCAAAATCCCAGAATTCCAAAATCCCAAGCTATTTGTGTTGGAAAATCCCTCCAAGGTCACCGAGCCCAACCCGTGCCCGGTCCCCACTTTGTCCCCAGCCCAGAGCCCTGAGTGCCACTGCCAGGAATTCCTGGGACACCTCCAGGGATGGGCACTCCAACACTTCCCCGGGAATCCCATCCCAAATCCCAATGGAATTTTCAGGCCGGGTTTTGCCCTCCGGAAAAACCAAGAGATGCCGACGGGTTTGGGTTTGGTGCCGGCCACCAAAAAACCCCAAAAGCGCCAAGTTTGGGGTCTGGGCCGGCTCCCAGCTCCCTGCAGCCCAATCCCTTGGGAAGGGCTGGCATTCCTGCCTTTTTTTTTCGGGAATGATTTAAACTTCCAGGCCTGGATTGCTCTGCTTTTTCTGGAAAGCCTCCGGGGAGCGGGAAGAATGGGCGGAAGCGCCGGCGCTCCATTGTTCCCTCCTGGAGGAAACCGGGCAGCGCTGCCCGGGGCCGTGTGCTTGGAATATTTCCCGCCTGGAAAAGGGACACGGCTCACGGCGGGGATTCGGGGATTCAGGGAGTCAGGGAATTTGGGGAGTCGGGGAATTCGGGAATCCAGGGATTTAGGGGATTCAGGGAATCTGGGGAGTCAGGGAATTTGGGGAGTCAGGGGTTTAAGGGAATAAGGGGAGTCAGGGAATTCGGGGATTCAGGGGAGTCAGGGAATTTGGGAATTCATGGAATTCGAGAGATTCAAAGAATTCAAGGGAGTCAGGGAATTCAGGGAATTCAGGGATTCAGGGAATTCAGAGATTCAGTGAATTCGAGGATTTGGGGAATTCAAGAGATTCAAAGAATTCAAGGGAGTCAGGGAATTCAGTGATTCAGGGAATTTGGGAATTCAAGGAGTCAGGGAATTTGGGGATCAGGCCTATGCAGGGGCTTTCCCTGGGGTTTCCTGATCCTTTGGAGGATCCCTGGAGGATCCTGTTGGGATGGGAGATCTCGGAGCTCTCCCTGGCGGGGTCACCCCAAGCCTGAGGTGACCTTGGGGACAGTGGGACAGCAGCAGGAGGTGACGACATTTCCAGATCCATGGAGGAGTTGGGCTTTCCCAGAAAAACTGGACTTTTTTTTTTTTTTTTTTTCTTCCCCGGGAATTTCCTGCATTTCCAGAGCTGCTGGAATGGCCTTGTCCCCTTTTGGGGAGCTGAAGGTGACCTTGGTGGGATGGCCGTGTCGGAAAAGGAGGAATTCTGGCCTCCCTGGAGCTGTTCTTGCTGGGATGAACAAAGTCCCTGTGGATCCATGGACAGCAGGACCCTCGGGAATGTGAGGGTTGGGATGGGAACAGGAATCCCAAAACCCAGGATCCTTGGGAATGAGAGGGCTGGGATGGAAACAGGAATCCCAAAACTCAGAACCCTCGGGAATGTGAGGGCTGAAATGGGAACAGGAGTCCCAAAACCAAGAATCCTCGGAAATGTGAGGATTGGGATGGGAACAAGAATCCCAGTATCCAGGATCCTTGGGAATGAGAGGGCTGAGATGGGAACAGGAATCGCAAAACCCAAGATCCTCCGGGAATGTGAGGTTTGGGATGGGCTGGAGAGGCCCGGGATGGGCTCGAGACCAAGAAAATCCCTCCTGGCGCTGGGGAGCCACCCCGGGAGTGCCTCACCCTCCGGAACCTCTGGATCCGGCCGGGAATTCTCTCCTTGGAGCTTCCTGCCAGGCAGGGAAGCGTTTCCTCTCCTCCCGTGCCGGATCCCACGGGATTTTCTGCTCCCGCTCAGGATGTCACGGCTCTTATCTCCCTCCCCTCTCATCTCTCTCCTCCCGATTCCGCCTCTTCCTCCCCCTTTCCTGCCAGCTTCGGGCTTTTCCTGGGATTTGTGTTTTATGGGAAGCGCCGAAGCGCAGGGTGGCAAGGCTGGCGCTGCTCTGGAGCAGCCTCTGGGCTGAAAATCCGGGATTTTGGGGATGTGCCCTCCGGGAAGGAGGTCGCGGGGGGTGTTTTCCCTCATCCCGAAACCAGGATTCGCTGGGGGAGCTTGGATGTCCCGGCAGGCGGAGCATTCCCTGGACATTCCCGGGAACCTCAGGAGGTCCCACAAAAACCCCAGCGCGGCTTCCCCGTGCCCAAAAGTGTCCCCGAGCTCGCCCGGCAGGTGACAGCGGCAGCTGCGTCCGCTCCAGCCCCTCGGGAATGTCGCCAGCGTCATTTTCCACACGACTTTTCCAGGTGCAGGAAGGAGGAGACCTTGGGAAACATTCCCAGGATTCGGGCCAGACGCCCGCGTGGCGCTCCAGGAGTTTCGGGGCACCAGGAGCACCCCGGGCACGGCCCTTTCCCCCAATTTTTTCTCCGCTTTTCCCCCGGTTTTCCTCCCCCCCCTTCCCGGCTCCCAGCAGCCGCGGCGCTCCGAGAATTCCCAAGCCATGCATTTTTAATTCCCGGAGAAGCAGCAGCCATTTCAGCGCTCCCCCGGAGCGGAGCCGGCCAGAGGCTCCATGGATTCGCCGTCCCCATTCCCTGGATGCCCTTCCCGAATTTCCGGGCTGGAGGTGGGCGCTGGCCCCGAGGAGGAAGGAAAAAGGGGGGACCCCGTGTGGGGACATTTCGGGCTGGCGGCGCTGAGGGGAGGCTGGGAATGAGCCGGGACAGCGTCCTGGAGGATTCCCGGTGATCCAGGGTGGGAAAACTGCTATGGAATCCCACTGATCCAGAGTGGGAAAAGTGGAGAATCCCGCTGATCCGGGGGTAGGGAAAGTGGAGTATTCCAAATAATCCAGGGTGGGAAAAGTGCTAGAGAATCCCACTGATCCAGGATGGGAAAAGCGGAGAATTGCCACTGATCCAGCCTGAGTTTGTATGGCAGGAATTCTCGGGATAAGGATGAGCTCCTGTGGGAGGAGTTCTCGGGAAAAGGATGGGTTTGTGCAGCGGGAATTCTCAGGATAAGGATGGATTTGTGTGGCAGAAATTCTTGGGATAAGGATGAGCTCCTGTGGCAGGAGTTCTCGGGATAAGGACGAGTTTGGATGGCGAGAATTCTCAGGATAAGGATGGGTTTGTGTGGTGGGAATTCTCGGGATAAAGATGAACTCCTGTGGCAGGAATTCTTGGGATAAGGATGAGCTCCTGTGGCGAGAATTCTCGGGATAAGGATGGGTTTGTGTCGGGAATTCTCAGAGCATGGAATTTTGCCTTCTTTGTCAAACCTGCCGTGACCTTCCTTTTGCCCTCTGTCCCTTTTCTGGGAATTCTCCCACTCCCACCCTGCTGCCCACCCCGGGTCCCCATGGACGCATTCCCAGCATTCCCATTCCCAGGAATGCCCTGACGTGTCCCCACTCTGTCCCCCCGCAGGTGGCTGAGGAGGGAGCGCTGTGAGCCCTGCCCGTGACGCTCATTCCAGGTGAGGCTTTCCCCGGGATCTCCGGGAATTCGGGCTGGGAATGGCCCCGGGGCTTGGGGGATCCCGCGGAAAACTCCCGCGGGGAGATGGGGTGCGAGGTGGGGGCGGGAATGGAAAAGGCTGGAAAAGGCTCGGAACGGTCCCGGCTCGGGTGCGGAGAGTCGAGGGCAGAAATGGGAATGGGAAAAGTTCGGGAAAACTGGGAAAGGCTGGAAAAGGCTGGCAAGGCTCAGAGGAGTCCCTGTGGGCAAGAATGGGAATGAAAAAGTTGGGAAAGGCTGGAAAAGGTTGGAAAAAGGCTGGAGAAACAGGGAAAGACTGGAAAAACTGGGAATGGCTGGGAAAAACTGGGAAAGGCTGAGAAACACTGGAAAAACTGGGAAAGGCTCCGCAGTCGCAGCTGCGAGTGAGGCAGGAGCAGCCGCGGCTCCGGGATGTGGCAGCGGCCGGGAAATCCCGGGAATGGGGCCGGGAGGGGCCCCCCGATGTCCCATCATGGAGGGGGAGGCGACAAAGGACAAATGTCGGGACCCGAACCCTCCCCCCAGCGGGATTTTTCTTTGGGATTTTCCCAATCCCTGCCCCAAGCTCTTCCTGGGGCCCTCAGAGCTGCTCTGCTCCTGGCAAGGATCCCGATCCCAATCCCGATCCAGATCCCAATCCCAATTACATTCCCAATCCCAAACCAGCCCAGGACCTGCTGCTGTTCCCCCCGGAACCGTTCCTGGTGCTGGGAATTGTTGGGATTTGGGATTCCAGCTCCAGTCCTTGTCCCGGGGCGATTCCACTCCACAGGAATTCCCGCAGGAATCCCCACCCCGCAGGAATTCCAAACCATTCCAGGCCATTCCAAACCATTCCCTCATTCCCAGAATTTCTCCCCGATTCTAAGGATTTCTCCTGAACTCCTGCGATTTCTCTATGGTTTCTGGAATTTCTCCCTAATTCCCATAATTTCTTTGTATAATTCCCTGGATTTCTCCTCGATTCCCAGATTTTCTCCCCGATTCCCCAAATTTCTCTGTGATTCCCGGGATTTCTCTGTGATTCCCAGAATTTCTCCCCAGTTTCTGGGATTTTGCCCCAATTCCCAGAATTTCTCTGCGATTCCCATAATTTCATCCCAGTTTTCTGAAATTTCTCCCTCATTTCCAGAATTTCTCTCTAGTTCCTGAGATTTCTCCATGATTCTCGGAATTTCTCCCCAGTTCCCCAGGATTTCTCAGACTCCTGGAATTTCTCTCCAGTTTCTGGGATTTCTCCCTGATTCCCAGATTTTCTCTGCGATTCTCGGAATTTCTCCCCAATTTCTCGGAATTTCTCCCCAACTCCTGCGATTTCTCCCTGATTTCCTGGATTTTTCCAGGGCAAAGGCCACGCAGGTGGCGCGGGGGACACACGAGCCATAGTTAGTGTCCCAGTCCCAGAATTCCCAGAATTTCACCCTGATTCCCAGAATTTCTCCCCAGTTTCTGGGATTTTGCCCGGATTCCCAGAATTTTTTTGCGATTCCCGTAATTTCTCCCTAATTTCCAGGATTTTCTCCCCAATTCCCGGAATTTCTCTGCGATTCTCGGAATTTCTCCCCGATTCCCCAAATTTCTCTGTGATTCCCCGAATTTCTCTGTGATTCCCAGAATTTCTCCCCAGTTTCTGGGATTTTGCCCCGGATTCCCAGAATTTCTGTGATTCCCCGAATTTCTCCCCATTTCCTGGGATTTTGCCCGGATTCCCAGAATTTTTTTGCGATTCCCGTAATTTCTCCCTAATTTCCAGGATTTTCTCCCCGATTCCCGGAATTTCTGTGCGATTCTCGGAATTTCTCCCCGATTCCCCAAATTTCTCCGTGATTCCCGGAATCTCTGTGTGATTCCCTGGGTTTTTCCCGGGCGGCGGGAGGCGCGGGGGACCCGCCAGTCGCGATTAGTGTCCCGATCCCAGACGAGCAGATGGAGCGCGGCTGATCCCATTAGCGGGGCCGCGCGGGAGGGGCCGCCCGGGATTTCTCCGGGATGTTTTTCCCGCCTGGAAAACCCCCCGGGACCGGCTCTGGACAGCGCAAAAGCCTCGGGAAGCGCCGAATTCCCGGGAATCGGTGAGATCCAACCCCTGGGATCAGCTCCGGCGCGGGAATTCCTGGAGATTCCCGGTTTTTTGGGGGGGCGGCGGGGCAGGGCCACGTCCTAGGCTACCCGTGGGTGGCAACAGGGGGATTTTCTGGGATGAGAGTGGGAATTGCGGGAGATCCAGCCGGGATTTGTTTGTCCCCTCTGTCCTTGACCCTATCTTGTCCCTGTCCCCTCTGTCCCTTGTCCCCCCGATCCCCTCTGTCCCCCCGGCCTCCCTGTCCCCTCTGTCCCCTCTGTCCCCTCTGTCCCCTCTGTCCCCTCTGTCCCCTCTGTCCCTGCCCTG
>JAWWMU010000053.1:565604-587767 GCA_035048155.1 Cinnycerthia olivascens | reverse complement strand
TTCCCTGATCCATTCTCCTGATCTGCTCCCTGATCCATTCCCTAAGCCATTCCCTGATCCATTCCCAGCTCCTTTCCTTGATCTATTCTCTGCTCCTTTCCCTGATCCATTCCTTGATCCTTTCTCTGATCCATTCCCTGCTCTATTCCCTGATCCATTCTCCTGATCTGCTCCCTGATCCATTCCCTAAGCCATTCCCTGATCCATTCCCAGCTCCTTTCCCATATCCATTCTCTGCTCCTTTCCATGATCCATACCCTGATCTATTCCCTGCTCCTTTCCATGATCCATTCCCCTGATCCATTCCTGGTCGATTCCTGATCCATTCCTGATTCATTCCCTGCTTCTTTCCCTGTCCCTTTCCCTTCCTTGTTCCTTCTCCTCCTCCTTTCCCTGCTCCTGCTCCTTTCCCTGCTCTTGCTCCTCTCCCTGCTCCTCATCCCTCTCGTCATCCCTCTCCTCACCTTCCCTATCCCGCTTCTCTCCCTGCTCCCTTCTCTGCTCCTTTCCCTGCCATTGCTCCTCTCTCTGTTCCTCCTACTCCTCTCCCAGCTCCCCATCCTCTGCCTGCTCTCCTCCCCGCTCCTCTCCGTGATCCTGCTCCTCCTCTCCCTGATCCCGCTCTTCTCCCTGATCCTCTCCCTGCTTCTTCTCCTCTCCGTGATCCTCTCTCTGATCCTGATCCTGCTCTTCTCCCTCATCCTCTCCCTGATCCTGCTCTTGGCCCTGCTCCTCTCCCTGTTCCTGTTCCTTTCCCTGCTCCTGCTCCTCTCCCTTCTTCTCATCCCTCTCCTCACCTTCCTTATCCCGCTTCGCTCGCTGCTCCCTTCTCTGCTCCTTTCCCAGCTCCTGTTCCTTTCCCTGTTCCTTTCCCTGTTCCTCTCCCTGTCCCTCCTACTTCTCTCCCTGACCCCCATCCTCTCCCTGATCCTTTCCCTGCTTCTCTCCCTGCTCCTGCTTCTCCTGCTCCTTTCCCTGCTCCTCTCCTCGCCTTCCTCACTCCTCTTCCTGATCCTCCTTGTTTCTCTCCGTGTTGCTGCTCTTCTCCCAGCTCCTTTCACTGCTCCTTCTCCTCTCCCTGATCCTCTCTCCTGCTCCTCCTGCTCCTCTCCTGTTCCCATCCTCACCTTCCTCACTCCTTTCGCTGCTCCTTCTCCTCTCCCTGATCCTCTCTCCTGCTTCTTTCCCTGCTCCTGTGCCTCCTGCTCCTCTCTCTGCTCCTGCTCCTTTTCCTATTCCTCTCTCTGCTCCTGCTCCTCTCCTCCCCTTCCTGCTCCCACTCCTCTCCCTGATCCTCTCCTCGCGTTCCTCATTCCTCTCCCTAATCCCACTTTTCTCCCTAATCCTTTCCCTGCTCCTGCTCCTTTCCCTGCTCCTGCTCACCTTCCTCACTCCTCTGCCTGCTCCTGCCTCTTTTTCCTGATCCTCTCCCTGCTCCTCCTGCTCCTCTTGCTCCTCCCCCCGATCCCTCTCCCTGATCCTCTCCTCACCTTCTTCACTCCTCTCCCTGATCTGGCTCCTCTCCCTGATCCTGTTCCTTTCCCGGCTCCGGCTCCTTTTCCTGATCCTCTCTCTTCTCCCAAATCCTCTCCCTACTCCTGCTCCTCTCCTCACCTTCCTCACTCCTCTCCCTGCTCCTGATCCTCTCCCTGCTCCGGCTCCTTTTCCTGCTCCCCTCTCTTCTGATTCTTTCCCTGCTCCTCTCCCTGATCCTGATTCTTTCCCTGCTCCTCTCCCTGATCCTGATTCTTTCCCTGTTCCCACTTCTCTCCCTCCTTTCCCACACCCGGCGGTCCCAGGATTTTTATTTCCCATCTCTGGGCAGATCCCAAACCCTGCCAGGAGAGCTCCAGGAGAGCTCTGGAATTCCAGGAGAGCTCCAGGCGAGCTCCAGGAGAATTTCAGGAGACCTCCAGGTGAGCTCCAGGAGAATTCCAAAAAAACTCCATGAGAGCTCCAGGAGAATTCTGGGAGATCTCCAGGATTGCTCTGTCCCCGTCCCATCCCGCTGCCACTCCCACATTTCCTGCTGTTTTCCGATCCCACTCCACATTCCCAGATTCCCTGAAATCCTCTCCACTCTCACCATTCCCTGCTTCCCGCTACCAGCATTCCTTGGTTTCCCCAGCCCTCGTGGCCACCAGGGATGTCCCGAGGGATGTCCTTGGCAGGGCGGGAGCCGATCCCTTTCCATCCCTTCCCTTTTCCTGGATCCGGTGGCACTTTGTCCCTGGATATCACCAGAGCAGCCATGGAGGGATCCCAATTCCCAGGAAAACTTTGGAGCATCCCTGGCAGCCATCGATGCTGCGTCCTGCCCCGGTTTCCATGGGAATTTGGGATTTTCCATGTGGAAATGTGGCTATGTGGCCGTGGCACCCTGGAGCCTCAGCAGGATCCCTCATTCCCTCTGGTTTTCCACGTTTTCCCTGCTTTTTCCATGCTCTCCACAGTTTTCCATGCACATCCTGGTTTTCCATGTTCTCCCTGTTTTCCACACCTCCCTGGTTTTCCATGCTCTTTCTGGTTTTCCATGTTCTCCATGGTTTTCCATGCTCATCCTGGTTTTCTAAGCTCTCCCTGTTTTCCATACCTTCCCTGGTTTTCCATGCTCGTCCTGGTTTTCTATGTTCTTCCTGGTTTTCCGTGTTCTCCCTCTTTTCCATGTTTTCCTTGGTTTTCCATGTTCTCCCTAATTTTCCATAACCTCCTGGGTTTTCCATGCCCTTCCTGGTTTTCCCATGTTCTCCCTGGTTTTTCCATGTTTTCCTTGGTTTTCCAAGCTCTTCCTGGTTTTTCCATGCCCTTCCTGGTTTTCCATTCCTTCTGGTTTTCCATACTCTCCTTGGTTTTCCAAGCTCTCCATGGTTTTCCATCCCCTCCCTCTTTTCCATGTTCTCCATAGTTTCCCATACCCTCCCTGGTTTTCCATGCTCCTCCTGGTTTTCCGTGTTTCCCCTGTTTTCCATGGTTTTCCAAGCTCTCAATTTTTTCCCATGCTCTCCCAGTTTTCCAGGCCATCCCTGTTTTCCCATTCCCTCTGGTTTTCCGTGCCCTTCCCAGTTTTCCAAGCCTTTTCTTGCTCCCTGCTCTCCTCCTCTGATCCAGATCCAGTGGGATCGGGACAGATCCCAACACTCCAAGATTGGATCAGCTGGGATTTATTTGATCCCGAGCCTTTGCCTGGATTCCCACCCTGGAATCCCCACCCTTGATTCCTGGCGCTTCCATTATTCCCAATCCAAAGGCTCCTTTTTTGGGGAGCAGGAATTTCTGGGAGCAGAGCCAGACCGACTCCTTTTTCCCACTTTCCCCCCATCCCAGATCCTCGGATTCCTCCTCCCACCTTCCCAGCAATTCCCAGTTTGCCCGGTGCGGGATTGGGAGCAGCAATCCCGGGAGGAGGATCTGGAGGCAGTTCCAGCTCTAATTCCACAATTCCTGTGATTTTTTTTTCCCCCGGGAGTTGTAGCACTCATTCCCATGGATCAAGGAATGGGAGAGGGGCTCCGTCCTCTTCCCGTCCTTCACTCCAGGCTTTCCTGTGGATTCAGCATTCCCAGGATTTTGCTTGGAGCCGCTCCCCTTCCCGAGGAACTGTCAGTCAGGGAAAGGGACATTCCCAAAGAAATTCCCCTTTTCCATGGGTCCCAAACACCCCCTCGTGCCCTTCCCGACCCTTTCCCTGCCATTCCCGCCCCCTTGGAGCAGCAGATTCCCAGCAGGATCTCAGGGATCCCTCCCGTGCCAAAATCCATCGGCTTGGATGCAGGGAATAGCCCCGGGAGCTTTTCCCGAGCTTTTGGGATGGAATTCCAGCCAATCCCGCTCCGACTTCCCTGGATTCATCAGGAGGGCAAGCCTGGAGCTGGGATAAATCCCTAAATCCCAGGATTTCAGAGGGACGGTGCCAGTGGATAAACGCTGGAATTCCGAGGTGCCCTGCGCAAATCCCGCATGCCAGAGGCCGGGAATTGTAGGAAGTGCCTGGCTGGAGCCGGGAATGGGAGCGGGAATTGTTCCGTGCCGTTGATTTTGTGTTTTGTTTCCCATTCCAAGCCTCCATGCGAAGAAGGAAAGGGGGTGAGTGAAACCGAAATTCCCGGGATTCCGCCCCTTCCTGGCAGCTCCCGCTGGGATCCAGCAGGATCCAAACCGGGGAGGGGGGGAGGGAAATCCCAGCATCCCGAGGCTCGCTGTTCCCGCGGTGTCTCAGGGAATTCAGCCGGAATTTGGGAATTCAGGATCGGCTCCGGTATCCTGGAGCCGCTCCAGGAGGAATCGGAATGTCTGGAATTGGAATGCCGGGAATTGTGGAGCTGGGAGTTGGAATGGCCGCGTGGGCACGGTCAGAACGCGCCTTTATCCCAAAATTCCCAAACCTGCCATTCCCAGGTGTGATCCCTGCTCCGGGCATTTTCCCCACGGGAATGTCCCGTGTGGGATCCTCGGGAATGGCGGCGTCCAGCTTTATCCCAAGTAGCCAAAGCTTCTCCTGGCAAATCCAGGCAGTTTATCCTGCCATTCCTGGTGGATCCAGGCAGTTTATCCTGCTATTCCTGGCAGATTCAGGGAGTTTATCCCAATATTCCTGGTGGATCGATGCGGATTATCCTGCTGCTCCCACCCTGAGGATGTGCCAGGAATGTCACATGAGAGCCACAGAAAACCCGGGAATTTTTCAGTGGAAGGGTTGGATCTGGGTGGGATTGAAGGTCCCACCCAATCCATCCTGGGATTTTCTGATCCCAGATTTTCTATCCTGGTGATTTCCATTCCCTGTTTCCCATGGAGCTGGGAATGTGGGATCAGCTCTTCCCGTGGGAACATCCTGTGGGATCCAGACGGGATGGGACAGAAAGCCGAGATGAAACCGAGCGGGAATCGCCGTGGGAAGTGTCTGAGGGGTCTTCCCAACCCGTGGGAATGACTCCATGTCCATCTCCTGACCCTTCCCATATCCCGAGGTTCAGGATTCCAGCTGGAATTCCCAAGGGAATGGATCCTCTGGGACATTTGGTGTTCCCTGGAGTTAAATGTGCCAGGATGGATCCCGGAGCAGGGAATTCCGGCCCCACTCCCCATTCCCTGAGCTCAGACACGGCTGTGGTGGCTCTGCCGATATTCCCGGTATCCGTGGGCACCAGATCCTGCCCTGGACACGGAAAGTTGGGATCATTCAGGGACCAGAGACCATTCCGGCTGGGAATGTCTCAGTTTATCCCAAATAAACACCGGATGTGCCGGAGCCCCGTGGATCCCGTGTCCTGGCATTCCCTGGATTCTCCCACCCTCCTGTCAGGACTCGGCTCATCCCGAAAACCCAAAATCCAGGATGAACTCGCTGGCTGGGAATCCCTTGGAATGTGGCACATCCCGGGGCGGCATCCACGTCACCCCCCCCCCACCTCCAAAAAAAAAAAAAATCCGTGGAAAACCGTTCTCCGGGATGAGCTGCGAGACGGGAGCGGTGCCGGCTGACCCCGGGGCGGTTTTCCTTGGATTCCAGAGAAGCTGGATGAGATCCTGGCGGCGGCGGAGCCGGCGCTGCGGGCGGAGCTGGTGGAGGCGGATTCGAGAGCGGCCACGGTGAAACAGCGCCCGACGAGCCGGAGGATCACCCCAGCCGAGATCAGCGTGAGCCAGCGGGAATTCCGTGGGAATGGGGGATATGGGAATGGGGGAGAGCCAGGGGATCACCCCCGCCGAGATCAGCGGGAATTCCGTGGGAATGGGGGATATGGGAATGGGGAATCACCCCCGCCGAGATCAGTGTGAGCTATTGGGAATGCCGTGGGAATGGGGGAATGGGATCGGAGTGGGATCCAGGGGATCGCCCCTGCAGAGATCAGTGTGAGCCAGTGGGAATGCAGGATATGGGAATGGGGGAGTGGGATGGGAATGGGATCTAGAGGATCCCCCCTGTGGAGATCAGTGTGAGCCAGTGGGAATTCCATGGGAATACAGGGAATGGGAATGGGGGCAACAGGATCATCCCCGCCGAGAGCAGTGTGAGCTGGCAGGAATGCCGCGAGAATGCGGGATATGGGAATATGGGAATATGGGAATGGGGGAATGGGATCCAGGGGATCACCCTGCAGAGATCAGCGTGAGCCAGCGGGAATCCAGCAGGAAAGTGGGAATGGGATGGGAAAACATGGAGAGGGATGAGAGGCACTGGGGAGTGGAATTCTCAGGAATGGTGATTGAGATTCCCAGGAATGGCAGGAGATGGATGGGAGCCCATGGAGAGGGATGGGAGGGAATGTGCTGCCAAGGGGAGCTGGTTCCGGAGTGGAATTTCCAGGAATGTGGATCCAGAGCGGGGGCTCAGCGCTCCCTCAGCTCCCCGGGATCCCCACCCAGGCCTGGGAATCTGCACGGATTTCCCAGGAAGGCTGGGAGAGCAGCTCTGGAGGAGCCTGGGGAGCCGGGGCTGGAATTCTGCCGGAATCCAAGCAGAAGCGCAGAGGGAGGAGGAGGATAAGAGGGCTTGGGATTATGCTGGGAATGCTCCGGGAAAAGTGGAACTGGAGCTCCCGGAGCCATCCACACCAGATTCCCGCATGGAGATAGGATGGGAGCCAGGGAATGACCCCAAAATTTGGAATTCCACTGGATGGAGCAGCAGGAAGGCGGAGGCGAGGGGGGCCCATCCCGCTGGGAAGAGCTCCAGTATTCCCGACGTTGGAGGCTGGGGTCCTTCTGGCCGAATCCCGACTGGGAATTCCCTGTTTTTTCCCTTCCAGTCCCTGTTTGAGCGCCAGGGAATGGCGCATCCCGGGGTCCTGGCGGGAACGGAGAAGCCCCATGTGTCCCTCCGGAAGGGAATTCCACGGACCAAGTCTGTAGGTGAGGAAAAATCCCAGGAGAATCCCTTTGGGAATGAGGAGGGAAAAGTCCCCATGGGATGTGGAGCTGGATGGCTGCAGCTGTTGGATTCTGGAGTATTCCACGGAATTCCACGGAATTCTGGCTTGGAGGGATGCCTGGCCCTGCTCAGGGCGGAAGGTGGGACTGGAGAATTCCAGGAGAGAATTTTGGGAGAGCATTCCAGGTGGCTCTGCCACTCCCAGTGTTGGCACTGGGAATTCCCATTGAGAATGGCACCTCTGGAGCTGGGAATGCTGGAGCTGGGGCTTAGAAGGAGCAGGATGAGGTCTGGAGGAGGCACCTGGATGTGGGGGATCCTTGAGTTTATCCCAAAATATTTGTGGAGCCTCCGAAGCTAAAATCCAGCTGTGGTGGATCCTGGACTTTGTTCCTAAAAATTTCTGGTGCCACCAATCCCAAAATCCCTCCGTGGGGGCTCCTTGACCCCATTCCAGAAGGTTCTTGGTGCCACCAATCCCAAAATCCATCCATGGGAAGTCCTTGACCAAATTCCAGAAGGTTCTTGGTGCTGCCAAATCCCAAATCCAGCTGTGGTGGACCCTTGAGTTTATCCCTAAAGATTTATGGAGTCTCCCAACCCAAAACCATCTCTGGTGGGTCCTTGGATCCATTCCAAAGGTTTCTGGTGCCACCAATCCCAAAATCCATCCTCGGGAAGCGCTGCCCAGGGAGGTTTGGAGTCAACATCCCTGGAGGAATCCAAGATTTCCTGGAATTCCACTCTGGGATCGAGCACAGCATGGATTGGTGCCCTTGGAATTCTTTCACAACCTCAGTAATCTGGGAATTCTGTGTTCATACCCCCGTGAGAATTCCCAGCACACCCCAGGTATCCCTGACCTTTCCAGCAATTCCCAACCCGTGCAGCCAAACCCCGCCCCCCCTCCCCCCGCCCCCCGGAATAGAAAAAAACCAGGAATTAAAAGCATTCCTTGAGGAGAGCTCAAATCCCAGTGGGAGACTCCCTGCTCCAAGTGGGAATGGCCGCGGCCGCCGCCACAGCACATCCAGGGAAAAAAAAAAATCCAGGGAAAAAAAAATTCAGGGAAAAAAATCCAGGATCCATCCCCACTGTGGGACGACCCCGGGCCAAAAACCCGAAGCAGCTCCTGGAAGAAACCATTCCCGTGAAATTCCAGGGAAACCGGGGATGGGAAGGAGGCGGAGAGGGAGGGGATTGGGGTTGGAATTTAGAAGTCCTTGAGCTGTCATTCCACACCCACGGCCGGGAGCTGCGCAGTCGCTGATTCCAGGAAAAAAAAATCCCTGCACGGGCAAGGAAGGGGCTGGAAAAGCAGGAAAAGCTGGGATTGGGGTTTTTTCTTTTCGGGAAGAAACGCTCCCTGGCATTTGGGTGTTCCGGCAGCACTGCAGATTCGCAGGGAGAGAAGATTAAAATATTCCAGGGAAAATTCTCAGGATAAAGGTGGTTAACCCCTGACTGACTGGAAAAGATTCCAGGAAAAATTCCCGGGATAAAGGTGGTTAACCCCCGCCTGGCTGGGAAAAAAAATAATTGGGAGAAAACATCAAAAAAGATTCCAGGAAAAATTCCCGGGATAAAGGTGGTTAAACCTCCACTGGGTGGGAAAAATGTGGAAGAAAATATTAAAAATATTTCAGGAAAAATTCCCGGGATAAAGGTAGTTAACCCCTGACTGGCTGGAAAAAAAAAAAAAGGTAGGAGAAAAGATCTAAAAAGTTCCAGGAATAATTCCAGGGATTAAGGTTGTTAACCCCCAGGTTGCTGGGGAAAAAAAAAAAAAAAAAAAAAAAAGTAGAAAATATTAAAAAGATTCCAGGAAAAAATCCGGGGATAAAGGTGGTTAACCCTCCACTGGCTTGGAAAAATGTCAGAGAAAAGATCCAAAAGATTCCATGAAAAATTCCCGAGATAAAAGTGGTTAACCCCTGACTGGCTGGGGAAAAAAAAAGGGGAGAAAATATTAAAAAGATTCCGGGAAAAATTCCGGGGATAGAGGTGGTTAACCCTACACTGGCTGGGAAGAAAAGTGGGAGAAAATATCAAAAATATTCCAGGAAAAATTCCCGAAATTAAGGTGGTTAACCCCTGGCTGGCTGGGGAAAAAGTGGAAAAGATCCAAAAGATTCCAGGAATAATTCTGGGATAAAGGTGGTTAACCCTCTGCTGGCTGGAAAAAAAAGCAGGAAGGGAGGAACATTTGGAGGAAAATGGGAAGGAACGGGGGGGAGGGGGTGGGAAGATAATTCCTGTCAGACTTCCAAGATTTCTGCCGGCGCCATCTGCTCCGGCAGTGGAATTAAAAACCCTCCGGAGGCTGCGGAGCTGCCACGGCTCCCGGAGAGAATTCCAGAGGCTGGAACTGCTGCCTTGAGAGGGATGGGAGGGATTTGTGAGCCCTCCGGAAAATCGGGAATATTGGAGGGAAGGTGGGGCTGGGAAGTGTCCCGGCGTTAAGGTGACATCCAAATTTGGAATCCTGGAATGGTTTGGGTGGGAAGGATCTTGTAGATTCCCGAATTCCAGCCTGTTCCAAGGGCAGGGACACTTCCTGCTGTCCCAGGGTGCTCCCGCCTGGCCTTGGGCACTGCCAGGGATCCAGGGGCAGCCACGGCTCCTCTGGGAATTCCCTGGGCACCAAAAACTAGAGATTCCCAACACTGGACACCAAAAAATTGGAATTCCCATCCCTGAGTTCCAGAGGATGGAGATTCACATTCCTGGGTACCAAAGGATGGGAGTTCCAGTTCCTGGGCTCCAGAAGATAGAGATTCCCATCCCTGGACACCAAAAATTGGGAATTTCCACCCCTGGGCTCCAAAGCATGGAGATTCCCACCCTGCGCTCCAAAGGATGGAGATCCTCATCCCTGGACACCAAAGGATGGGAATTCCCATCCCTGGCCTCCACAGGGTGCGGATTCCGTCCCCCTTCCCCATCCTGAATTTGCACCCTCCTGCCCCAGGTGGGTTTTTTGGGATTTGTTCCCTCATCCCAGCCTTGGGAAGAAGCAGGGTTGTTCTCCATCCCTAAGGAATGCCCGGAATGAGGTTTTCCAGGGATTTGGGCTGCTGTGGCAATGGAGCTTTGTGTTTTCCTTGGAGATCAATTCCATGGAACGTGCCTGGAACAGCTCTGGGGGCTGCCAGGCTGCACTGGGACCATCATTCCCATTCCCGGGAAGTCATTCCGGATGCTGGGAGCTGGTCCTTACTGGTCCTTCCTGGTGGCTCCATTTGGATTCCGACTCTTTATTCCCAAGCTCTGGAATTTGTTCCATGGAGGCTCCAGAGGCTCCAAGGGTAGCGAAGAGCCCGAATTCCATGGAAAACAGCAAAGGGATGGGATGATTTTGGGTTGAAAATCCCTGGGAATGGGAGGGCATCCTTTTCCCAGAGGATATTCCCACTTCTCCTGTTCCCTTCTGAGAGCCTGGGAGCATCTTCCAGAATTCCAGATTCACCGGGAAGTAGAAGGTTTGGACACCCTGGACAGCCTTTCCTGGGACACAGGGGACAGGGATTGGTTTGGGTGGGAATCCTGGAATGGTTTGGGTGGGAATCCTGGAATGGTTTGGAGATCCTAATCCCATGTCATTCCTGCTCCTTCCATGGGCAGGGACACATTCCACCATCCCGGATTTCTCCAGCCTGACCTTGGACACTTCCTGGGATCCAGGGACAGCCACAGCTGCTCTGGGAATTCTGTCCCAGAACCGGACATTCTGGATCCCTTCTAGGGATCTTTGAGGATCCTTTAGGGATCTTTTTGGAAGGACAAATTCCCTTGGGAATTCCAGGAGCATCTCCAGGCTCCAGCTGCTGCAAGGGGTGGAGCCCAATCCCAAAATTCCTGATCCAGCCCCCAGCATTCCAGGGGATCTCCGGTGGCATTTTTCCCCCTCTGGAGATTCCCAGGCAGATCCCAGCATTCCATGGAAAGTGAATAAAGCTCGGCTCAGGACACTGGGAAAGACTTCCCACAGGGAAGGGATGAATGGGATTTGGGAAGGAATTCCCGGCGGGGATGGAATTCCCAGAGAATCCCAGAGGATCCGTGGCAGTGTCCAAGGAAAGGCTGGAGCACCCAGGGCTAGCAGGAGGTGTCCCTGCCCTTGGAATGGGATGGGATTGGGATGGGATTGGGATGGGATTTGAGGTCCCTTCCCACCCAAACTATTCCATGATTTTTCCATGGGAAGAACTCCCGGACTGTGGAGGCTGTGGAATCCCCTTCCCCAGAGATATTCCCAATCCAGCCGGACACATCCCTGAAGAATATTCCCAAAGCCATCTCCAATGGCTCCTCCCCCGTTCCATGGTGGCTCTGAGCTCCCTTTTCCAGGGAATCCTGCCCAGATCCGGGAGCCGAGGTGACACATGGGAACGGCCGGAAAACCGAGGAATGATCCAGGAATGATCCCGTGGCTTTGGCTCTGCCGCTGCCATGGGGAGCTGCTCCAGGCCTGGAATGCTGGGTGGGAATGAACGTGGAATTCCTGGGATGTGGTTTTTCCATAGTGTCCCTTCCACTTGGCAATTCCTTGGATGTTTCCCATGGCATTCCCTGAACTTGGCAGTTCCTGGGATCTGATTTCCCATAGTTTTCCCTACATACATCAATTCCTAGGATGTGGTTTTCCATGGTATTCCCTGAACATGACAATTCCTAGGATTTGTTTTTCCATGGTATTCCCTGCATTTTGCAATTCCATGGATGTGATTTCCCATAGTTTTCCCTACCTCTGGCAATTCCTTGGATTTGGTTTTCCAGAGTCCCTTCCACTTGGCAATTCCTTGGATGTGGTATTCCCTGCATTTTACAATTCCTTGGATGTGCTTTTCCATAGTTTTCCCTACTTTTGGCAATTCCTGGGATGTGGATTTCCAGAGTCCCTTGGATTTGGTTTCCCATGGTGTCCTGTCCTCATTTAGGGAAAAATGAAGGGGAGATGGAACCGAGGGCTGGATCCGAGGGCTGGATCCATGGATTGGGTGTCCCAAATTCCTGCCTGATCCGGCAGCCAAGCCCAGGACATTCCAGAGGAAAGATCCCTCTTTCCCACTGGATTTCCTTCCCTGGCTCAGCTGGACACCACATTCCGAGGAGCTTTTCTCCAGTCCCACATCCTGGCACATTCCAGACCCAAGGATGGAGCTTGGAGCTCCCCAGATATCCCCGTGTCACCTCCCAGCCATTCCCAGAAATATCCAGAAAGGCAGGACTGGGGGTTTGGGTTTTTTTTGGAATCTTCCTTTCAGAACATTCCACAGCTCCACCTAGAGCAGGATCCCAGATTCCCAAGGGAAAAAGGGCAAGGATTTGGGATCATGCTCCCGAATTCCCCCTGCTGGCCTCAGCTCTGGGATTAAAAAAGAAAAAGCTTGGAAAAGGCACATTTTCCATGGCATTGTCCAGGCTCCCTTTGAACCTGTTCCGTGCTGCCGGTTCTTTATTCCCACTGCACATCCCCAATTCCCAAAAATAGCCCAGTTTCCAGCACGACCAACAGCATGGGATGGAATTTCAGTGCCAAATTCCTCCCTTTTGTCCCCATTGGATTCTGCCTCTGGTGGAATCGCTGACGGATTCCGGGCGGAGCTGCCGGAGCCTTTCAGTGCCACTGGAAGAGCATTTCCCATAAAGGAAAAAAAAGCTTCAGAGGCCAAAAAAAGAAAAAAAAAAGAAAAACCAAATCCTCTCCGGAGCGGTTTGGAAGCTTGAGAAGAGCGGAGCAGGGATTGGGAAGGAGGAATTTTCCTGAAGGAAGGGTGAGCACGGCGAATCTGGGCTTGGGAATGAGGCTGGAGCTGGGAACGGAGGGAGGGAATTGTGGCCTGAACGGATTTCAGGATCGTGGAATGGCTCAGTTTAAATCATCCCAATCCACGCCCGGTTTTTTTTTCCCTGCTTTTCCACCCAAATCCTCACGGTGCCTCCGAGTATTCCCTGAAAAAGCAGGAATTCCTGCTAGACCCTGCCGGGCTCAGTCTGGCGCTCGGGAACAGATGTCAGCCCTGGGGAAAGCGGGAAGTGTGACGGGAGCCGCGCCCGTGCCGGTGGTGGCACTTGGATGTCTGGCACGTTGGCGGCACTCCCGTCACCGGAGCTGCTCGGGAAGGGGTGGGAACAACATCCCGGGGGAGCTGATCCCTTGGGAATGCGGCTGTGGGGAGGAATCGTGGAATGGTTTGGACTGGGGCGACCTCAGAACTCGTCCCATTCCCAGCGTTTCCGTGGGACACCTCCCGCTGGCCCAGGGTGCTCCAGCCTGGCCTCGGACACTTCCAGGGGCAGCCACGACTCCTCTGGGAATTCTGGCTGGTTGCTCCAGTCTCGGAGCTTTCCCTGGAAGTTGCTCCGAGCCTTTCTCGGCGAGGCTTGGAAAAGTCTCGGGAGCAAAGTGGGGTGGGAGGAACAACCCCAGCCACTTCCCAGTTTGTCCTGCTCTGGGAATTCTCTGGGAATTTCCTCCTCACTGCTCTCCTTGTTTTCCATGTGGAGATGAGAAATTCATCCCCAATTCCATTGTTTTCCTTCTTTTCTTTCCTTGTCTTTGCTCTTTTCCTTGTTTTCCATGTGCAGAAACTCGTCCTTGATTCCATTTCTCTCCTTGTTTTCCAAGTGGAGACAAGGAACTCATCCCTGACTTTCCTGTTTTCCTTGGGAAGACAAGAAACTCATCCCTGACTCCATTTCTCTCCTTGTTTTCCAGGGAAAGACAAGAAATTTCTCCCTGACTCCAGGGCTTTCCTTGTTTTCCATATGGAGATGTGAAACTTATCCTTGGCTCCTCTTTTTTCCTTGTTCTCCAAGTGGAGACCAGGAACTCGTCCCTGACTTTGCTCTTTTCCTTGTTCCAGGAGAAGACAAGAAACCCATCCCTGATTCCATTGTTTTCCTTGGGAAGACAAGAAACTCATCCTTGATTCCATTGTTTCCCTCGTTTCCCAGCTGGAGACAAAAAACCTATCCGTGATTCCATTATTTCCCTTTGTTTTCCAGCTGGAGACAAGGAACCCATCCCTCACTTTGCTCTTTCCCTTGTTTTCCATGTAGAGATGAGAAATCCATCCCTGATTCCATTGTCTCCCTTGTTTTCCAGGGGAAGTCAAGGAATTCATTCCCTGACTTAACCTCTCTCCTCATTTCCCATCAGGGGACCAGATACCCATCCCTGATTCCATTGCATCCCTTTGTTTCCCAGCTGGTGATGACAAACCCATCCCTGATTCCATTGTTTCCCTTGTTTTCCATGTAGAGATGAGAAACCCATCCATGATTCCATTTTTTCTCTTGTTTCCCAGCTGGGGGCCAGAAACCCATCCCTGATTCCGTTGTTTCCCTTAGTTTCCAGCTGGAAACAAAAACTCATCCCTGCTTCCATTTTTTCCCTTATTTTACAGCTGGAGACAAAAAACTCATCCCTGATTCCATTTCTCTCCTCATTTTCCAGCTGGAGACAAGGAACACCTCCTTGATTCCATTGTTTCCCTCATTTCCCAGCTGGGGGCCAGAAACCCATCCCTGATTCCGTTGTTTCCCTTAGTTTCCAGCTGGAAACAAAAGACTCATCACTGATTCCATTGTTTTCCTCGTTTCCCAGCTGGAGACAAAATACACATCCTTGATTCCATTTCTCTTCTTGTTTCCCAGCTGGAGACAACAAACACAGACATCCCTTATCCCACTGTTTTCCTCATTTCCCAGCTGGAGACAAGGAACCCCATCCCTGATTCCACTGTTTCCCTTGTTTTCCAGCTGGAGACAAAAAACTTGTCCCTAATTCTATTCTTTTCCTCATTTCCCAGCTGGACACAAGGAAGTCATCCCTGGTTCCATTTTTTTCCTTGGGAAGACAGGAAATACATCCCTGATTCTGTTGTTTCCCTCATTTCCCAGCTGGAAAAAAGGAACCCACCCCTGATTTTATTGTTTCCCTCGTTTCCCAGCTGGACACGGGGAACCCATCCCTGATTCCATTGTTTTCCTTGGGAAGACAGGAAACCCATCCCAGATTCCATTGTTTCCCTCATTTCCCAGCTGGAAAAAAGGAACCTATCCCTGATTTTATTGTTTCCCTCGTTTCCCAGCTGGACACGAGGAACCCATCCCTGATTCCATTGTTTTTCTTGGGAAGACAGGAAACCCATCCCTGATTCCATTGTTTCCTTCATTTCCCAGATGGACACAAAGAACCCATTCCTGGTTCCATTGTCTTTCTTGGGAAGACAGGAAGCTCATCCCTGATTCCGTTGTTTCCCTCGTTTCCCAGCTGGACATGGGCAATCCATCCCTGATTCTGTTGTTTCCCTCATTTCCCAGCTGGAAAAAAGGAACCCACCCCTGATTTTATTTTTTTCCTTCTTTCCCAGCTGGACACGGGGAACCCATCCCTGAATTCCATTGTTTCCATCATTTCCCAGCTGGACACAAGAAACCCATCCCTGATTCCATTCTTTCCCTTGTTTCCCACCTGGACACAAGGAAACCATCCGTGGTTCCATTGTTTTCCTTGGGAAGACAGGAAACCCATCCCTGATTCCATTGTTTCCCTCATTTCGCAACTGGGCATAAGGACCCCATCCCTGATTCCGTTGTTTCCCTCGTTTCCCAGCTGGACCCGGGGACCCCCATCCCTGATTCCGTCGTCCCCCCACTCTGTTTTCCAGGCGAAGACGAGAAGCTGGCCGCCTCCCTGCTGGACGGCAAGTTCCCGCGGAGCACCTCCATGACGGACACGGTCCGGGAAGGCCACGGGATCCCCCCTCCCCCGCAGACCGCCCCTCCCCCGCCGCCCTCCCCCTACTATTTCGACACGGGGCCCCCTCCCTCCTTCTCGCCGCCGCCGCCGCCGGGCCGGGCCTACGACACCATCCGCTCCAGCTTCAAGCCGGGCCTGGAAGCCAAACTGCACGGGCTGCCGCAGGTGCTGAGCGCCGCCGAGATGTACGACCAGGCCCGCGGCTCCATGCCCTACCCCGAGCGCCAGAAGAGGGCCCGCTCCATGATCATCCTGCAGGATTCCTCCCACCTCCCCGTGGAGCCCACCGAGATCCCGCGGCCCGGCCCGGCGGCGACGCCCCCGGAGAAGCTCAAGAGGAAAGGCCGGGTCATCGACAACCCGTACGCCAACATGGGCCAGTTCAACGTGAGCCTCTTCGCGCCCACCAAGCCGCAGAGGAAGAAGAGCCCGCTGGTCAAGCAGCTCCAGGTGGAGGACGCCCAGGAGCGGGCGGCCTTGGCCATCACCGGCGGCTACTCCTCCCGGGAGCCGTCGCCCACGCGCCGGAGCCACCGGCTGGAATACCAGCACCACCCCGGCATCGCTCAGGTGGAAGCCGCCGGCCTGCCCTTCGCCACCGCCATCGCCGCCGGCGTCATGAAGGACCGGGACCGGCGGCTGGACGAGAGGAGGAAGTCCACGGTGTTCCTGTCGGTGGGAGCCATCGAGGGGCCGGCGCCGGGCGGCAGCGAGATGCCGTCGCTGCAGCAGTCGCGCTCCATCGACGAGCGGCTCCTGGGCAGCCGCGACGTCCTGCTGCCGTCCCCCGTGTCAGCTTTAAAGCCATTAATCAGCAGCTCCTCCTCGACCTTCATCCACCCCCTGACGGGAAAGCCCCTGGATCCCAACTCGCCCCTGGCGCTGGCGCTGGCCGCAAGGGAACGGGCGCTGTCCACTCAAGTCCCATCCCGGTCGCCCACCCCGATCCACAGCCCCGACTCGGACCGAGCCGCGCCCCTGTTTGTGGACATCCAAACCAAAGAGCCGGACAGGGGGGACTTGGAGAGCTTGGTGTCCCCCGCCTACTCCCCCGGAGGGAAGGCGATGCTGGCGGCCGATGCCGGCGCTCTGACCCCCACCAAGAGCCCCTGGGGGACTCCGGCCACCCTGCGGAAGGAGCCCGAGGTGCGAGTGGAGCCGCCGGGCAAGGAGGAGAAGAAACCCGAGGACAAGAAGTCCATGATCATCAGCATCGTGGACACGTCGCAGCAGAAGACCGCCGGCCTCATCATGGTCCACGCCACCAGTAATGGTCAAGACGAGATAGGGCTGGAGATCAAAGAGGAGAGCCCGGCCGTGCCCGAGGTCTGCGCGGAGCCGGTCGAGTCGCCCAAGGCCGAGCCCCAGCCCAGCCCCGTGGGGAAGCCGCCGGCCAGCCCGGCCGCGGAGAAGGCGCTGGGCCAGGGCAGCTCGGAGGAGGAGGTGGAGCCCTACACGGTGACCCTCCCGCCGGCCCAGCTGTCCTCCAGCGACGAGGAGACCCGCGAGGAGCTGGCCAAGATCGGGCTGGTGCCGCCCCCGGACGAATTCGCCAACGGGGTGCTGGTGACCACGCCCGGCACCCCCGTGAGCCACCTGGCCGCGCCCGGCGCGCCGTCCCTGCCAGCGGCAGCAGTAGCACCTTCTCCCCCCGGCGCGACACCCTCAGGGAAGCCCTCGGACGCCCCCGCGGCCCCGGAGTCGGCGGCGGACTCGGGAGTGGAGGAGGTGGACACCAGGAGCTCCAGCGACCACCACCTGGAGACCACGAGCACCATCTCCACGGTCTCCAGCATGTCCACGCTGTCCTCGGAGAGCGGCGAGCCCACCGACACCTACACGTCCTTCGCCGACGGCCAAACTTTTCTACTCGAGAAGCCACCAGTGCCTCCAAAGCCCAAACTCAAGTCCCAGCTCAGCAAGGGGCCGGTTACTTTCAGGGACCCACTTTTGAAGCAGTCTTCGGACAGCGAGCTCATCTCCCAGCACCACGCGGCCACGCTGGCGGCCACCAGCGCGGCCCGGCCACGCTACCTCTTTCAGAGAAGGTCCAAGCTATGGGGGGACCCCATGGAGAGCAGGCCCGGCCACGGGGCCGAAGAGGACAAACCAACTGTGATCAGCGAGCTGAGCTCCCGCCTCCAGCAGCTCAACAAGGACACGCGCTCCTTGGGCGAGGAACCGGCCGGCTCCGCCCTGGATCCCGGCAAGAAGTCGCCGGTGGTGGCCGCACGGTAAGAGCCGGACGCGGCCGGGGACGGGGCGGGTGGCGCTGCCGGGGGCCCGGGTGTGGCTTTGAGGGACGTCCCGGAGCTTCCGGGGCTTGGTGGAGGGGCCGGGGGGCCGGCAGGAGTCACGGGACGGGCTCGTGGTTGTTGTGGCCGCTCCCCTCACCACGCCCATCCCGGCGAGGCGTGTCGTCCCCTCCCTGTGCGACAGGGCTGTGGTGACAGCGGCCGTGCTGTGGTGACAATGGCAATACCGCAGCGACGATGCTGTGGTAACAATGGCAATGTGGTGACAATGGCAATGCCACAGAGACAATGGTGATGTTGTGGTGACAGCGTCAATGCTGTGGTGATGATGCCGTGGTGACAATGACAATGTGGTGACAGTGGCAATGCTGTGGTGACAGTGGTGATGCCGTGGTGGCAATGGGGATGCCACAGTGATGATGTTGTGGTGACAATGACAATGTGGTGACAATGGCAATGCTGTGGTGACAATGGGGATGCTGTGGTGACAATGACAACGTGCTGACAATGACAATGCGATGACGGTGGTGATGCCATGGTGACAATGACAATGCTGTTGTGACAATGGCAATGCTGTGGTGACAATGACAACGTGGTGACAATGACAATGTGGTGACAGTGCCGATGCCATGGTGACAATGACAATGCCGCAGTGATGATGGTGATGCTGTAGTGACAAAGGCTATGCTGTTGTGACAATGACAATGTGGTGACAATGGCGATGCCATGGTGACAATGGCGATGCTGTGGTGACAATGGCGATGCTGTGGTGACAGTGACAACGTGGTGACAATGACAATGTGGTGACAAAGGCGATGCTGTGGTGACAATGACAATGCCACGGTGACAGTGGGGATGCTGAGGTGACAGTGACAATGCTGTGGTGATGATGCTGTGGTAACAATGGGGCTGCTGTGGTGACAATGGTGATATGATGACAGTGGTGATTCTGTGGTGACAATGACAACGCAACAATGGTAATGCTGTGGTGACAATGATGATGCCATGGTGACAATGACAAGGATATCGTGACAATGAGAAGGATATGGTAACAATGACAAAGCTGTGGTGATAATGACGACGTGACAATGACGATGCCATGGTGACAATGGCAACACTGTGGTGACAATGACGATGCCGTGGTGACAATGATGAATGCTGTGGTGACAATTCTGTAGTGACAATGACGATGCCGTGATGATGATGACAAGGCTTTGGTGACAATGACGATGTGGTGACAGTGGCGATGCCATGGTGATGATGATGATGCCGTGGTGACAATGCCGTGGTGACAATGCCGTGGTGACAATGCCGTGGTGACAATGCTGTGGTGAAAGTGGCGATGCTGTGGTGACAATGATGATGCCGTGGTGACAATGACAGTGCCATGGTGACAGTTACAACGCTGTGGTGACAGTGTCGAGTCCTGGGTCACCCCCTCCATGCTCACTCCTGGCCAAGCACCAAGGGTGGCTTTTCCAGGGCTTTTCCATTCCTGAGGCTCTCCAGGGGTTGTCCCGCTCAGGAGGTGACAAAGGTGGCCCGTGGCAGGACGTGGTGGCACCAACTCCACCCGCCCGACCCTAAAATGATCCCAAACCTTCCAAACCGAAGCCTGGATCCTTAAAAAGCTCGGGAATATTAAATCCCAGCAGGAAGGGACCCAGAATTCCAAGTCTTGTCCCACAGAGCCACCGTGAGCCAGTGTCATCCGGTGTCACTTGGTGTCACCCGGTGTCACCCATGGGTGGCAGGAGCTCCGGATCAGGGGCAGCCCTTCCCATGGGAAAAGCTTTTCCAGCCAGACCACCCCTGCGTGGGGCACTGGCACAGGAGGGGACGTTTCAGGCGGCGGCCTTGGGGACAAAGTGTCCTGGAGCATCCCGGGGCCACTCCGGCCTGTCCCAGCAGATCCAGACTGGGAACACTGGGAGCGGATCCGGGGCCGCCTCCCTGCCCCGGGGTGTCATTCCCTGCAGAGCCGGATGTCACCCAACGTCCCCTCCCTCATCCCGAACCGAGGGGTGTTTGGGGACCCTCCGGAATCGGGGCCGTGCCCTTCCCCAGCAGAGCTGGAAATTTGGGAATTTTGAGCTTTCCCAAACCCTGCCAGGATCCCGCCCTGGTCTGGGGGGTCCCCTGCAGGGAATCCTCCAGCTCCCGGTGACATCGGGACGTCCCTTGCTACGTCCCCGTCCCTTCTATCCGTGTTCATCCGATCTCCAGGCCTTTTCCCCCCCTCCACTTGGAGAAATTCCTCCGATTTCCAGGCTCACCCCTCCTCCATCCTCTCTTCCTGCCTTCCCTGCCATCCCTGCAATTCCCAGGGCTCTGTGCCCCCCTCATCCAGCTCCTCGTTTTCCTGCACATCCCGTCCTCGCTCCCCGCCAGGATCCGGCCCTTCCAGCCGTCCCACAGAGTCCCGAATTCCCAGGGTTTTTATTTTCTCCATTTTGGGAAAGTCACAGCTTTTCATCTCCCGAATTTTGGGATGTCAAAGGCTTGAAACGTTTCCCAAGAAGCCGCCGGTGAACGGGATTTTTAATGATGGCAGCCGCTGTCCCACGGTGTCCAAGTTCTCCTGAGTTTTTTGGGGTTTTTTATGGAATTGCTGTGAATTCAGGGAATAATGGGAGCAGGGTTAGGTAAGAGGGGGTGACCCAGTTTGGGGACGCGTTTTCCAGGCCCTGGAATTGTCCAGAAGAAGGGAGGTGTCACCTGAATGTCCCTCAAGAGCTCCAGAGGTGGCCTGGAATCCCACAGGGATGGGAACAGGGACGTGGCCCTGGAATTCCAAATGGGAACACTGAGGTGGCCTGGAGTCCCACAGGAACAGGGGACCCTGCAGTGACCTGGAGTCCCCAAAAGGACACTGAGGGGTCGTGGAATTCCACAAGGAACAGGGGCACTGAGGCGTCCCAGAGTCCCCAAATGGGACAATGAGGGGTCGTGGAATTCCACAAGGAATAGGGGCACTGAGGTGTCCTGGAGTCCTCAAAGGGGACGGTGAGGGGTCTTGGAATCTGGGAATGGGGACGCTGAAGTGTCCTGGAGTCCCACAGGGACAGGGGACACTGATGTTCCCACACCTGATCCCTCCCAGCCCTTCCGGCAGCTCTGGATCCGTGGGATTGGCGGAGCAGCTGCCGCACAGGAATCATCCCGGAATTCCTCCCTCCCCACATCCATCCTGAATTCCCAGCAATTCCACGCGAGCTCGGGGAATTCCCTGAGTTCCAGAACCTTCCCCCAGCGCCTGTCCCTGGCCGATCCCTGTGGGAATCCGTGACTTTTTCCCTGTCTCTAACTCCGGCTCTGTCTCCTCCCAAGCCGGGCGTCCACGGAAGGACCTTTGAGCCGAGGGACTGGGAAAAAAGAGCCCAAGGAATTCTGACACTGGGAACGTCAGGCCACTGACGGTGACAATCCCGGGATGAGGAACCGGGACCAGGGACACCCCGGGACGGTGACAATGACAGCGGAGCAAGGGGACAACTTCCCTTCATCCGTGTCCAAGAGCAGCTTCCTCGTGTTTAACCCAAAAAAAAACCCCTGGAATTGTTTGGGGTTGGAAAACCCCTCTGATCCCGCTGAGTCCGACTGTTCCCCACGTCCCCAAGTGCCACATCCCGACGGGAATGGGGGCTCCACCCCTTCCCTTCCCTGGGCATCCCACCCCAGCGCTTCACCCACTTTTCGGGAAGGAACTTCTCCCCAAAATCCAGCTGGAGGTGGATTCCCCCTTTTTCCCCCGCTGGGAGCAGAGCCCGCCCCGGCCCCGGCTGGAATTCCTGCCCGGGATTCCTGGAGCGGTGGTGGGGGAGCCCCGCCGAGCGTTCCGCGTGTGACATCCGTGTCCCCAATAAAGCTGACGGTGACCGTGACGGTGTCCGTGTGTATCATTGGGGACACGGCCACCTTCCCAGGATTTTGGGAGCCGCCTCCCGTGCCTGGAGCCGCCCCCGGCTCCGCTGCTCCAGGCGGTGTTCCCGCAAAATTCCCGCCACGTTCCCATCCCGTGTCCCGCCTTGTCCCGTGCCCGGGATTGGCCACCCAGCTCTGCCAGGATCCTGCTGTTGCCCGTCACTTTAAGGAAAATAAAAGGAGGCACATAACAACCTGGGAGGGTCGTTATATGCGGTGCTTTATTAGGGCCCGGGGGCAGAGGGGACTCCTGTCCAAAGCCTGAACCCCGACGTGGTTACAAAAATTCTCAGTTTTTATACTTTTTCATTATCATTACATTGTTTCTTTACATTCCTAAAAA
>JAWWMU010000053.1:175987-190451 GCA_035048155.1 Cinnycerthia olivascens | reverse complement strand
CCTTGGTCTATAATTTCTACAGATGGTCAGTGCTGGTAGCTGGGATATCAGCAGCAGATTCTTCATGTCAGCAGCAGAGGGTCTTCAGTGGGTGTTACCCTGACCAGGCAGTCAGTGCACTCACTACAAAGACACTTTATCAACTTATTTTGCTCCTAGAGAAAACTGTATCTTTAAACCCATTTCTACACCACGTATCTAATATTCACTCTATATGGGTGCAAAAAAAAAAAGAAAGAAAGAAAGAAAGGAAAAAAACCCACCGATACTATAATACGTATTTATAACAACTTTATATGTGCAGTACTCATTTTAATATTTGCGAAAAGCCAACTTTATAATATGTGTTTATGACACCGGGCTGTTGGGACCCCTGGGAGCCATGGGGAGCCCGGGCCGGGCTGCCATGCAGGACTGGGAGGGACGGGAACGGGATAACGGGGCTAGGGGCAGGTCGGTGGGAGCCCCCAGGGACGGGAACTGAGAATGGGGCAGCGGGACCCCCGTGGGCCGGGCCTCGGGGGCCTCGGGGTCCCTGGAGTCCTCAGGGGGAGCTGTGGGGGCTGAGGGGTCCCTGGTGTCCTCAGGACGGGCTGGGGGGGCTGGAGGTTACCGGAGCCCCACATTCCGATTTGAGGGGGGTCTCTGGAGTCCTCAGGACGGGCTGGGGGTGCTGGGGGGTACCGGGACCCCACGTTCCAATCTAAGGGGGGGTCCCAGACCCTTCTCGCCGCGCAGCGTGTGCCCGGACACATTTGACCGCCGCACCGCCGGAAACCCGTTCCGGGTGTGGCGTGAGGGGGGTGAGGAGGGTGGTGGGACAAACCGGGGCGGGATGGGAGAGGACGGGACGGGGTGCGCTGGAATGGAACGGGACGGGTCAGGATGGGATGAGATGGGAGAGGCGGAACGGGGCGGGACAGGGAGGAGCGGGTAGCGGCGGGGGAGGCTGGCGGAACGGAAGGACGCGGAACGGAAGGCGCGCGGGTGCGTTTCCGGAGGCCTGCCCGGTGCGGCGGAGCGGCGATGGCGGCGGGCGGGCGGCGCTGAGGGACCGGCCATGGAGCGCGGGCCGGGCCGGCCCAGCCTACAGCTCGTCCAGCAGGCCGTGCAGGCGCTTTATCACGACCCCGACCCCAGCGGCAAGGAGCGGGCGAGCTGCTGGCTGGGCGAATTGCAGCGCTCGGTGAGAGCCGCGGGCGGCGGGTACCGGGCCCCGGTTCGCGGGGAGGCCTCGGGCCCCATCCGGGGTGGGGCGGGGCAGCGGACGGCGTCCCCGTGGCGCCTCTACCCCGCCGCTGCCGCTTCCCGCTGCTCTGTGGCTGCCCCATCCTTGGAAGTGCTCTGGAGAGGGACAGGGACAAGGCCTGGAGGGACAGGACACAGGGAATGGCATCCCACTGCCATAGGGCAGAGATGGATGGGATCTTGGGGAGGAATTCCTGCCTGGGAGGGTGGGCAGGGGCTGGGCTGGAATCCCCAGAGCAGGTGTGGCTGCCCCTGGATCCCTGGCAGTGTCCCAGGTCAGGTGGACATTGGGGCTTGGAGCACCCTGGGGCAGTAGGAAGTGTCCCTGCCACGGCACGGGTGGCACTGGAGGAGCTTTCGGGTCCCTCCATCCCAACCGTTCCCGGGTTCTTTGACTAACGCCATGAATAAGGGGCTGGGACGTTTGGCACAGTCCTGAGGTAGCTGGGAAGGAGGAATTGGCTCCCGGACGGGAATCTGCACTCCTTCAGGGCTTCTCCTGCCGGCCGGGCCGAGAGATCCCCGCTGCACCCGTGAGGGGAGGGAGCCAAGGCCTCGTTCCCCTCCCCAGAGCTCTCAGGACACACCCTCGGCTCCTTGCCGCGCTGCCCCCGGGTTTGGGGTGTCTCTCAGTGTTTTGTGGCCCTGTCCGGTCCTGCTGGAGCCGCTATGGCCGCCCTGCCTCGAGGGTGGATGTTGCCCCTCTGTGCTGCTCTTGGGGCGCCCCCGCTCCGCCCTCCCCCGGGATTCCCAGTTCCCTCTCACCGGGGCCGGCCGAGCTGTGTCCCGCCCCTCCCTGCCCTGCGTGTCCCGGCTCCTGCCCGCTCCCTGCGGAGCAGCTCTAGCCCCGTCCCCTTCCCACCCTTGGGCCAAGCTTGCCTCTCTTTGTTCCCACAAACTGGGGGTTTCCACGTTTTTCCTCTGAGTTCCCCTCAGTGTGGCAGCTACATTCCAGTTCCCATCAGAGTTCCCAAGGGAACGTCCTCAGCTGGGCCTGGGGGGCTCTGGCAGCTGCTCCCCCATTTCCCCCTAGGGAGGGGCTATGCCAGAACAGAGATCCCAGGGCAGCTGGAAGAGGGAGATTTTAATTTCAAGGGTGGTTCCTGTCCAGGCTCCCCAGAATTCCTGTCCCAGGACCCCCAAATCCGGGGTCACCCAGTTGGGCTGGCAGTTGCCTGGGTGAGACCCCCAGGATTCCTGCTGGATAAAGGGGTGTCCTCAGGTCAGGCCACCCCATCTGCAGGAGAGTTTGGGCTTTTGGGGACTAATTTGTATTCCTCAGTTCTCTCACTGGGCCGGGTTCTCTGCTTCAGTTTCTCTGAGATTTTACCTGGGTTGTTTTTGGTATAATAATATTAATAACTAAACCAAAAATATTGTTATGAACGCAGCCCAGCCCCAGGTCAGCAGCATTCCTTCTTCTCCCCTTTTATTGTGCTTGCACACCCTGGTCCTCTCCAAAGTTCACGTGTGGGTCTCAGAAGGAATCCCAGTTATTTTCCAGGTATTCTGGGCCCAGCCTGATTCCATCCAGCATATTCCTCCCCTCGGAGCTGCTGAGTTATTCCAGCCCTGGCTGTGGGGCAGGAGGTGACCCTCCCCAGCAGGAGCTCCCCTGGCATGGACTGGGAGCATTGGAACCTTTCCCAGCGTGGGGGCTGCAGTGTCACTGGTGGGACAGGCCGTGGCTCTGGAGTCCTTTGGCATTGATGGCACTGGTGGCCCTGGCTGGGTGCCTGGTGTTTGTCCTGGGGCCTCCCGGGGCCCTGGTCTGGATAGAGGCACTGGGTTTGACCCCCCAGGGGACGTTTGCTGGGATCCCCTCGTGTGCCAGACTGAGTCCCTGCAGTGCCACCTGTCACGGGCTGGTTCCTGACACCCTGGGCAGTCTGTGCCCCTTCCAGGGTGCTCAGCCTGGGCAGCTCTGTCCCGTTTGCCTCTGCTGGGACGAGCTCTCAGCGTTGGGTTCCCGCTGTTTTTTGCCTATCTGGAGTTGTAATCACAGAATCCTGGAATGTTTGGGTGGGAAGGGACCTCAGAGTCCCTCCAGTGCCACCCCTGCCATGGCAGGGACACCTCCCACTGTGCCAGGCTGCTCCCAGCCCCAGTGTCCAGCCTGGCCTTAGGCACTACCAGGGATGTTGTGATGAGCTCCCCCTGTTTCCAGGGTGGTCAGAGCGTCGTGGAGGTGAAAAGGCAAAGCCTAAAGCTGGGTTTGTATGCCTGGGTCACTCTATGGGGGTTCAGGTTTGGCACTAGGGACCCCCAAACCGGAGTGAGATCCCCACAGGGTCCATCCCTGGGGTCTCTGGCAAGACATGAGGTTCAGGTTTGGCTCTGGAGAGCTCTGGGGGCTCAGGTTTGTCCAGCAGCTCCCCCGACAGCCTTGTGCTCACCTTTCCTGCTGGTTATTCCTGGGAAATGGGACCGGACGTGGCGGAGCAGCTCCGAGCTGCCACATCACTGGAGAGCTCAGCTGGAAGTGTGAGTTGACCTAAATCCCAGAATCTGAGGATCCTTCAGTGTGCTGGGGGTTGTGTGACAGCTGGTTCCAGGCTGGCTGGGGTTTCCTAGGGCAGAGGAGCTGTACCCGGGGTGGGGACTGGCCTTGTCCCCTTCCTGAGCCTCATGGCTGGAGTTTCTCTGCACCCCCAGTGTCTGGAGCAGAGACACCAGGGAGAATGTTCCCTGGGGATCTGCAGCTGCGAGCTGAATGTTGAGGTTTTGGTGTGAACTGGGTGGGGGCTGGTTTGGGTTTTGGTGGGGGTTCAGGAAATGCTTTCTGGGAAGGAAATCCTCTGGCTTCACAGAGTTTCTGAATGTGCCATGCAGAGTTTCAGGCAGAGAAACAGCTTCTTGCAGTCATTGGTGCTCACAGCCCATTAATAATTGTGGTCTTTGCTGAGTCGGTGGCTCCCCAGCTGGATTATCCCTATGTGCCCTGGGGTTGGTGGGTTTGGGAGGATCTCCTGTGTCTGCCACCGTGTCTGTCCAAACTGGGAATTACCCGCCCCTCAATTGAGGGGAGAGAGTTTAGTGAGAGGGTTTGGTGGGAGTCTGGCTGTTGTAGGTGTTGAGTTTGGCTTTTTGTTTATTCCCCCCTGGGGAATTTCCTATGAGGATAAATAAATCCAGGGGGGACATTTGTGGCAGCAATGCCTCCAGGTTTTTCTGACTCCCAGTTGGAGTCGTTCCAGGTGAGTTTTACACCAGGGGTAGCTGGGGATGCTGGAGTTACTGACCATGGGGCAGCACCAGTCCTGGGGACAGCTAGCAAAGGACAATCAGGACCTGGGAACAGCAGAGGAGCTTGTCTGAAGGCTCTGACAGGACTCTCCCTGGCCATGCTGTGGCCACCGGTGGTGGACCAGCATCCTGTGGGGAGGTGCACTGTGTCCCGTGGGAAGCTGCAGGCAGGGTTGGATCCACTGGCCGTGGGGGTTGAACCTGGAGGGATTGAGGAGCCATGGGGATGTGGCACCTGGGGACACGGGGCCATGGGGCAGAGGTGGCCTTGGCAGTGCTGGGGAACGGTTGGACTCGGTGGGCTCTGGGGATTTCCAGCTCAGAGGATTCTTTGAAAAGGAGGAAGGGAGAGGAGAGGGGAGCACATGGGCTGCTGAGGGTCCCAGCCCTCCCCAGTTTGTCTGGGCCCTTTGGATCCTGCAGCTGGCTACAGCTGCATTCCAGGCTACAGTGACTGTGGAAAGAGTTCCTAGCAGAAATTCTGGGAATGGGATCAGGAGCTAGACCCTGTGCTATTGCCAGCTATAATGTTTCCCGTGTACAGGAGACTGGATTTTCCTGGGAATCAGCCTGCATCATGCTAATCCTTCCTGGTGTTGCCCTCTTGTTCCCCTGGGCCATGCTGGAGAGCCCTGGGAGCCCTGGCCCAGGGTTTGGGTCTGGAGCATTGGTGGGGTGGAGCCTCTGGGCACCACTGTCCTGCCTGGGGAAGAGATTTGGAAAGGGGATTATTTTTATTTCCAGGCTGGAATGCAGCTGGAAGCGAGGCTGGGCAAGCAGTGGTTTATAACAAAGAGCTGTGTGGCTGTTGGAGTGACTAGCCAGGGGTTGTGATGGAATTGCTTTCATCAGTGAGGCTGGAATGAGGACCAGAGATGGGTTTTAGGGATGCAGAGGTTTTATTTCACCCTGGATTGAGCTCAGGGAAGTCTTGTGGCCCAAGCGCTGTCAGAGACAAGGGCTGTGAAACTCATGGAAATGCCTCAAGCTTTGCTCCCAGGTTTCCGCATCAGCTGGATTTGGGATTTTTAACCATGTTGGCCAGGGAGTTTTGGAGTTCCCATCCCTGGAGGTGTCATGGGAAGGACTGGTTGTGGCACTCAGGGCTCTGGGCTGGAGACAGAGTGGGGATGGGTCACCGGTTGGACTTGATGGTCTTGAAGATCTTTCCAACCTCGTTGACTCTAGGATTCAGTGAACCTGCTCCCATGCCCCAGCCCAGTCAGGGGCTCTGGAGTCTGCCTGGTGTTTCCCTGGCTCACCAGTGCCCTCATCCCACACTCAGGACTGAGCCTTTTGGTTCAGACCAGCCTGGCAGCTGCTGGAGCTGCCCCGAGGCCAGGCAGGCCATGGGTTCCTGCCTAGCTCTCCTCCAGCTCTTGGGCACATCCATGTTCTGCTCTGGAGTCCTGGTGTGGGGCCTTAGATGAGCCTGGAGTCCTCAATCGTGGGATTCCATATCATGATTTTAGCCTGGGGAGACCTTTATGCACCCCCCTCCTGCCTGCTATCCCTTGCTGGGCTCTCTCCGTGTTTGTTTCCATGTGAGACTCCAGAAAAGCCTCTGACTGCCCTTTCCTGCAAGGGTGGGGCATCAGGTCCCTGAGGAATCTGCTCTTCCGAAGGGGCTGTGGGGTCTCTGCCCAGGTGAGGTCTGTTGTGAAGCTGCTCTGTCCCTCCAGCTCCTCAGCTGTGGGGTCTCAGTGCCAGCGCCTTCCTGGCCCCCAGCCTGAGCTGGCATGGCAGCACGATGTGGGCTCTGCAGGCAGGGCTGTCTGGGGAATCCTGGGATGATTGGGTGGGAAGGGACCTCAGAGCCCCTCCAGTGCCACCCCTGCCATGGCAGGGACACCTCCCACTGTCCCAGGCTGCTCCCAGCCCCAGTGTCCAGCCTGGCCTTGGGCACTGCCAGGGATGCAGGGGCAGTCCCAGCTGCTCTGGCAATTCCAGGCCAGGGAGGAATTCCTGTCCCACATCCCATCCATTGCTGCCCTCTGGCAGTGGGAGCCATTCCCTGTATCCTGTGCCTGCAGGCCTTGTCCCCAGTCCTTCTGCAGCTCTCCTGGAGTCCCTTTATGCCCTGGCAGGGGCTCTGAGCTGTCCCTGAAGCCTTCTTTCCAGATGAGCACCCCCAACTCTCCCAGCCTGGTTCCCTGGGAACTGAGGGTCTCCTCTGGGCTCTCTCTGTCACGACAGGGCTGTGTTTCCATTGGGGAATTTGGACTGTCTGCAGTCCCTGTTCCCCCTGGCCCTGCCCACTGACCACAGTGTGGTTTTCCTACAGGTCCATGCCTGGGAGATCTCGGACCAGCTGCTGCAGATCCACCAGGATGTGGAGTCCTGCTACTTTGCGGCGCAGACCATGAAGATGAAGATCCAGACTTCATTCTATGAACTCCCCACGGATTCCCACGCCTCACTCCGGGACTCTTTGCTGTCCCACATCCAGAACTTGAAGGACCTGTCCCCGGTCATCGTCACACAGGTGGGTGATGGCAGGGGAAGGGTGGAGCTCCTGCCTCTGTGTTCTGCACCTGGCAGTGACTCTGGGACCGCTCTCTCTGGGCTGGAAATCAGGGAAGGCTGATCCCTGCTCCCAGCCTGGCACAAGGTTGTTTTCCTCCTTCATCACTTGGTTCCTTTAGTTACATCCGTTACTTCATCCTCGTTTGCTGTTTGGAGTCAAGGAGCAGGGGTTTTCCCTGTGCTCCACCACGGAGGCCAAACCTAGCAGCGCCCTGGGTGTTCAGGGGGATTTCTCTGCACCCTTCGTTCCCACAGTCCATATGTTCCTGTGGCACTGGGGGCCTGCCACCCCCGGGCTGAGCTAGGCTGCCCCTGCAGCCCCTGAGTGCTGTGGCAGGGAATGTCAGCCCTCGGGGCAGTTGGCGTTCCGCAGTTCACCGCAGGGATTGTGCACAGACAGGGATGGTGGAGGTGGATCTCGGAGTTCCCTGCCTGTGGGCGATGTTGGAGATGATTCCCGAGTTATTCCCTGTTGGCAGGGATGTTGGGGGTGGATTCCAGAGCTGCCTGCCTGCCCTATCTGCTGGACACATCCCAGCACTCCCCACACTGATCCGTTGCGTTGCCCTTCCCTTCCAGCTGGCTTTGGCAATCGCTGACCTCGCCCTGCAGATGGCTTCGTGGAAGGGCTGTGTGCAGACACTGGTGGAGAAGTGAGTGACTGTTCCTGTCTCCAGTCTGGGGATTGTTCCGTGGGCTGTGTCAGGCAGGTGGTCCCGTGTGGTGCAGGAAAGGGGAGTTTTTCTCCCGTGGTTGCTGATTTCAGGCGCCCAACCTACAGCAGTGCACAACCTCAGTTATATTCATAATGCAGCTAACAGTGTAGCACAGAGTAATGTGAGCTAGTTCTAAACAAGCCACATAACGAGCTCTAGGTCCCTTTAAGCATTTTAAGAAGGTAAGGTACTTTGAAGTTAAGGCTCTAAGCATCCACTGCAAATTCTCCAAACTACTCTTTCCATTTTTACCAGGTACAAAACATTAATAGCTGCCAGATGAAAAATATTACTGCGATTGATCAAGAGGCCTGAAGTAAATAAATGCAGGTGGCAGGAGGGGCTGTCTGCTCACAGCCCAACACTCAGCGCTTTTCCTCATCCCTGTTTTGTTAGGCATGATCCCTCTTCCCTCAGCTGTATCTGTGCTGTGGAATGGAGCAGTGAGGCTGGAGCTGGTCACTGTTGTGTGTCCCCAGATGTCCCCAGGGGATGCCACACGCTGCTGTTTAGTGGCAGCAGCAGCCCCTGGGGCTGCCACCACACTGAGGTGGTCCTGTGTCCACTGGCAACAGGAGGGGATGGGATTTGTCCGGGCAGTGGCACCTGGACTCCCAGAGCTCATGGGCTGGGAAAGCTTCTGCCACTGCTCTGTTGAAAATCCCTGGGCTGAGCCATCCTGGAGGCCCCTCTAGGCAGGGCTGTGGCTGGACGCTGCCTGTCCTTGGGGCAGGACTGTTGCCGAATCTGTAGAATATGGAATCGTGGGGCGCTTGGGCTGGGGAGAGGCCTTAGAGCCCAGCTGGTCCCACACCCTGCGTGGCCCAGGATGGCCCTCCAGCACTGAGGTGTCCCCTGTGCCTCCTGGCATGCTGCAGGTACAGCACTGACGTGACGTCGCTGCCCTTCCTGCTGGAGATCCTGACGGTGCTGCCGGAGGAGGTGCACAGCCGCTCCCTGCGCATCGGCGCCAACCGCCGCACCGAGATCATCGAGGACCTGGCCTACTACTCCAGCACCGTGGTGTCACTGCTGGTGAGCAGGGCCTGTCCCCCCTGCCCCACAGCGCCCAGCCCGGCCCCACGAGCTCCCGGCTTTTTTTGGGGTGGAAAAGCCCTCGGAGCCCTCACGTCCAACCATCCCCAGCACTGCCAGGGCCACCACTGCCCGTGTCCCCCGGCACTGCCAGGGCCACCACTGCCCGTGTCCCCCGGCACTGCCAGGGCCACCACTGCCCGTGTCCCCCGGCACTGCCAGGGCCACCACTGCCCATGTCCCCCAGCACTGCCAGGGCCACCACTGCCCATGTCCCCAGGTGCCACACCCACCTGGCTTTGAAATCCCTCCAGGGATGGGCACTCCACCCGTACTCTGGGCAGCTGTGCCAGGGATGGACAGCCCTTTCCAGGAAGGAATTTTTCTAGTATCCAACCTGAGCCTCCTCTGGCACAACTCGTGGCTGCTTCCCCGTGCTTCCCCTTGTCCTATATCAGGAGATGGAGCTGAGCTGTGTCCTCTTCTCAGCAGCTCAGGTGTTGCTGGAGAAGCCTCTTGCCCCATTCCACGTTTATTCCAGCACAGCTCCCTGCCATTGCCACTGCAGCTGTCAGGGCAGCCCAGCTCCACCTGTTCCTGGGATAAGTTCTCTGAGCAAGTCCTTGCTCACTCTGAAATTCCTTCATCTTCCTCTAGTCTCTGTCCAGTGCCACCCTGCCCAGCCAGCCTCATCTTTTCCAGGGACACCTGTGAGATCCTGGCCAGTGTATCAGGAGTCCGCACAGTGTGCTGTTCTCTCCAGTCCCAGCTTTTCCTGGGACCCCTGGGGTATCCCAACTGGCACATCAGGAGTCCCTGCACTGGGCTGTCCCCTCCAGCCATGTCCATGATCCCTGGGACATCCTGGCTGGCACACTGGGGACACAGGCAGTGTCACCTCTCTCGGAGCTGACACGGGATCACCAAGGGCTGGCCCTGTCCCTGCACATTCCTACTCCCTCTGCACCTGCCTGGAGCTTTCCTGAGCTTTCCCTATTGGTGCCAGCATGGGCATTTCCACCACCTACCTGAAGAGCCAAATTTATATTTTCTTTGTGGAATTTAAATGCCAAATTCCCATTTTCAGTTACAAAATGGGGGGTAAAAGCAGCATTCCAGGGACTGTGATGAGGTCCAACATTCTGCTTTTAGGGCTGAAGTGTCAAGTGAGGAGAGAGGATCTCTGGAAGCTCTCGCGCAAGGATTCCTGGGCCAGTCCAGAGGGGCTGGGGTCTTTCTCCATGTCCTGCCTGTCCACCTCTTCCCCTTTCCCTGTGCCTGTTGAGGCTGGGACTTTGGGCAGGGCTGTGCTGGGCTGCAGCTGGAACAGTGGCCAGTGCTGGGAATGAACTACTGGCATCCCACACCAAGCATACCCCAGCTTGGACACTGGGGTAGTATGTTTGGAATGTGACTCTCAGAACCAGCTTCTCTCTGCAGTGGTTTGTGGAGAGAAGGATTAAACTGGGATTTATAGGTGTGAATGTCCTTGATGGCTGTGCTCAGGGGATCCTGCAGGAGTGGGGATGAGGGAAGCACTCCCAACTACTCTTCCTGCTCCTGTGGCAGCAGCTGGAGCTGGCAGAGAGGATCTGGGCTCTGTCCTTCTCTCTCACAGTCCAGGGCTGTTGGTGACAGGGACACTGGCAGCAGCCTGCTTCTGGAATATTCTCATGTGGGCTCCAGAGGCTGTTATTGGTTGTTTCTCATGGGTCACCTGCTGAAGTCAGATCCTGACGGGCCCTCCTGTGTCCCCCAGGTGACGTGTGTGGAGAAGGCAGGCAATGAGGAGAAGATGCTCATCAAAATCTTCCGGTGCCTGGGCAGCTGGTTCAACCTGGGTGTCCTGGACAGTACCTTCATGGCCAACAGCAAGCTTCTGTCCCTCCTCTTCGAGGTGCTGGTGAGTGTTTCCCAGGGAGTAGGGGGTTCCAGGGTGGGAGCACTGGGCAATCCCAGCAGGACTGAGGTGTGGGGCAGGGGGTGCATCCCTCCTGTGTCAGGCAGAACTCTCTGGTTTCCTCTGGGCCGGGGTCAGCTCCACAGAGCGGGCAGTCCCTCTCTGCTGGGAGGTGCAGGCAGGGAATTGCTTCTGTCTACGAGGTGACAGGTGAGGTTTGTCACACCCAGGGGTGCAGCTGAGGTTTGTCACACCCAGGGGTGCAGCTGAGGTTTGTCACACCTGGGGGTGCCAGGTGAGGTTTGTCACACCTGGAGGTGCCAGGTGAGGTTTGTCATCCTTGTGGCTGGGCATTGGAAGCCTCTCTTGGGGTTTGATGGTCAAATTAGGGGAGAGGTTATTTTGGTTTCTTCCCAGGTTGTCAGTAAAGCAGTATTCCTTTTCTGACACTTTCTCCTTGGAAAATCACCTCCCAGAGGAATTGGGGTGTTTGTCCAGCTGAGTGTGGGAGAGCCAGAGGTGTGGACAATGCTGTGCCACTGAGCTGGGGCAGGCAGGAAGTAGAGCCAGAGGGAGGAATTCCTGAAGGATGGAGGTTTCTGCGTCGGGATTGTCCGTCCCTCCTCCCTCTCTCCCACAGGGCTCCCTCGTTTGCATGATTTAATCAACAACAAATGCAAATGAAGGCTCCCAAGGGAAGATAATCCATGCACTATCCATGTGGGATCGATCCTGCTTTAAGTGGAGCTGTAGGAGGAGCTGTTCCCAGGGCAGGCTGTAGGGCTCACCAGCCTGTTTAGTGGTTCATGGCCCTTTAAATGGGGGATTTTTCCTTGCTCCTCTTCTCCCTCCAGTGGCACCAGGAACTGTTTCCCAAATCCATTGAGATCTAGTTCAGTGGTACTCAGAGAGTCTCTGCTCCTTTGTTTGCTCCCTGCTTGCTCTCTCCTGGTTCTCTCTATGTCCTGTCTCCTTCCCTGTAAATCCCCCTCCCTCAGTCACCACCCGTAGGATTCATTGACCCCCCCCCCCCGACCACCCCTGGTCAGTGTCTCCCACTGACCACCCAGGCCATCCCTGGTCAGTATTCCACACATACTTGGGAGAAACCTTGTCTCCATCCCAAGGACTTCCCAGTTCCCCCCTCTCCTGCCGGTGGGAGTGATGACTGTCCAGCCAGGTGATAGGCAGCACGGTGGTTTCCTTCCTTCCAAGCTTTCCATCTGGTGTTTTCCCTGCTGTGTTTGCTAGGGAAGTTGCCAGGGTCCCTTGGGGAAGGGTCAGTTTGACCTGGAGTGTCCAGGGAAGTAGGTTACAAGGCCAGTGGGGGCTGTGGCTGTGCAGGACCTCTACAAAGTGTTTCCACAGAATTCCACAGATTGGAATAGATCTCCAAGATCAAATCCAACCATTGTGTGAACAAAAACCTGGTGGTTTCATTTCTGTCTGATTGCATGAAATAATTGGAGCAGGTGAGTCCCTGTGAGCAGGGACTGGACCCAGGGAAGGGCTGGAGCTGGGGCAGGGAGGCTCGAGTTGGACAGCAGGAAAGGTTCTTCCCCAGAGGGTGCTGGGCACTGCCCAGGCTCCCCAGGGAACGGGCACAGCCCCGAGGCTGCCAGAGCTCCAGGAGCTCCCAGGGATGCCCAGGCTGGGATTGTTGGGGTGTCTGTGCAGGGCCAGGAGCTGGATCCATGATCCCTGTGGGGCCCTTCCAGCTCAGGATGTTCCATGGTTCTGTGATAATTGCTGGGCTTTTGTGCCTTGCAGCAACAGGACAAGACCTCGTCCAACCTGCACGAGGCTGCGTCAGACTGCGTGTGCTCGGCCCTCTACGCCATCGAGAATGTGGAGACCAACCTGCCCCTGGCCCTGCAGCTCTTCCAGGGCGTGCTCACCCTCGAGAGTGCCTATCACATGGCTGTGGCACGGGAGGACCTGGACAAGTGAGGGGCAGGGCCCTGTGCTGTGGTGGCTGGGAGGGACAGGCAGGACAGCGCTGATCCAGCTGTCGCCACATCAGCCTCCAAATGGAGATACCAGTGCCAGGAGCATCAGCAGTGCTGGGGGCACTGGGACTGGGCACTGCCCATCCCTGTGCTGGGCACTCATGGGGTCATACCCAAATCCTGGGGCAGGTCTGGGCCCCTCACTGCAAGGAGAGACATGCAGGGGCCCGGGGACTGGGCCCGTGCTCTAACAGCTGGCTTGGAGATGTTCGACACCAGTATTTCAGCAACTTTGCTCACTGGAACCCAGTGTTTGCACCCACTTCCCCTGCTAAAGAGTCCCCCAGCTGCTGGCAAAGCAGAAGTTGGGGGTTCTCGCTCTGGCCAAGGCTCTGGGCACATTTTGAAAGCCTGTGAGGCTGACCCACCCTTGTGCCCCCACAGGGTACTCAACTACTGCCGTGTGTTCACCGAGCTGTGCGAGACCTTCCTGGACAAGATCGTGTGCACGCCGGGCCAGGGCCTGGGCGACCTGCGCACGCTGGAGCTGCTGCTCATCTGTGCGGGGCACCCGCAGTACGAGGTGAGTGGGCCCGCCTCCCCTCCGGGGCACAGGCAGGAGGCACAGGGGAAGATCTTCCCCTGCTGCTGCCACACAAGTCCCTGTGAGGGCTGGCCTTGGTCCCTGTGAGCTGCTGGCTCTGGAATTCCTGCTCGGCACTCGTGGGCAGGACTCCGGCTTTGCGTTTCCTTCTGGGTATCCTGCAAGTCTGGGGTTACCAGCACAGCTCTGAAACCCCTGTTGGTGCTTTCCTGTGTGTTCAAGTCAACCTCAGTGGGGATTTGTGGTTCCTTGGAATTTTACCCTACTATGAGTGACTGAAAAGTCCTGCCCACCTGCCTTAGAAGCAAAATTTATCATTGGTTTGGTCTCTTTTTATCCTTTATTTAATTCTTTATCCTTTTATTCTTCCCAAATGGTTAATTAAGTGGCAGTAGCTGATCCCTGCCTGTGTTCAGTGGATGGAAGCTGCTGCCTGGCTGGTTTGCCATGGGAGGTGCAGAGCAGCTGTGCTCCAGCAGGCCCCAAGTGCTCCCTGGGGCTCCTGGGGACCCTTTTCCTCCCTTCCCAGGTCTGTTAAGCTCAGTTTTCCTTGGCCACTACCTCATCCTGTGCCATCAGTGCTGAGGGGGACATGGAGCTCTGCAGCTGCTCCTGCCCAAATCCACACTCATGGTTTTTGTGCAGTAACTACACAATAAATGAAAGAGCCACCACAAAGGGGTGGTTCTGGGCCAGAGGGGCTTTGGCTGCCAAGGGATGGGGCAGGTCTTCAGGGTCACTAGGGGGGTCCCAAGCCCTTTATTAAGGGACAGGCAGAGAAATTGGTGGATCTGGGGGAACCAGTCCCTGTGTCACCACTGTGTGACACAGCAGCTCTGACACAGAGCTGTGGTGCCACCAACTGCTGGCACCCAGGGAGAATTTCTGTTTCTCCATCGGGAGCACTGGCAGAGTGAGGAAAAAGTGTTCTGCTGCTAACAAAATGCTGGATTTTTCTTTCCAAACAGGTGGTAGAAATTTCCTTTAACTTCTGGTATAGACTGGGGGAGCACCTGTACAAGACTGATGATGCCATGATCCACAGCATCTTCAAAGCCTACATCCAGCGCCTGCTCCACGCACTGGCTCGGCACTGCCAGCTTGACTCTGACCACGTAAGGGCCCCCTGGAACAGCCAGGCACTGGGATGTGTGTGTCCCTGTGGAACAGCCAGGCACTGGGATGTGTGTGTCCTTATGGAACAGCCAGGCTCTGGGATGTGTGTGTCCTTATGGAACAG
>JAWWMU010000053.1:161590-175887 GCA_035048155.1 Cinnycerthia olivascens | reverse complement strand
CCAGGCTCTGGGATGTGTGTGTCCCTATGGAACAGCCAGGCACTGGGATGTGTGTGTCCCTATGGAACAGCCAGGCATTGGGATGTGTGTGTCCCTATGGAACAGCCAGGCTCTGGGATGTGTGTGTCCCTATGGAACAGCCAGGCACTGGGATGTGTGTGTCCCTATGGAACAGCCAGGCACTGGGATGTGTGTGTGTCCCTATGGAGCAGCCAGGCACTGGGATGTGTGTGTCCCTATGGAGCAGCCAGGCACTGGGATGTGTGTGTCCCTATGGAACAGCCAGGCACTGGGATGTGTGTGTCTCTGTGGAACAGCCAGGCACTGGGATGTGTGTGTCTCTGTGGAACAGCCAGGCACTGGGATGTGTGTGTCCCTATGGAGCAGCCAGGCACTGGGATGTTCCATACTCTTGGAGAACTGTGTTGTCCCTGCTTGAGGCAGTTTTGGTAGGATAAGGGTGCCATGGCTCACTAGCCACAGTTGGCATCTTCCATGCAGTCAGGGGTGGTTTATTCTCCTCCCCTCTTCATCCCCTTGCTTCCCATCCCTTCCTCTGCTTGTTGGGGCAGGAATACACAGTGTGTGCTCAGGCTGCTCATGTTTTCCTTGGGCACAGCTCTCCAGCCCCTCCAGCAGCCTGGTCTGGGACAGGAGGGCAGAAATGCTGGATCCCCTCCGAATCACTGCTGTTCCCCTGGCTGTGGCTGAGTGGGAACCTAGATTCCCCCGAGCTGCCCTTGTGTTCTCCCCCCTCTTCCTCAGGAGGGTGTCCCCGAGGAGACCGATGACTTTGGGGAGTTCCGGATGCGTGTCTCAGACCTGGTGAAGGACCTGATCTTCCTGGTGGGCTCCGTAGAGTGTTTTGCCCAGGTGGGTTTGTGGGAGTGCAGTGAGGTGCAGGTAAATGCCAAGGGAGGTCACCGAGCCCTGGTGGCCTTTGGGACTGGAGGAGGTCACACCCATCTCGTGCACGAGGAATTGTGTGGTGGGAACTGTTCTGGGAGAGCAGGAGGTGTGGGAGCATCAGGAGGTTCCTGACATTCTGGGGAAAGCCACTGTGGTCCCACCATGTCAGGGTGGTCTGTGGAATGTGGGGTGTCTGCAGGCCCACAGCTGGGGCGGGAATTTGGAGGTGGGAGGGGTGAGAGGTGGGAGTTTGGGGATGGGAGGGGTCAGGAACAGGGCCTTGGGGGGTTGGTGGCCCCTCGGTGACCGCCCCCTCCTGCAGCTCTACGCGACGCTTAAAGATGGGAACCCACCCTGGGAGGTGACAGAAGCCGTGCTCTTCATCATGGCCTCCATCGCCAAGAGTGTCGACCAGTGAGTCCTGCCCATGTCCAGGGGGGCTGGGGGGCCAGGGCTGCCTCCATGTGACACAGACACCACAAATATCCCAAGGACATTTCCATCCCTGGCAGTGCCCAAGGTCGGGTTGGACTGTGTGAAAGGTGTTGGACAGTGGAAGGTGTCCCTGCCCATGGCAGGAGTGGCACTGGAGGGGATTTGAGGTCTGTTCGCACCCAAACCATTCATTGGGATCCTTCCACGTCCAGGTGGAGTTTCCCTAAGTATCTTTAGAGAAGGTTAAGTCACTGGAAGTGTGTTTCCTCCTATGTTAGTGACAGTGGAAGCATGGACAGGTGGCACTCAGAGTGGGGAGCCCACAGTGAGTCCTGTGCACTGCCAGCAGTGGGACAACCCAGCTGACCTTCCTTGGGCTTGGAATGCTGTCCCCCCCACCCTGGGACACTGATCCCCATCCCTCTCTCCCCTGGGAGGCTGTGGTTGCTGTACTCCTTTTCCCAAGGATGGTAACACCATCCTCCCTTCCTTGTGAGGCTGGGAATCGCATTCCCCTGCTCCCCAGGTGTCTGGAGGAGTCACCTGAGTCCCTTCACGTCACCAGCTCCTGTTATCTGTGTTGAGGCTGCTCCTGCTCGTTTTTCCAATGCCTTGTTCCTGGGGGTGCGGGCTCGAAGCACTGGGAGCTCTGCCCCCACCAGCCCGTCCCAGGAGGCTCCGGCCCAGGGTCGCCCTGTCACACCCTCCCATAGCAGAGCAGGCAGTTCCCAGATAATGAACCCCCCAGGCAGTGGGGTTCTCATCTAGGTGTTTGGTGTCCCCTGCCTGTTCCCTGCTCTGGCACTGCTGTCCCTGGGGCTGAGCCCCATCCTTGCAGTGTTTGTCCCAGGGTGCTGCAGTCACGTCCCATGTTCAGAGTGTCCTGTCTGGCGCTGAGTGCCAGCTCCAGCAGCCCCTCCCGGCCTGTGCCAGGCGCTGAGCACAGCCTGTCCTACAGGGAGAACAACCCGACGCTGGTGGAGGTGCTGGAGGGTGTGGTGAGGCTGCCCGAGTCGGTGCACACGGCCGTGCGCTACACCAGCATCGAGCTGGTGGGCGAGATGAGCGAGGTAGTAGACAGGAACCCACAATTCCTGGGTGAGTGCTGTGCCCCCACTGTGCCCTGAGCCCCCGCTGAGCCTGCCCTGATCCCCACCTGAGCCAGCCCTGAGCCCTCCCTGAGCCCTCCCTGAGCCATCCCCGAGCTATCCCCGAGCCATCCCTGAGCCCTCCCTGAGCCCTCCCTGAGCCCTCCCCGAGCCATCCCTGAGCCCCCCTGAGCCCTCCCTGAGCCCTCCCTGAGCCCTCCCTGAGCCCCCCCTGAGCCCCCGCTGAGCCCCTGCTGAGCCAGCCCTGTCTCCACAGATCCCGTGCTGGGCTACCTGATGAAGGGGCTCTGTGACCGGCGCCTGGCATCAGCCGCAGCCAAGGCCATCCACAACATCTGCTCCGTGTGCCGGGACCACATGGCCCAGCATTTCTCGGGGCTGCTGGAGATCGCCCGCGCCCTCGACTCCTTTGCGCTGTCACCCGAGGCCGCTGTGGGGCTGCTCAAGGGTGGGTGTCCCTGGAGTCTGTGGGATCATCCCTGGGATCTGCCGGGGTATCCGTGGGATCTGGAGAGTTATTCCTGGGATCTGCACGGGTATCCATGGGAGTTGCAGCCCCATCCTCACAGGATGTGCCCCAAGTCCCATTCCATATGCAGAGCATCCTCAGGAGTTCCCTTGGGGCTGGAGGCAGAAGTAAATCCTGCATTGGTAACTGTCCCCACCCCTGAGATTGAGCTCAGGGACTGTCCTGGGTTGGATATGTGGGAAGAACATGTGGGAAATGCTGAGTGCCAGGCTGGCAGTGAGTCACTGCTCCATCCAAACTCTGGGAATCACCTGCTGGACGCAGAGGGTGGAAATCTGGGAGTATTGGTCATTTTAGAGAGTTTGGGCTTGAGAATGGAGATTTTTAACTCCAGTTTCCACTCTGAATGTACATGTTTCACTGGACTCTTGGGCACCATGAGCCTCTTCAACCACAGCTGGTTTTGGGGATGTGCCTTAAAGATCACCAGTGAATTCCAGTGCTGCTAAAGCCTTTACCCCCCAGAGCCAGGGAGCTTTCCCTGCAGTCATGTGCTGCCAGAGGAGACAGAACTCCCCTTGTTCCACTGGATGTGCCACCACCGACCAAGCTGCTCCTCTCCCTGCCAAAGAGTTTTCTCCTCCTCCCTTGGAATAAGCCAGGAATTCCCAGCCGGGGAGGTTTTCCCTCGGGGTGGTTAGCACCACAGCCAGAGTGGGGCTGTGCTGGAACTGTGCCATGCCATGCCAGAGCCGGGCCGTGCCATGCCAGAGCTGTGCTGTGCCAGAGCCAGGCTGTGCCATGCTGGAGCCGTACTGTGCCGGAGCCAGGCTGTGCCAGAGCAGTGCTGTGCTGGAGCCATGCCATGCCCGAGCTGTGCCATGCCAGAGGCAGGCTGTGCTAGATCTGGGCTGTGCTGGAGCCGTGCCGTGCCAGAACCAGGCTTGGCTGCTGTCTGTGGGAGGAGGAGCTGCTCAAGGCTCCTTGTGTTTCATGGCTGGCATCCCTGGAGCGCTTTCACTGGAGCTTCCCGGGATCTCACGGTGCTGCTGCACCAGGACAGGGACCCTGGGGATGCACAGGAGGCCCAGATATGCTGTGGCATCCATTGGCCTGTCCCTCATGCCAGCATCACTGTCTGCTGGCACTGAAGCATTTCGGTGTCTGCTTCAACCAGAGACGGGTTCAGCTGCAGGGAAGCTCTTGCAGCCATTCCATCCGGGAATGTCATCACCCTCCCGTGCTGCAGCCCTGCCCCTGAGCCGTGTGTGTCCTTGCAGGCACGGCATTGGTGCTGGCCCGGCTGCCCCTGGAGAAGATCTCGGAGTGCCTGAGCGAGCTCTGCGCCGTACAGGTGCTGGCGCTCAAGAAGGTGCGTCTGGATGGGGGGGCAGCAGCTGGGAGGGGACAGTGAGGACAGTGGCCAGGCCCTGCTACAGTAACTGTGTCCTTAGAGCCAGAGTAATGGAATTGTTCGGGTTGGAGAAGCTCCTGGAGCCCCTTGAGTCCAACTGTTTCCCAGCACTGCCAAGGCCACCACTGCCTGGGTCCGCAAGCAAGTGCCACATCCACACAGCTCTGAAATCCCTTCACAGATGGGGACTCCACCCCTGCCCTGGGCAGCCATGCCAAAGCCAGGAAGAATTTCCCCATTATCCAAGCTGAGCCTCCCCTGGCACAGCTTGAGGCCATCCCCTCTCATCCTGTCACTTGTTCTGTGGGGGCAGAGCCCAGCACCCACACGGGACACATCCAGGACTGAGCCCTTCTCTAAGTCCTGCCTGAGGAGGTGCAGAGGTGCTGCTGGTGGGGTCAGTGTCCAGGCAGTGTCTTCCGTGGGCACAGAGCTACCTGTGCCCCTGAAATCCTATCCTTTTCCTTCATTTTCCAGCTGCTCTCCCAGGAGCCAAGCAATGGCCTCTCCTCAGACCCTACAGTGCCCCTGGATCGACTCGCCGTCATCTTCAGGTGAGGAAGGAGCTGGGGCACTGCTGCTCCCCCAGAGCCTGAATCTGCACCTCCTCCTTCTCCCCAGCCCTTGGGGAATGGGCTGGAAGTCTCTGCTTTCCCAGGTCCCAGCTCCCAAGGTGCCCCCCAAGCCAGTTCCTGCTCCACTTCCCACAGCTCCAACCCTTTTCCTTGGCTTTAATCCCAAACCTCTCTTAACCCTTGGCTGTTCCCACAGACACACCAACCCCATTGTCGAGAACGGCCAGGTCCACCCGTGCCAAAAAGTCATTCAGGAGGTGTGTGGGAAAGGGCTGGGGTTTGGGGAGAGGGTTCTGGTGGGGGGTTGTGGGGTGGGGGTTTCCAGCTATGGGGTACCTGGGGTGTTGTGGAGAGTCTCAGTCCCTGGCTGCCAACAGATCCATGTGTCTGCCCAGGGCTGTGCAGGAGGGGAGCTGTGGGACGCCCTCCTGTCCCTCCTAGAAGCAGAGATTGGGGTGTGGAGGGGGAATTTTGAGGCTTCAACCCTCTGGAAGGGGCCCTGGCTCTGGGAATGTCCCAGGTGTTTGATTTCCCTGCCTGTGTCCCATTTGCCACGCTGCACTGCAGGGGATGAATGACTCCAGGCTCCCCCAGAAAGCTTTCCGCCCTCATCTGCCATATCGGGCTGGGATCTGGGCGTTCTGGGGACCGGGAGGGAGTGGGTGGTGTCCCAGGGTCGGGTGTGACCCTTCCCACCTGTCCGTGCCCAGATCTGGCCGGTGCTGTCGGAGACCCTGAACAAGCACAGTGCCGACAACCGGATCGTGGAGCGGTGCTGCCGTTGCCTGCGCTTCGCCGTGCGCTGCGTGGGCAAGGGCTCGGCCGCGCTGCTGCAGCCCCTCGTCACCCAGGTGGGGGACACTGGGGACACTGCTGGCACAGGGCATTCTGGGAACACTGCTGGCATGGGGCTCTCTGGGGACACTGCTGACGTGGGGCTCTCTGGGGACACTGCTGGCATGGGGCTCTCTGGGGACGCTGCTGGCACAGGGCCTCTGCGGACACTGCTGGCCATGGGGCTCTCTGGGGACACTGCTGGCATGGGGCTCTCTGGGGACACTGCTGGCGTGGGGCTCTCTGGGGACACTGCTGGCGTGGGGCTCTCTGGGGACACTGCTGGCACAGGGCCTCTGGGGACACTGCTGGCCATGGGGCTCTCTGGGGACACTGCTGGCACGGGGCTCTCTGGGGACACTGCTGGCGTGGGGTCTGCAGGGGACACTGGGTCAGGGAATGCTGTGGGCTCGGGGGGGCCCCAGGGGGGACACAGCTGGCTCAGGGGGGCTCACTCAGGTCACTGTGGCGGCCACAAGTGTGACAGGGGTGGCTGTGGGCACTGGGAAGTGCTGCAGTGAATCCTGGCAGTCTCGGGAATTCCAGCATAAACCCTTGGGGAGGAGAGAGGCTTTGGGAGAGAGGGGGGATGCCAGGAGGTTGTGGAGCCCTGTGTGTGCATGTGTGTGTTTGTGATTTGGGAGGAGTGTGTGTAACCCTGCATGGTGCAGCTCCCTGGGGACACAGCCCAGCCTGAGGGAGGGATCCATGAGTCCCAGAGCGGTGCTGGCTTGGGTAGCCTCAGCACAGAGATGCTCCCAGGACCTGAGCGAGTCCCTTGGGATGTCCCTGCCCACCTGGGACGGGCTGGGTGCAGGTGCAGGGCTGTGGGGTCAGGGCAGGTGAGGCGGTGCCTGTGCAGCGTTCCTGTCTCCCCAGATGGTGAATGTGTACCGGGAACACCAGCACTCCTGTTTCCTCTACCTGGGCAGCATCCTGGTGGATGAATACGGCATGGAGGAGGGCTGCCGGCAGGGCCTGCTCGACATGCTGCAGGTGGGGCCCTGCCCAAGCCACGGCCTCACTCGGGCTGAGAAATCCCTCACACCACGTCGAGTCCAACCATACCCCAGCACTGCCAAGGCCACCACTCAGCCTGTCCCCATGTGCCACATCCACACAGCTTTTAAGTCCACCTCTGTCCTGGGCAGCTGTGCCAGGCCTTTCCAGGAGGAATTTTCCCTAAAATGCAGTCTATATAGAATCTCAAACTGGTTTGGGTGAGAAGGGGTCTTGAAGCCCATCCATAGGCAGGGACGCCTTCCACTATCCCAGGTTGTCCCCAGCCTGTCCTTGGACTCTGCCAGGGGTGAGGCAGCCCTGGCCAGTTGCATGTGGGGAAGGGCAGCTTGAGAAGTGATGCTAGGCAGTTGCTGATGGATCCCTGCTCTCCCCAGGCTCTCTGCATCCCCACCTTCCAGCTCCTCGAGCAACCCAACGGCCTCCAGAACCACCCGGACACCGTGGATGACCTCTTCCGCCTGGCAGCCAGGTGCCACCACACTCCTGCCACCTCCTGCCACAGGACACCCAGCCCCTCTCCCCTCGTGCAGGGTCCCTGTGGGAGAGTGGGGCGGGGAGGAGGCAGGAGCTGCCTCTGACGTCCGTCTGTCTGTCTGTCTCCCCGGGCAGGTTTATCCAGCGCAGCCCCGTCACCCTCCTGCGCAGCCAGGTGATGATCCCGATCCTGCAGTGGGCCATCGCTGCCACCACCCTGGACCACCGGGACGCCAACTGCAGTGTCATGAAATTCCTGCGGGATCTGATCCACACTGGTGTGGCCAACGACGTGAGTGACACACAGGGACATTTCTCAGGAGGCTCTTCTTCCATGGGGATGTCACCATGGAATCAGGGTGGATGGGAAGGGGCCTCAAAGGCCATCCAGTTCCACCCCTGCCATGGACAAGGACACCTTCCACTGTCCCAGGGTGCTCCAAACCCTGCCAGCTCCATCATCCTCATCAGCCCTGTCCTGTTGGCCCACAAGCCATCCTGGTTTCTCCCCCGCTGCTGGCAGAGAAGCTTTGGGAGTTGCCTGCAGAGCAAGGAGCTTATCCCTGTCCCCATGACCAGTGTCCCTGTCCTCAGGCCCTGCCCACCCCCTTCTCCTTCCTCCCACAGCATGAAGAGGACTTTGAAGTGCGGAAGGAGCTCATCAACCAGGTGATGACCCAGCTGGGGCAGCAGCTTGTGAACCAGCTCCTGCAGACGTGCTGCTTCTGCCTCCCACCCTACACCCTGCCCGACGTTGCCGAGGTGCTCTGGGAGATCATGCAGATCGACCGCCCGGTGAGGAGAGGGACCCCCAGAGGGACAGCAGGGACCCCCAATGGGCGGGGGAGGACCCTGGGACCCCGAAGCTCTGCCAAGGCAGGGCCAAGCTGGGCTCCACATTCCGAGTTCCTCCCTTTCCCTCGGCACAGACATTCTGCCGCTGGCTGGAGAGCTCACTGAAGGGCTTGCCAAAGGAAACCACGGGCGGAGCCATCCAGGTGACACACAAACAGCTCACCGACTTCCACAAGCAGGTCACCAGGTGAGTGGCTCCAGCTGCCTCCTTCAGGCTGGCCTGCAGCAGCCCCCGGGCCTGCCTGTGCTGCTTATCCTGCTTGGATGTGCCATCTGCCTGCACACAGAGCCCTGGGGGCCATGAGGCACCTTTGCCATCACCCAACGGGTTTTTCTGCCTGGCCCCATCCCTGCTGAGCCGCCGGCCCGTCCCGAGCCACCTCCTCATCCCCATGAGTCACTGGCTCCAGCTGCCAGGCCCTGCCCGGGCCTATCCCTTCCCAGGGCCACCGGCTGCTTTGGGAACATCGTCTCCCTCTGCCTGGCTCCATCTCATCCCTGCACAAATCCCAGAGGCCGAGTGCCCGGGGGCAGCTGGTTCCTTCCACCCAGCCACCACTGTGGTGGCACGCAGGTCTCCTCCAGGGACAGTCCTGGGGGCTGCTGACCTCGTTCTGCCCTGATGATTGTCCCTTCATCTCTCCCAGCACCTTGGAGCCAAGCTGCCACGCTCCCAGCTCCCATCCCTCAGCAGGACACCTTCCCTGGGTCCCAGCCACCCCTTGGGGCCACCCCCTGATGTCACCCCTTGTCTTGCAGTGCTGAGGAATGTAAACAAGTCTGCTGGGCTCTGAGGGACTTCACCCGCCTGTTCCGATAGCTCCGGCTCCACGTGGCACCTGTCTCCCAGGTAAGGGCCTGGCTCTGGGGTCCCCCTCCCCACAGGACATCGGGGACAAAGGGTGACGCCCCCTTCCTCCTCCCAGGAATGTCTTTAAGGAGAAGACAGGAAACAGCAACCCAAGAATGTGTCCCACAATCAGCCGAGGGCTCTCGCCCGCTCCAGCGCATCCCGGAGCCCGGAGCCGCGGGAGGACGGCTCGGGGACCCCGCCTGCCCGGCGGCCTCACGGCCCAGGGCTCGGCCACCGCCACGAGCAACAGCCCAAGGGGAACACCCTCCCACCCAACTGGCACCCACCAGGCACTGGCGTCAGACGGATCCACTCGGATTCGCCCGGCAGCAAAAGAAGTAGAAAAACTTTCTGTGAAATGGAGACAAAAAAGAAGGAAAAGAAACAAACAAAAAACAAACAATACAAATTGTTTAGGAAGATGGGGGGTCAGTCTGGGGGTCCTGGGGTGCTGCCCCCCCTGAGCCCACCGTGGCCTGCCTGGTGCCGACTCCCAGAGACGACACAGGCGGGACGGACTCTGCAAATAGAGATTTATATTTTATTTTGTTCTGCTTTTTTAGTTTGTTTTCTTGTTTGGTTTTTTTTTCTTTTTTTCCCCCCTTTTTTGGGGTTTTCTTTGGTTTGATTTTGGGGTAGGAGGCGGTGGCTCGAGTGCGGGCAGGGCGGGCGGGCGCATGCGGTTCCCTCCGGGGGTGTGTAGCCATCTCGAGAACAATAAAAAACAACAAAAAACTGAAAAAATAAATTAAAACCTCCCAAGGTCCCTCTGGTTCTTCTCTCAGGACTGGGGCTGCTTTGTGCCCCCCCAGTGCTGGGTCTCCATCCCTGGGGGTTCCAGGTCCAAGGTGGCCCCAGCCCCTGTTTTCTTGTTTCCCCTCAAAACCCCAGGGGGATTATCCTTGGGGAATGCAGGGAGGGGGTACGGCTGCCCCGGGGGGTGGTCACAGCCCCTCGCCCCTGCAGAGCACCCAGAGCACCCCAGGGTGCTGGTCACTGGCAGCTCTGGGGACACAGGCATGGGGACAGGGGTAGGGACAGGGACGAGGGCGGTGCTGGGTGGCCCCGGCCCCACCAGCCGGGATGGAGTGACTCACCCCAGCTGGCGGCGCCACCGATGTCCCCGTGCCCCTGTCAGTGGGGCAGGGGGCCGGGCGGCAGCGCCCAGGGCCCCGCGGAGGGGCCGGGCGGGGGCTGCGCCGGCGGCAGCCGCTGGTGGCTCTGCCAGAGCTGGTGCAGCTCCTTGAACTGCTCCACCATCCTGTCCTTGAGGTCGGGGTGCGAGATCTGCAGCGGGATGCTGTCAGCCGACCAGGACAGCTCCCCGGAGAACATCTCCAGCAGCAGCCGCGCAGCCACCGGCACCACCTGCAGGAGCCCCGGGGCGTCACGGCGGGCAGGGGCACCCGCCCGTGTCCCCCGGGACAGCCGCGGGTCCCCGCTCTCACCTGCACCGTGATCAGCTTCTTCTCCTTGGGCTTCTGGTCTGGCCACTCCTCGCCGAAGCAGAGGAAGATCTCAAAGGGGGGTGGGGTGGGGGTCTGCCCCTTCTGGAACTGGATGAGTCCTGCGGGGCCGGTGCTGAGGTGAGGGACAGGATGGGGCCACCACCAACCCACCCATGGCAACTGAGGGCAACCCCAAGAGCCAGCTCGTGACCCCCATCCCAGCTCCATCCCCCCATACCACCAGGTTCCCACGTGCCACCTGGTGTCTCCCAATCCTACCTGGTGTCCCCACCATTCCAGCTGGTGTCCCCATCACACCTTTGTCCCCTTCATGCCACCAGGTGCCCGTGTGCCCGGTGGCCGCCCACCCCAGCTGACCTCTTCATCCCAATCCATTGCCCTCATGGGCCAGCCCCCCTTCCCCTCTGACCGTTGAGGAAGCCCTCAAGGCTGAAGAGCTTGGTCCTCCTCTCCCTCTGGATGGGGTTGGGGCCAGGCCGGGGAGCAGCACAGGGCCCTGTCCAGAAGACCTTGCACTGGCAGAGCCGGAGGGCGAAGAGATCCTGGCCCTGGAGCTCCAGGATGAGCCCTCGGTCCAGCACGTCCAGCAGCTGGTGGGTGTAGAAGCGCTGCTTCTCATTGGGAATGGCATCGGGAGCAGGGAAAGGCACCTGCTCCAGCGTCAGGGGCCCAAAGAGCTCCTCCTGCTCCCGCGTGGGCTCCAGGCTGCTGTGGAACAGCCGGCAGCCATGGGGGTTGCTGACGGTCAGGGCACAGACCTGGCGGCCCCGGTACTGGAACTTCAGCTCCAGGTCAGTCACTGCCGGGGGGCCATGGGGTCAGCGGGGGCCAGGAGTGCCCCGGGGCCACTCCAGCTGGCCACCCCCACCCACCCCCTGGCCACCCTCATCCACCCCACTCTGTGCCCACGGTCACCCCAGTCCAGCCACCCCATGGCCATCCCACAGCCACCCTCACCCAGCGATGCTGTGGTCACTCCCATCCATCCCATGGCCACCCCACACCCACGGCCACTTCTGTACCACCACGCCATGGCCACCCCCCAACCCTTCACCACGTGGCCTCATCACAGCCGTGACCGCCCCACCCAGGGCCCCATGCACCCCCAGCTCACGAGGCAGCATGTGGGGGCTGACGAGCAGGTCCGGGATCAGGTGCTCTGTCGGTGCCACCGGGCAGGTGGACGAGGGCCCCGGGGGGCCCAGGGGGGGCCCTGTCTCAGCGAGGGCACCGGGGAGCAGCTCGGGGGCCCCATGGGTGCCCCCCGCCTCCCCCTGGAGCAGCGCCGGGGGCGGAGGCCCAAAGGGCCCCCCCGGGGGGCAGCAGCTGCCAAAGGGGGGGGGCTCCTCCTTGGGCCAGAGGTAGGGGGGCAGCAGGTCCCCTCCGTGCTGCGTGTCTGGAGCAGAGAGGGGGGTCAGGTCAACACCCTGACACCCCAACCCACCCGACACCCCACACTCACCATCGATGCTCAGGGATGTCATCTTCTGCAGCTGTAGGGTACAGTGGGTGTTACAGGGACTCCCCACGGCCCCATGAGGTGTCCCTGGTTTGGGGATCCCCCCACCCTGAGCCCCCCCAAATACCTGACTGACGTCTTCCTCCCCGCTGCAGCCACAGTCATCCTCGTCACCCCCGTCTGCAAGGGAGAGTGGGCCGGGAAATGCTGGGGGACTGGAGGGTGCTGGGGCAGATATTGAGGGGTGCCAGGGACTCATGGAGCACTGCGGCTTCACAGGGGGGAAGTCCCTTGTGGGGACCAGGCCTCTGGGGGCACTGGGTCCTGGTGGGGTGTGGGGGGCTGCTGGGGGGCCGGGACCTCATGGGGTGCTGGGGCTTTGTGGGTGCGGGGGACTTGTGGGGCTGCTGAAAGCCCTCCCCAAAGCCCCCCTGTACCTGCGCCCCCGGAGGGCTCCTCGCAGAGCTCGTACACGCGGAAGGGCTGGGCCGGGGACCCGCGGGGCCCGTCCAGCAGCAGCCGGAACTCGCGGCTCTTGTTGAGGGCGCAGCGCAGGGTGGCCTTCCAGCGCGGGGGGTCCGGCGGGTCCCCGGCCCGGAACCGGCCCGTCTCCTGCGCCCACGCCTGGGGGGGGGTCAGCGCCCGCATCCCCCGTCTGTGTGTCCCGCCATCCTATCATCCCCACGTCCCAGGCCCCCCCTTGCCACCCCACCCCACTGACCCTACCCATCCCATGTCCCCCTCTCATCCTTGTCACCGTCATCACGCATCCCTCATCCCTCATCATCCATCACCGTCTCACTCCTGTCCCTTGTCCCCATGTCCCCATTGTCACCCATCCCATGTCCCCATTGTCACCCCATCACCCTGTCATCCCCATTCCATTTCTCCCATATCCCTACTGTCTCCATGCCGTGTCCCCCTTGTCACCCTGTCACACACCACCCCCATCCCATGTCCCCCACGTCCGCATTGTCCCCGTCCTAAGTCCCCATTGTCACTGCCGCCCCGTGCCCCCCGGTGTCACCTTGAAGATGGTGTCGTGGTCCTGGGGCCCCGGGGGGTTCCTGGTGGCGTGTCCCCAGGGGATGACGAAGCGGCGGTGCTCGGGGTCGAGCCAGCGGAGCCCCGGGAAGCGCTGGCTGCTCACCTGGGCCACCAGCCAGGGCTTGAGGCGCACCCGCCGGGGGGGATCCATGGCCTGGGGACACCAGCGGGCACCTCGTGACCCCGCGGGCCGCCCTCAGTCCGGAAAGCGGAACCGGGGCCGCCCCAGAGGGGCCGTGCGGGGTCCCGGTTCCGCTTTCCGGGCCGGGAGGGTGCGTGAGCCCCCCAGCTCTGCCTCCGCCGTGGGCGTGGGGGGCGGCACCCACAGCCCGAAAGCAGAAGCTGCGGTAGCTTCAGGGAGAGAGAAGAGGAGCTGAGAAGGGGAGGGGACAGGAGGGACAGGGCGACACGAGGGACAGGGGGGAGAGTGGAACACGGAATGTGGGACGTGAGTGGGACAGGGGGGAATGGGACAGGGGACAGGAGGGACAAGGGGAGGACACAGGATGGGAGACACGGGGACACGGAGTGGACAAAGGGAGTTCACAGGAGACAGGAGACACAGGGCAGGGGACACACGAGAGATGTGGGACACATAAGGCGACATGGGGGGGACACAGTGAGGACACGAGGACGTGGAGAGACAGAAAACATACGGGAGACAGGGGACATGGAGAAAGGAGGAGAGACACAGGGGTGACATGAGGAGATGGGGACATGGGATGGTGAGGACACGGCCATAGGATGAGGGGGGCCGGGGGGCAAAGAGAGAGGGCTGAACACAGGGGGTGGCACACGAGGGATGGGGGCACACAGAGGACACATGAGGGACACGGTCCCCGTGCAGTGGCAGAAGCCGCGCGAGGGGAGAGCACTCTCGCTGCCCTGGAGCCGCGTGTCCCCGCCTGTCCCCCCGGCGGGACAGCGCCCACGAGTGTCGCACGGACGGGCCCGTGCCCGGGCACGGCGTGTGCGGGGCTGCCACCGCTGCTCACGGACGGGGCTCTGTGCCCGCGTGTCCCCGAGGCGTCTCCCGGCCATCTCAGCACGGCCCCGCCACGCCGCCCACTCCCGCGGCCCCTCCCCATGGGAACCCACCCCACGGGGTCCCACCCGCGACTCCCCGCGCCCACCGGGAGCGGCCCCGGCTCTCACCTGCGCTCGGGGCCGGTCCCGGGGCCGCCGCCCGGAGCTTCCGCACGCGGGGCCGGGCGTGGGCGTGGGCGTCCGGCACCGCCCCGGCACGGCCCCGGCACCGCCGCGTGGACGGGGGCCCCCCGTGTCCCCACAGGCTCCCCCATCTCGTGTCACCCCTCTCGTGTCCCTCCGGGCCCCCCCTCCATGTGGCTCCCACGTGCCCCCCCCATGTCCC
>JAWWMU010000053.1:97775-119620 GCA_035048155.1 Cinnycerthia olivascens | reverse complement strand
TGTTGGGTGCCACTGGCCAGCGCTGAGTGGTGTTGGGTGCTGTTGGGTGCCACTGGCCAGCGCTGAGTGCCATTGGGTACTGTTGGGTGCCACTGGCCAGCACCGAGTGGTGTTGGGTGCTGTTGGGTGCCACTGGCCAGCGCTGAGTGCCATTGGGTGCTGTTGGGTGCCACTGGCCAGCGCTGAGTGCCGCTGGGCTCCTTCACGTCCTCCCCCGCTGCTCACAGGACGCCGAGGGCTTCCCCATTGACATCAAGGTGAAGGACAATGGTGACGGCACTTTCCACTGTGTCTACGTCCCCACCAAGGCCATGAAGCACACAGTCATCGTCGCCTGGGGGGGCGTCAACACCCCCAACAGCCCCTTCCGTGTAGGTGCCACAGGGGGTCCATGGGGTGCAGGGGTGGCTGTGGGGGTCCCAGGAGGTGTAGGGAGGGGCTGCTAGAAATGGAGGGTGTTAAGGTAATGTGGGGTGTGGGAGACCCGTGGGGATGGGAGCCAGGGTGGGGCTGGGGGCCCATGGTGTGATGTGGATGGAGATGGGGGTCCTGTAGGGTGCTGGATGTGGGGATGGAGATCCCAGAGCTATAGGGTGCTAGGGTAGGGTTGGGGATCCCAGGAGATGATAAGGTGTCAGATGTGGGGTGTGGGAGACTTGTGGGGATGGGAACCAGGGTGGGGCTGGGGGCCCATGGTGTGATGTGGATGCAGGTGGGGGTCCCGTAGGGTGCTGGAGATGGGGTTGGAGGTCCCAGTCCCATGGGGTGCCAGGGAAAGAGGGGTCTGTGCCCCTGCCCCACATGACACTGTGGGCCCACAGGTGAGCGTGGGTGAGGGCAGCCACCCCAGCAGGGTGAAGGTGCACGGGCCGGGTGTGGAGAAGACGGGGCTGAAGGCCAACGAGCCCACCTACTTCACCGTGGACTGCAGTGAGGCTGGACAGGGTGGGTGCTGTGGTGGGGGAACACCCTGGGAACTCCTCTCTGGGCATGGGGCCTGTATCCCTCGGCCAGCACCCCTGGTTCTGCACCCCTGGTCCTGGACCATTACCACCAGTCCTGCTCCATCATCCCTGGATCAAGGGTCCTTCATTCTGGGCCCATCAGTTCTGGTCCTGGTTGTGCATTCCTGGTCCGACATCCCTGGTCCATTTTCCCTGCTCCTGGTCCATTTTCCTTGCCCCTGGTCTATTTTCCTGGCTGCTGGTCGGGGATTCCTGGGCCTACATCCCTGTTCCTGCACCTGCTTCCCATGTCCTTTATCTCTAATCCTGGTCCTGCCCATCATCTCCAGTCCTGTTCCAGCCCCCTGCCCCACGTGCCCGATTCCATTCCTCAGTGTCCCCCTGGGGAGCGGGGGCCACTGACCTGGCCACCCCACAGGTGACGTCAGCATTGGCATCAAGTGTGCCCCGGGCGTGGTGGGGCCGCTCGAGGCCGACATCGACTTCGACATAATCAAGAACGACAACGACACCTTCACGGTCAAGTACACAGCGCCGGGTGCGGGGCTCTACACCATCATGGTGCTCTTTGCCAACCAGGTCAGGGCTGCCCCTGTCCCCGAGGGTCCGTCCCCCGCTCTGTGGGGTGCCCCCAGCCCCCGGGGCCGGGTGGTGCCCCCGTGTCACTGTGCCCTGGTCTCGGTCCCCAGGAGATCCCCTCCAGCCCCTTCCGCATCAAGGTGGACCCGTCCCACGACGCCTCCAAGGTCAAAGCCGAGGGACCTGGGCTCAGCCGGACGGGTGAGGGGCCGGCGGGGCGGGGATGGGGGCCGTGGGGTGGGGGGGATGGGTGCCGTGAGTGCCATGGGTCCTGCAGGGGCTGACATTGGGGGGGCAGGGGTGCAGGTGGGGACCCCCAGCCACCTCTGGGCACTGTGGGGCAGGGACTGTGGGTGCCGTGGGACCCACAGTGACTGGACCATGTGGTGCAGGGGTGGAGGTGGGGGCCCCCACCCATTTCCGTGTGCAGACGCGGGGGGCAGGGAAGGCCCCCCTGGACGTGCGGTTCGTGGGGTCGGGGCCTGGCCCGGCTGTTGCCGACTTTGAGGTCATCGACAATCACGACTATTCCTACACTGTCAAGTACACCCCGCTGCAGCAGGTGCGTGCTGGGGGCACCCTGTCCTGGGGAGGGGGCACCCTGACCCATGGGGGCCCCCCATGGAGGCACCTCAACCAGTCTGAGCACCCCAACCCGCAGGGTCACCCCATGGGGGGCTCCCCAACACACAGGGGCTCCCCAGCCCATGGGGTACCCAAGAGAGACTCCCTCATTGACACCCCATTCCCTGGGCTCCCCCAAGGACATTCACCCATACAGCCCAGTATAGGGGCACCCCCATGATCATCCCCTCCCCAAAGGCACCCCCAGCCCCTGGCTCCCTATGAACAACCCAGCTTCTGGGCAACCCACCCCTGTGAACACCCCCCATTGCCGTGGACACCCCACCTCTGTGGGCACCCCCTTGGGGCAGCTGCAGCCCCATGTGTGTACCTGTCAACTCAGGGCACCCCCAGATCCACGAGTCGCCTCATCACTGGGACTTTACCCTCCCCAGCAGCCATGGGTGACCCCCAGCCCACCCAACCTTATGGCTACGTGTCCCTGGTACCCCTTTGGAATCCCCCAGCACTGTCCCTTGGGTGTCTGTCCTCTACCCCCTGATTGGGCACTGTGTGGGGGTCCCTGGCAGCGCCCTGAAGTGGATTTGTTCCTGCAGGGCCCCCTGTCTGTGGTGGTCACCTACGGGGGGGACCCCATCCCCAAGAGCCCCTTCCCTGTCACTGTGGCCCCCCCCCTGCAGCTGGGCAAGGTCAAGGTGCAGGGGCTCAACAGCAGTGAGTGGCAGCACTGGGGGGCTGGCGGGGGGCACCGAGGGAGGGGAGCACCCCGCATGTGGTGCAAAGTTGGGGGCGGGCCCTGGCAGGGACACTTGAGCATTGGGAGCGTGGGGGAGAGACCTTGGAGGGGACCTGGGTGAGGGGATCAGCCTGGGGGGCACTCTGAATGTGGGAGCACTCTGGGGGCCTGGGGAGGGCACTCCTGGGTGTGGGGTTCAGCATGGGGTGAGGGCACATGAGGGCACAGACCCTGCATGCAGGAGTGGGGGATACACACCCTGGTTATGGGGTGCAGCTTGGGGGCCCAAGGGTGGGTTGAGAAGCACCCCAGTTAGTAGGAGAGGTTTGGGACCATATGTGTGTGGGAGCAACCAGGATATGGGGGACAGACATGGGTGGGGGCATGGGGGCACACACGTCCTGTGGGGAAACAATACCCTGGATATGGGGGGTACCCTTAGGTGGAGGTGACACACCCTGGGACACACATAACCCCCTGCCCCGGATCTGGGGGACACAGACACATCTGAGTGTGGGGTTCTCCATGGGTTTGGGGGCACGCTAGGGTGTGGGGTGCCCCTCTGACCCCCCCATTCCCCTGCAGAGGCAGAGGTGGGGCAGGTGCAGGAGTTCCAGGTGGAAGCACAGGGTGCAGGAGGCCAGGGACAGCTGGAGGTGAAGGTGACGGGCCCCTCGCGACGCCCTGTGCCCTGCACAGTGGGGCCTGCGCCCCCCGGGGGCCCCCACCCCGTCACCTTCACGCCCTCCGAGGAGGGGCCCCACCGTGTCGAGGTCACCTACGATGGGCACCCGGTGCCAGGCAGCCCCTTCCCTGTGGAGGCTCTGCTGCCCCCTGACCCCTCCAAGGTGAGCACGGCACACGTGTGTGCAACAGAGGTGTGCGTGTCCCATCCCCGTGTGCGTCCGTCTACCCTCCTGACCCCCATGTGCTGCTCACAAGCCCCAAGCCCCACCTGTGCCTCTGCCCCCATAACCCCTGCACGTCCTCCCTGACCCCCACATGTTCCTGTGCCTGCAGGTGGTGGCCTCGGGGCCGGGGCTGAAGGGCGGCCGTGTCGGGGTCCCTGCACCCTTCTCCATTGCCACGCAGGGCGCGGGCAGTGGGGGGCTGGGGCTGACAGTGGAGGGGCCCTGTGAGGCCAAGATCGAGTGCCAGGACAACGGGGATGGCTCCTGCGCCGTGTCCTACCTGCCCACGGCGCCCGGGGAGTACCACATCAACATCCTCTTTGCCGGGCGCCACATCCCGGGCAGCCCCTTCACGGCTGCGGTCACGGCGCCCTTCGACCCGGCCAAAGTGACGGCGTCGGGGCCAGGGCTGGAGCGCGGCCGCGCGGGTGAGGCCGCTGTCTTCTCCGTGGACTGCTCGCAGGCCGGTGAGGCCGAGCTGACCATCGAGATCCGCTCCGAGGCCGGCGTCAAGGCCGAGGTGCTGGTGCAGAACAACCGTGACGGCACCTACGCCATCACCTATACCCCGGCCTGCGCCGGTGCCTACACCATCACCATCAACTACGGCGGCCTGCCCGTCCCCAACTGCCCCGTGCGCGTCACCATCGACCCGGCCGTCGACACCAGCAGCGTCAAGGTCTACGGCAAAGGCGTGGAGCCCCGAGGTGAGGGCACGGCCACGCAGGGGCTGCTCACCATCCCCTCTCCTTCCCCTGGGTGGGATCGCCTTCTCTCCCATCACGGTGGGCATCTCTTCCTCCTGGGTACCCCTGCAGACACCGCCATGGGCATCTCCGCTCTGTGAGCATCCCCACAGGCACCCCATCTCTGTGGGTACCCCCTCTCTGTGGACATTCCCACTCAGAGGCATTCCAGCCCCATGGGCACCCCATGGACAGCCCTTCTCATGTGGGGGGTCTCTGGGCACCCTATGGGCATCCTCTTCCCTGCATGGACTGCCCCATGGCTATGGACACTGCCATGGTCACCAACATCTCCTCCCCATGGGCATCTCCTCTAATGGGGGCTCTCCTGGGCACCCCACAGGCATCTCTCCTCCCCCTGTCCCCCTTGCCCCCACCACTATTCAGGACTCTCTGGTTTTCCTCCTGTTCCTGGGGAGAAGTTCTGGAGGTGCAGGGGGTGTGGGGTGGGACCCCAAGGGTGTTGGGGGTCCAGTTTCCCCTTGAAGCCCCTGTGTGTGCCAAGGGGGCCGTGGGCTCTCAGAGGGTGCTGTAAGGGATCGCCAGGTGAGCTCTGGGCCCCCCTGACCCCCCTGTACCCCTCAGGGGTGCTGCGGGAGGTGGGCACTGAGTTCACAGTGGACGCGCGGGCACTAGCCCCCACCGGGGGACCCCACGTCCGGGCACGGGTGCTGAACCCCTCAGGGACCCCCATCGACACCTTCGTCACCGACCTCGGCGATGGCACCTACCGCGTGGAGTACACACCCTTCGAGGAGGGTGAGGGATCCCCACAACCCCTCTGGGAACCCCAACACCCCCAGGGACCCCCAGACATGCCTAGAGGACCCCCAAACCCTGGGGAACACCAACACACCCCGGGAACCTCTAGGGACTGTGAGCTCCCTCAGGGACTCTGCTCCCGCACTGGACTCCAACACCCCTGTGGGACCCCAAGTCCTGGCCAGGCATCCTCCATTCCTCATGAGGGACTTCCCATACCACATCCAAGTGGGGACCCCCTTCAATTCCCCCTGGATCCCCAGAACCAGGACCCCCCAAGCCCCCTGAGACACCCCCAAATCCCAACCAGGGACTCCCAGCCTCCCCCCAAAACCTCATCCACAGATCCCCAAAGTCCCCAAGACCTTCCAAACCCCACCCAGAGACCCCCAAAATCCCCTGAGAATCCAGAGACCCCTTGTGGCCCCTGCATGGGCAGTGTGTGATGGTGTCCCTGTCCAGGTCTGCACCTGGTGGAGGTGACATACGATGACGTGGCAGTCCCCAAGAGCCCGTTCCGTGTGGGGGTGGCCGAGGGCTGTGACCCCACACGGGTCCGGGCGCACGGCCCCGGCCTGGAGAATGGCCTGGTGGGCACGGCCAACCACTTCACCGTGGAGACCAGGTGGGCACTGACCCCCAGCCCCAATCCAGCCCTGATCCCCAAAGCCTCCCAACCCCTGCCTTCCAAATCCCCCGCCCTTGCCCTATTCCACACCCACCGACCCCTCGTGCTGTCTGTGCTGGGGGGTTTGGGGTGGGCATGGCCCCCTGCTTCAGTGTGGAGACAAGATGGGCACCAACCCTGAGTCCCTCTCTTCCCACACCCATGGATTCCCTTCCCAGGGAGGTCACCTCCATCCCAAGCCACCAAGCCACCATCTCCATCCCCTGTTCTGGAAGTGCCACCACTATCCTCTTGCAACTGTGCCCTTCATGTGCATGTCCCACCTCTATCCCATGTCACCACCTGCCACCTTCATCCTGTGCCACCACTCTGGCACCTCCGTGTTCTGCCACGGAGGTCCCACGTCCAGCCTCTTGCATCCTCTATCCCCTGTGTCCTTTCCCATGGATGCACCACCTGCATCCCATGTCACTGAACATCCCCATGTCTCCATCCCCTGCTGTGAAAGTGCCATCTCCATCCTGTGTCACCAGGGTGGCATCTCTGTCCCCTTGCCATGGAGGTGGCACCTCCGTCTCCCCACCACGGCTGTTGTTCCCCCTGGCCCCACCATGTCTGTGTCACCTCTCTGAGTAGTGGCATGTCCCCAGGGGTGCGGGCACCGGGGGGCTGGGCCTGGCCATCGAGGGTCCCTCGGAGGCGAAGATGTCCTGCAAGGACAACAAGGACGGGAGCTGTGCAGTGGAGTATGTCCCCTTCACACCTGGAGACTACGACGTCAACATCACCTTCGGCGGCCACCCCATCCCCGGTGCGGGGGGACACGGGACGGGGGTGGTGGGAGGTGTCCTCATGGTCATCTGTTGGTCACAGGGTTTCACTGTGGTGACACCACCCATGGTGGCCCCACAGCCAGGCTGACCCCTGCCTGTGCTGTCCCCATGGCCATGGCTTCGGTACCGTTATGGCCATAGTGACCCCATGGTCACACTGACCCCATGGCCACGTTGGCCCCGTGTGGAGCCTTTGCCCAAACTGTTTCCATGGCCGTGCTGTCCCTGTTCCCATGCTGACGGTATGGACATGTCGACCCCATGACAACGGTGACCCCATGCTGTGCTCATGCTCACACTGAGCCATTCCCCACACTGACCCCTTGGCCGTGCAGTCATTGGGCCCACACTGACCGACGGTCATGTTGTCCTCACAGCTCACGTTGACCCCATGGCTGTGTTGACCTTATGAGCACACTGGTCCCACAAAGTGCCCATGCACGTGATGGACATGCCAACTCCATGGCCATGCTGTCCCTGTGCCCCTGTTGACCCTCATGGCCATGTTGACCTTGTCCTCATGCTGTCCCCATCTCCACGCTGACCTCATCCCCACACTGACCCCATGCTCACGTTGGCAGTGGCCACACTGCCCCCATCCCCACCCTACCCTGCCCCATGCTGCCTCCCTCACACACTGACCCCTTTCTCCACACAGGGAGCCCATTCCGGGTGCGGGTGCGGGATGCTGTGGACGCCTCGAAGGTGACGTGCTCAGGGCCAGGGCTGGGCCCCAGTGTCCGTGCACGGCTGCCCCAGAGCTTCACCGTGGACGTCAGTGCCGCGGGACGTGCAGCCCTCGAGGTGACGCTGCTGGGGCCCTCTGGTACGTGGGGACATGGGGGGCAGGGGGGGGCTGTGTCTCGTGGGGTATCCTGACCTCTGGGGTGTCCTGCCTCATAAATGTCCTACTCCATAGAATGTCCTGCCCTTGGATCCCACAGTCTGTAGAGAGTCCTGCCCACTGGGATGTCCTGCCTCATGGGTTGTCCAGCACCATGGATGCCCTATTCCATAGGGTGTCCTACCCCACAGGACGTCCAGCCCCAGGGATGCCCCTCATAGGGTGTCCAACTCCACGGGGTGCCCTCCCCATGGATACTCAGATCCGCAGGGTGTCCTGCTCCATGGGGTTCCCACATACTGCTCTATACCCTCCATGCCCTCCTGTCCCATGTCCCCCTGCCTCAAATGTCCCCACTCTCCTACACATCCCCCTGCCCCACAGGGCTGCCGGAGCCAGTGGAGATCCGAGACAATGGGGATGGCACCCACAAGGTCACCTACACGCCGGCCACTGACGGGCCCTACACCGTGTCTGTCAAGTACGGGGGGCAGGAGGTGCCGCGCAGGTGAGACCCCACCTCGGATGGGCAGAGGGGGACACAGATCCCCACACAGCCTGGAGATCCTGGCACCCTCCTGACTCCCTGCATCCCCTAGCCCCTTCAAGGTGACGGCGCTGCCCACCCATGATGCTAGCAAGGTGCGGGCGAGTGGCCCCGGGCTGAGTGCGGGAGGGATCCCTGCCAGCCTCCCCGTGGAATTCACCATCGACGCCCGCGACGCCGGCGAGGGGTTGCTCACGGTGCAGATTCTGGTCAGTGTGTGAGGGGGAAGCATGGGCGAGTGTGAGGGTCGTGGGGACACACACTGAGGGTGGCTGAAGGGCTGCTCACAGTCCAGACCCTGGTCAGTGTAGGGGGGTGTCATGGGGTGCTGAGGCCCACAAGGTGCCCTTTCCCCACATCCTGGGGTGCTGAGCCCCACAGGGTGCCTGCAGACAGGGCATTGATGGAGGTTGCCTGCAGGACCCCGAGGGGCAGCCCAAGAAGGCGTCAATCCGGGACAATGGGGATGGCACCTACACGGTGTCCTACGTGCCCGACGTGCCGGGGCGCTACACCAGCACTGTCAAGTACGGGGGCGACGAGATCCCTGCATCGCCCTTCCGTGTGCTCGCCGTGCCTTCCGGCGATGCCAGCAAGTGCCTCGTCACAGGTGGGTCTGCCCCTCCGTGTCCTTGTGCTGACCTGTGTCATCCCCGTGCTGGCCCATGGCATCCCCTTGCTGACCCATAGCATCCCCTCACTGCCCCACCACGTCCCCTCGCTGCCCCACCGCACCCCTCCCCGCCCCACAGCGTCCCTCCTGCCCCACGGCATCCCCTCCTGCCCCACAGCATCCATGTGCTGACCCACTGTGTCCCCCTGCTGTCCCACAGCACCCACCCCAGACACCCCTGCCTTACCCCCACCACCCCATGGCTGTCCCCCAGCACACCCACTGCCCCACTGCTGCCCCTCAGCACCCCTGCCACCACCCCCAGACCCGCCCCACGGCGCAGTGGGGATAAGCGGGTGCCCCCAGGACAGGATGTGCCGGCCCCCCCGGAGCCCCCGGCCCCCTCGGCACCCCCGGCCTCCCAGCCAGCCCCCCAACCCCTTCTCACCGCTCTCCCTGGTCTTTCTTGCAGTATCCATTGGGGGCCATGGACTGGGTAAGTGGTGCCAGGGGGCAGTTGGGGGGCTGGGAGGCGGCGGTTGGGGGGTAGGTTTGGAGTCCCCCCACGGCCCTGACCCCACGCTCCCCCGCAGGTGCCTGCCTGGGCCCCACGATCCAGATCGGGGAGGAGACGGTGATCACGGTGGACGCAAAGGCGGCGGGACAGGGCAAGGTCACCTGCAAGGTGTCAACACCTGATGGTGCTGAGCTGGACGTGGACGTGGTGGAAAACCACGATGGCACTTTTGACATCTTCTACACCGCACCTGAGCCCGGCAAATACGTCATCACCATCCGCTTTGGCGGGGAGCACGTCCCCAACAGCCCCTTCCATGTCATGGTGGGTGGGACATTGCGAGGGCACTGTGAGTCTGGGGGGCTGTGATGAACACCATGGGTCAGACTTTGGGAGATCATGGTGTGGGCAGCGTGGAACTGGGAGACCATGGTGGGTGCCATGGGGCAGAGATTTGGGACTCTGATGGGCACCGTGGGGTCAGATGGTCATGGTGGATGCTGTGGGGCACAGAGGTGGGGCTGTGGGGTTGGTGGATCCAAGGGGCAAAGAGTTGAGGGCACAGTGGACACCACAGGGTGGATTTTGAACACCAGAGTGACACCATGGGAAACCATGGTGGGGTTGGAAGATCAAAGTAGGCACCAACAGACAGAGACCTGGGGCCGTGGTGGACTCCAAGGGATGGAGTTGAGTCAGTCAGTGTGGAGTTGCAAGAACACAATGGGCACTGCAGGGCTGGGTGACCACGGTGGGAGCTGTGGAACTGGGGGACAATGGTGGCCATCATGGAGCTGAGGGAGTTGGGAGACCATGGTGGGCACTGTGGGGCTGGATGACCATGGTGGGCACCATGGGGCCGGGGTCGGGGTGTTGGGAGCTGGGATCATGGTGGACACCAGGAGGTTTGTTGGTCATGAGGATCATCACAGGGCTGGGAGCCCACCATGGGGGTTCTCATGTTCCCTCTATGGCCACCCTGGGGCTGGGAGCCCCCCACAGTTCTCACCCTCCCTCTCTGCCCCACGATCAGGCCACGGAGGAGCCCCCGGCCACCACCGAGAACCTCCGGCCCTTTAACCTCGTCATCCCCTTCACGGTGCAGAAGGGTGAGATCACAGGTACAGCGCAGGGTTGTGGGGACAGGGACCACCCCTTCAGGCACCAGCCCCCCTCTTGGTGGCCCCACTGACCAAATTCCTCCAGGTGAGGTGAGGATGCCCTCGGGGAAGACGGCGCGGCCCAACATCACTGACAACAAGGACGGGACGGTGACAGTGCACTATGCCCCCTCTGAGAAGGGGCTGCATGAGATGGACATTCGCTATGATGGCAACCACATCCCTGGTGAGCCTCTGGGGGGCACTGGGGTCACTGGGGGGCACTGGGGGGCACTGGGAGGTGGCTGAGGAAGGTTGATGCACCTATGCCCTGGTTGAACTCCTGTGGGTCAGGCACACACTGCGGTGTGGAATGTCCCTGTGGAGTGTCTCTGTGGGGTCCATGGTTGGTCACCCTTGCGTTGGGGTGTCCCTATGGGTCTCTGACTGTTGTCCCTTGTGTCCCCAGGGAGTCCCCTCCAGTTCTATGTGGATGCCATCAACCCACGCCATGTCAGTGCCTATGGGCCTGGGCTGAGCCATGGGATGGTCAACAAGCCATGCACATTCACCATTGTCACCAAGGATGCTGGCGAGGGTGAGTGATGGCCGAGGGGGGCTGGGAGGTCATGGGGACACCTCAGTACTATCAGGAGGGGCTGGACACCCCTGGTGCCTCCTGACCCCCTTGCCCGGTACCTTCTGACACCCCCTGTGCCTCCAGGTGGGCTGTCGCTAGCGGTTGAAGGTCCCTCCAAGGCAGAGATCACCTGCCAGGACAACAAGGATGGGACATGCACTGTGTCCTACCTGCCCACAGCCCCTGGTGACTACAGCATCATTGTGCGCTTCGATGACAAACACATCCCGGGCAGCCCCTTCACTGCCAAGATCACTGGTGAGACAGGCTGGGGGACAGCGGGGTCTGCGGGACTTTGGGGGGTTCTTGGGGCCGCCACAGGGCCGTGGGGGCACCTGGTTGGCTGTGGAGGCATCTACGGAGCCATGGCCATGAGGGCATCTGTGAGGCTGGGGGTGACCATGGGTGCACCTGTGGGTCATGGAGACCATGGCACAGTCATGGGGACACCTGTGGGGTGATAGGCACACTTGCCCCGTGGCCTTTTGGAGAGCTATGGTGTCTCTTGTCCATCCCTGGCCACCAGGATTCCCCCTCCTATGGCCTTGGGGACACTGTGACGCCTTGGAGACCCTAACCTGTGGCCATGGGAGTGTCATGGAACTTTGAGGACCCCATCACATGGCCATGTAGATGTTGTGGGGACTCTATCAATGGATTTGAGGACACCATTCACACATCTTTGGGTGACCCCTGATCCTGGGGACCCTTTCCATATGTCCATTCGGAACCCTGTGGGGCTTTGGGAATATCATTCCATTACCACTGGGATCCTGTCCCTCTTGTTGTCCACCCTGGGCTGATGTCCCTGCTGGTGGCCTCTCTGCAGGGGATGACTCCATGCGCACGTCCCAGCTCAACGTGGGCACCTCGACTGATGTGTCCCTGAAGATTGCAGAGACAGACCTGAGCCTGCTGGCAGCTACCATCCGTGCACCCTCGGGCAACGAGGAGCCCTGTCTGCTCAAGAGGCTGCCCAACCGCCACATTGGTGTGCAGGGACACGGGGACACCCTGGGGACACCCTGGGGACACCGTGGGGACACCCTGGGGACGCGGGGACATGCAGATGTGGGCACGGGAGAGCTGGCACATGGGCACATGAGAGGAGAATGTGGGACCTGAGGATTTGTTGGGTCAAGGAGCAGTGGGGTCGCAGGGATGGGTGGCCTTGTGGCATTGGGTCAGCAGGGGGTTGGTGGCCATGGTCAGGATGGTGACCAGGGGCTGAGGGAGGTGGCCAGGGGCTGGTGGTGGTGGCTAGGGGATGGTACATGGGCGGTGGCCAAGCCTGGTGGTGGTGTGTGACCGCTGTGTCCTCCCCAGGCATCTCATTCACACCCAAGGAGGTGGGCGAGCATGTGGTGAGTGTGAGGAAGAGCGGGCAGCACGTCACCAACAGCCCCTTCAAGATCCTGGTGGGACAGTCAGAGATTGGTGATGCCAGCCGGGTCAAGGTGTGGGGCCAGGGCCTTCTGGAGGGCCACACCTTTGAGGTGGCCGAGTTCATCGTGGACACTCGCAGCGCTGGTGAGGCCTGGTGGGAGATGGCCACGGGGGAGGTGGTAGCCATGGCTAAGGGCAGGATGATGGGGTGATGGCCATCGTTGTGGCCATGGTGGCCGTGGTTATTGCTGTGGTGTACCGTGGCCACATGTGATGGTGGCCAGGCAGGGATGGTGGCGATGGTCATGGCCATGGCAGGATGGTGGCTGGGGTTGGAGGGTGGCTGTGGTGGTGGTGGTGTGGCCATAGCCAGGATGACTTGAGGATCATGACCATGTCACAGCTGCAGCCAGCACAGGATGAGGTGGTAGCTGTGGTGTGACCTTCATCTGAATGGGATGGTGACCCTGGTGGTGTCGTGGCCAGTGCCCAGGTGAAAGGTGGCTGAGGCCATGCCATGGCTGTGGGCAGCACAGGATGAGGTGGTGGCCCTGATTATGGGCATGGTATGACCATGGCCAGGATAGAGTGGCCATGCCCACGGTGCAGGCAAGGGAGTGATGCTGTGGTGACCATGGCATGGCCATAGCAGGATGTGAGTGATGACTGGGATTGGGTGGTGACCATGGACAGTTTAGGCTGGTGGCCTTGGTGTGACCGTGACCAGGACAGGGACAGCCTCCATGGGACACCTCTGATCATGTCCCCATGGCCACCCAGGTTATGGCGGGCTGGGCCTGTCCATTGAGGGCCCCAGCAAGGTGGACATTAACTGTGAGGACATGGAAGATGGCACCTGCAAAGTCACCTACTGCCCCACTGAGCCCGGCAACTACATCATCAACATCAAGTTTGCTGATAAACATGTCCCAGGTGGGGCTGGGGGAAGCATGGGGGGACAGAGGGCTGTGGCATGGGGGGTGCTAGTCCCCCCAGGGGGTGATGGGTCCCTCAGGGGGTGACAGGTGAGGTAACTGTCTCCCTCAGGGAGCCCCTTCACGGTGAAGGTGACGGGTGAGGGGCGGATAAAGGAGAGCATCACGCGCCGGCGGCAGGCACCCTCCATCGCCACTGTTGGCAGCACCTGTGACCTCAACCTTAAGATCCCAGGTAAGGTTGACCTTCCTCCTCCTTCTCCTCATTCTCCCACCCTCCCTCCTCCTTCTCCTTTTTCCTCTGCTTCTTCTTCCTTCTCTTCTCCATCTTTCATCCTCCATCATCCTCCTCTTCATCCTCCTCTTCTTCCCCCTTCTCCATCCTAATACTCTTCCTCCTCCTGCTCTGTGGGCCATGGGGATGGAGATGCATCTCAGCCACTCCAGCTCTGATTTCTCCTTCTTTCTTCTTTCTCTCCCCTCTGTGCGTCTGTGTCCATGTCTGTGTCCCTCTGTGTGTCTGACCTGCGTCCATGCCCTCTCTGTGCGTGCCACCACCCACTGATACCTCCATCCACATGTCTGTCTGTGTGTCCGTTCACATGTCTATCCATGTGCCCATCTCTGGCTTCATCCACCCTTGGCTCCATCCATGCCTGTAACCATCCCTACATCCACCTCTGTGTCCACCCGTCTCTGCATTGCCGTCTACTTCCAACACTGTGGCCACCCATGTCTCCACCCATCATGATTCCATCATCCCTGCGTCCATCCTTGTCTCCATCCCTCCGTGTCTCCACCCATCCACATCTCCTCCCACCACTGCATCCATCCCTGTGTCCGTCCCTGTGTCCATCCACATTCTCCCGTGTCCCCACCACCCCTCTGTGCACCCTTCTGTTCCCCCGCCTGTGCCCACATGCTGTCGTCCCCACGTGTCCCTGTGTGTCCGCGCTGTCCCTGTGTCCCCGTGGGGTGTCCCCCAGGGAACTGGTTCCAGATGGTGTCGGCGCAGGAGCGGCTGACGCGCACGTTCACGCGCAGCAGCCACACGTACACGCGCACGGAGCGCACGGAGATCAGCAAGACGCGCGGCGGCGAGACCACGCGCGAGGTGCACGTGGAGGAATCGACCCGCGTGGGCGGCGCCTTCCCCCGGGCCCCCCCGGAGCCCTTTGGGGCCTTCGGGGCCTTCGGGACCCGCGAGGGCATCGGCGCCTTCGCCGCCCCTGCACGCGCACACGAGGGTGTGTCCTGCACCGGGGCTGCACGGGGGCGTGCACAGGGACATGCAGCACAGTGGGCTTGCATGAGAGCCGGGTGTGCATGGGGGGCAGGTGTGCAGAGGGCTGGGTGTGCAGGGCACTGGGTTTGCACGAGAGCCAGGCGTGCATGAGGGCAGGGTGCGCATGGGAGCAGGTGTGCAGGATCATGGCCATGCTACAGCTACAGCACAATGGGCTTGCATGAGAGCCAGGTGTGCATGGGGGTAGGTGTGCAGCGGGCTGGGTGTGCATGGGGGCTGGGTGTGCAGAGGGCTGGGTGTGCAGAGGGCTGGGTGTGCAGCAAAGTGGGATTGCACAAGAGCTGGGAGAGTGCAGGGGAGTGCACAAGGACTGGGTGCACTGGAGCACCATCGTGGGTTTGCACAGAGCTGCGCTTGCACGAGGGCTGGGTGTGCAGGGGCCTGGGGGTGTGTGGGCCGGGCACTGTGCTGGCAGCATGCAGGGAGCTGGGCTTGCACCAGAACTGGGCACACTTGCCATGGGAGTGCCCTCGGGCAGGGCTGTGTGTGCTCACACAAGGGCCCTGCGTGTGCCCAGGACACACCTGGGACAGACTCCCTGGCACACACGTGGGGGCTGCTGTGCTGATGTGGGTGCCCTTCCCACGGGGATGTGTGCAGAGGTGGGGGGCAGCACTGGCTCTTTGCACAAGCAGGTGCACACCTGCCTGTGGGGTGTGTGTGCTCTGCCCTCAGTGTGAGCGTGCAGTGTCACAAGGGTGTGTGCATGTGTGCATGTGTGCACACGTGTGCATGCATGTGTGCGTGTGCATGCTGGCAAGTGCACGTGTCCTGTGCATGCTCACGGGGTGGCTGCACCCAGCGGGGGTGCCGGGGGCTCTGCTGGGTGTTGGGGTGGCAGGGTACGCTGGCGGCAGGGTGGGGGGTGACAGTGACAAGGTGGTGGGGTAGTGGGGAGCTTGTGTGCCAGGGAGCCTTGGGATGATGGTGAGTAGGTGACAGGGCAGTGGGGTGCCCCAGTGCCCTGCTATCAGAGTGACAGGGTGCTGGGGTGACAGGATGACACAGTGCCCTGCTGAGAGGATGCAGGGGTGCTGTGGAGCCAGGGTGACGGCTCGGTGGGGTGACAGGGTGCCCCAGTGACAGGTGCTGGGGTGCTGTAGTGACATGGTGGTAAGGAAATGGGGTGCAGAGGGGCCGGGGTGCAGGGGTACCCGGGTTACAGGATGGTGGAGTGATGTGGTGACAAGGTGCCCTGGTGCCAGGGTGCCAGTGTGCCATACAGTGATGGGGTGCCATAGTGGCACAGCAGTGGGGTGACAGCGGGGTGATGTGGGGGTGCCCAGGTGCATGCCGGCAGTGAGGTGGAGGTGCAGGAGCTGGGATATCACGGCGGCATGGTGCTGGGGTGCCGGTGGGTGTCGGGGGGCCCGCGGTGACCAGGTGCGTGTGCCCACAGGTGAGGCGTCGGCGCAGGAGCTGTCGGCGCAGGTGCTGAGCCCGTCGGGGCAGCGGCGCGAGGCTGAGGTGGTGCCGGGGGGCGCGGGGGTCTACAGCGTGCGCTTCGTGCCCCAGGAGACGGGCGCCCACACCGTCAGCGTCAAGTTCCGGGGGCAGCACGTGCCCGGCAGCCCCTTCCAGTTCACCGTGGGGCCCCTGGGCGAGGGCGGCGCTCACAAGGTGCGCGCCGGGGGCACCGGCCTGCAGCGCGCTGTGGCCGGCACGCCAGGTATCGGGGTGATGGGGGCTCTGGGGGGCTCTGGGGGGATATGGGGGTGTGGGCGCTCTTGGGGGGATGTGTGAGGGGTCTGGGTGCTGCTGGGGGGCAGGTGCTGCGTGTGTGGGGCGTTGGTGAAACGCGGGGGCTCGGGGTGCTGTGACGGGGGATTTGGGTACAGCTGGGTGTGGGGGCAGTGGGGGGTGTTACGGGAGGTCTGTGTGCCATGGGTGGGATGTGGGTGCTATGGGGGGGTCTGGGAGCCGTGGGGAGGTGGGTGCAGGTCTGTGCTGGGTGCCGCCATCCTGGGGTGCCGTTGAGGGTGACCCTGGTGTCCCCCCCAGCCGAGTTCAGCATCTGGACGCGCGAGGCGGGCGCGGGGGGACTCTCCATTGCCGTCGAGGGGCCCAGCAAGGCCGAGATCTCCTTTGAGGACCGCAAGGATGGCTCCTGTGGCGTCTCCTACCTGGTGCAGGAGCCAGGTGAGGAGGGGCTGTACCCCAACCCCTGCCACCACCCCTAATGTCCCCCAGGCCTGGGGCTGGGGCCACAGAGCCCTCATGAGGAGGGACCCACATGCAAAGGTGTCCCCAACTAAGGGTGTTCCCAAGGGAAGGTGTCCCCGTGTGGGGGCTCCCTGCCTGACTCTCCCATGTCCCCCAGGTGACTACGAGGTGTCCATCAAGTTCAACGAGGAGCACATCCCTGACAGCCCCTTTATTGTCCCTGTCGCCTCCCACTCCGATGACGCCCGACGCCTCACTGTCACCAGCCTGCAGGTACTGAGGACACCCCCTGTGCAACCCTGGGGCACCCCTGGGCTCACAGGTCCCCCTGGGTCCCCACATCACTCCTGGGCCATTCTGAGCCCCTATTGCACTCTTGGGATGCCCACTGTGTCCCACCTTTGGGTCTCCTGTGGCACTCTTGGACCCTCTGGGGCTGCCTCTCCCTCCCTCATGTCATTCTTGGGGCCACCTCTCTCTTCATCATGTCACCCCTACACCACCTTTGTGCCCCTCCGTGACAGCCTTGGGACTCTCTGGTGCCAGCCTCATGTCCCTTGTGTCACATTGCACCCCTGTGTCACCTTTGGGACCACTGTGTCACCCCTTTGTCACTCTTGGGATTCCCTGGAGCCACTTTTCTCTCCCCCACATCCTCCCTGGTGCCACCCCTTGTGTCAATCCTGGGCCACCTTGCACCCCTGTGTCACCTTTGGGCTCCATGGTGTTCCCCCTGCCCCACTGCCCCCCGCCGTGTCCTCCACCCCCCTCATGTCCCCCCATTCCCTGGGGTGAACCAGCTGGCATCATTCCCAATGTCGCCCCGTCCCTGATGCCACCGTGGTGTCCCCACAGGAGACAGTGGCAGTGAACCAGCCCGCGTCCTTTGCGGTGCAGCTGAACGGAGCACGCGGCGTCATCGACGCCAAAGTGCACACGCCTGCAGGGGTGGTGGAGGAGTGCTACGTGTCCGAGCTGGACAGCGGTGAGGGGACAGGGGGACACCGTGGGGACACCGCGGGGACACCGCGGGCATGTCGGGTCTGCAGATGTGGGGGTGTGGGCACAGAACATAGGGACATGGGGCTTGAGAACATGGGACATGGGGTATGGGGACAGAGTGACAGCATGGGGACACAGGATGTGGTGACATGGCGGCACCCCCAGGCTAATACACACTGGGGTTCTTGCGTGGGGTGTGGGGACACAGGGATGTGGGGACACAGGACACAGGGATATGGGGACGTGTCTGTGTCCCTCTGGTATGCACTGGGGCTCCTGCTGCATGAGAACAGGGATGTGGGGACATGGAGGTGTGGGGACATGGGCACACAGGGACACGGTGACATGTCTGTGTCCCTCTGGTATGCACTGGGGTTCCTGCTGCACAAGAACAGGGGTGTGGGCACATGGAGGTGTGGGGTTATGGGGACACAGGGACACGGTGACGTGTCTGTGTCCCCCAGACCGGTACGCCCTGGGGTTCCTGCCACGTGAGAACGGGGTGCACTCCATCGACCTGCGCTTCAACGGGCGCCACGTGCCCGGGAGCCCCTTCAACATCCGCGTGGGCGAGCAGAGCCAGGCTGGGGACCCGGGGCTCGTCACCGCCTTTGGGCCGGGCCTCGAGGGCGGCCGCACAGGTGACACTGCTGTGGGGACAGGGACACGGCTGCGGGAGGGGGTGGGGACAGAGACACGGCCGTGGTGGTGGCAGGAGAGACGTGGGCATGCACTGGTGATGGGGACAGAGCCGTGATGGAGATGTGGCCATGGTGGTGGCAGTGGGGACGTGGCTATGGGAGTTGCCGTGATGGGAACATGGCCATGGGTGGTGACCACAGCAGTGTCCTGGTGTCCCCCCCTTGATGCCATCCCAATGTCCGTGTCCCAGGAGTGCCTTCAGAGTTCCTGGTGCAGACGGCCAATGCAGGAGCGGGAGCGCTGGCTGTCACCATTGATGGCCCCTCCAAAGTGGAGCTGGACTGTACTGAGGTCCCCGAGGGCCACCGCGTCACCTACACCCCGATGGCCCCTGGCAACTACCTCATCTCCATCAAGTATGGGGGCCCCCACCACATCGTGGGGAGCCCCTTCAAGGCCAAGGTCACTGGTATGAACAGGGGGGACGTGGAGGTGGGAAGGGACACTGGGAGGGACATGGGAACTGAGGGAGACGTGGGGATACCAGGACCCCCACCACGTGATGGGCAGTCCCTTCAAGGCTGAGGTCACTGGTACAGATGGGGTGGGGGTGGACACAGGGATGGGGGCCATGGATAAGGGAGACTCAGAAAGGAGAACATGGGGGTCCCCAGTGTGGGGCGACATGGGGTCAGTGATGGGCATGATGGGGGTTGCAGGAGGGCCACCCTGGAGGACTCCCAGGGTGACATGGGTGTGGACAAGGGGTCCTGGGGGTGATGTGGTGTAGGAGCCCCAGGATGACATGATGGGGTTCCCAGGGGAGGGGAGGTTGTCCCTGAAAGATGTCCTCACGTCTGCCCAGCATGGTGTGCTGGGGGTGTCCCCATGGTGGGCACTGACCGTGTCCCCCTGTTCCCCCCAGGCCCGCGGCTGTCGGGCGGGCACAGTCTGCACGAGACCTCGACGGTGATGGTGGAGCCGGTGGTGAGGGCAGGGTCACGGGGCCCCCCCTCCTTTGGGGGCGTCACCAAGGCCCAGTCGGACGCTGGGCAGGTGGTGGCCCGGGGGCCAGGGCTGGCAGCCGCCCGCCTGGGCCACAAGAACCACTTCACCGTGGACTGCAGCAAGGCCGGTGAGGGGCACAGGGGGTCCCGGGGGGTTGGGGTGGCTGGGAGGGGGCATGGGGGCTCAGCAGGGGCTCCTAGGGGAGTCCTGTGAGGGCTGTGGGGTGTTCAGGGAGTCCTGGGGTGCCTTAGGAAAGGATGGGGCAGGATAAGGGGGGCCTGGGGGTCCTGAGATGGATGGGGTGGGTAAGCTGGGGAGGCTGGCAGAGGGTCTGGGCTGCAGGGGGATGCTGAGGGTGACCTTGGGGTCTCACCCTGCCCGTGTCCCCAGGCACGAACATGCTGCTGGTGGGGGTGCACGGCCCCAAGGCGCCGTGCGAGGAGGTGCACGTGAAGCACGAGGGGAACCGCGTGTACACGGTGACCTACAGCGTGCGGGAGCGCGGCGAGTACGTGCTGCTGCTGCGCTGGGGCGACCGCGACGTCCCGGGGAGCCCCTTCCGCGTCACCGCCGCCTGAGAGCCCCCGCGGCCGCCAATAAAGCCCTGGCACAGGAATGGGGTGTCCGAGTGGTGATTGGGACACGGGGGGACACGGGGGGATACGAGGGGACACGGGCGGACACGGGGGAACACAGGGGGATACGAGGGGAGGCAAGGGGACACAGGGGGACACGGGGGGACATGGCTCGGGGTGCAGCTGGCAGCGCTGGAGAAGGACACCGTACCGAGGGGTGTCCTGGGCTGGACACCAGGATTCGGGGGGTCCGGACGGCACAGGGGGCTTTGGGGGCGGCCCTGGGCAGGCTGAGGGGCCCGGAGGGTCCGGAGCGGGACATCCTGGTCCCGCGGGGTGGGGGAATCCTGCGGGCTGCAGGATCGCATGATGAGATCCTGGTGTGAGATGAGGGGAGTCTGGAACAGGACACTGGAGGTGGTCTGGGGGGGTCTGAGGCCCGAGTATGCCCGAGTCCTGAGCGGGTCCCGGCGGTTCCGTGGCGGAGCAGCGGCGGCGTGGGGGGCCCGGGCGGTTCCGGGGGTCCCGCACAGCGCGGCCCGGGGCGCCCTGCAGAGCCCGCGCTGTCCGCCAGGCGGCGCTGTGCAGGGCAGCGCCCCCTCAAGGGCACGGCGCTCTGCGCATGCGCGCGGCCGCGGGGCGGGGCGGGGCCGGTGAGGGGCGGGGCTCCGAGGGAGAGGGCGGGGCCTCGGCGGCGTTGCCAGGGCAGCGGTGGGCGGGGCCGGAAGCGGCGGCGGGACCCGGAAGCGGAGGCGGGACCCGGAAGCGGCGGCGGGACCCGCTCGTTCGCGCTCGGTCCGGATCCCAGAGCCGCTCCCGGCGGCGCATCCCGCCCCCGCCGGATTCCGTACGCGGCGGGCCCCGGGCATGGCGGGCCGCGGGAAGCTGATCGCGGTAATGGGCGACGAAGACACGGTGACCGGGTTTCTGCTGGGCGGCATCGGGGAGCTGGACAAGCACCGGCGGCCCAACTTCCTGGTGGTGGAGAAGGAGACAAGCCTGGCCGAGATCGAGGAGACATTCCGGTGTGTGGGGGAAGGCGGCCCGGGAGGGCGCGGTGCGCTCCGGAGGGGCTTGGGGGTGTCTCGGGAGTGTCGGGGGCAAGTGAGGTGTGGGGGTGTCTGAGGGGTCCCAGCGGTGGTTTGTGGGTCCCTGAGGGGTCCCAGCGGTGGATTGTGAGTCCCTGAGGGGTCCCAGCGGTGGTTTGTGAGTCCCTGAGGGGTCCCAGCGGTGGTTTGTGGGTCCCTGAGGGGTCCCAGCGGTGGTTTGTGAGTCCCTGAGGGGTCTCTGAGGAGGATTCGGGCACGTTTCGGGGGCTGGGGGGTCCCAGTTCCTGGAGGGGAGGAGCGGGCCCGCAGGAGTCTCGGGTCGGGTGCCGGGAGTTTTTGGGGCTCCGAGGGGTCCCGAGGAGCGTGTTCCGCCTCGCTGTGTGCCCTGAGTGCCCCTCACTGTCGCTCGTTTCGCCGCCCGCAGGGGGTTCCTGGCGCGGGAGGACGTGGGCATGATCCTGATCTCGCAGGCCCTGGCGGAGCAGATCCGGCCGGCAGTCGCAGCCCACGCCCGGGCGCTGCCCGCGGTGCTCGAGATCCCCTCCAAGGACCATCCCTACGACCCGGCCCGGGACTCGGTGCTGCGCCGCGCCCGCGGGCTCTTCGCGCCTGACGAGCTGCGATAGAGCCCCCCAGGACCCCCCCAGCCCTCTCGACACTGCCCCAATCCCCCTCTGAGCTCCCCCAAACAGCTCCCCCGATAGCCCCAGTGTGTGCAAACCCCCGTGGCACCCCCAAACCGTGCCCTGTGCTCTCCACCTGTGGCCTCTGCA
>JAWWMU010000053.1:30940-91084 GCA_035048155.1 Cinnycerthia olivascens | reverse complement strand
AAGCTGTGGCTGCCCCTGGATCCCTGGAAGTGTCCGAGGCCAGGCTGGACAGGGCTTGGAGCAGCCTGGGACAGTGGGAAGTGTCCCTGCCCATGGGAGGGGGTGGAATGAGATGACCTTTAAGATCCCTTTCAAACCAAACCATTCCATGATTATGTGACTAAGTGTGTGTGTGTGTGTGTATCCAGCTGTCTGGAATGCAGAATCCTGTGCACACATACACACAGGCAAGAGCCACGGCCACATCCAACAAGCTGGGACAGAGTCAGCCCGTGGCTGTGAGCCCACCTGTGTCAGCTACAAGGACGTGGGAGAAACCTCCAGTGCTCAGCAACCCTTGGGATCTGGCTGTTCTGGGGCAGAACAGGGATGGGAGCCCAGGGATGTTGCAGCAGAGGTCATGGGTGGACTGAGGCAGCACCAGCTCAGCTGGCAGCAGGCTGACCTGGGACCTGCCCCCTTACAGCAGCAGAGCGGGGAGGATGCCATCTCACAGCTTTGTAAAAAATATCCTTTAGTGTTTGCTTCTACAGCATGTGGGCAGGGTCCTTCCTGCAGGAGGAAGGCTCACTTCTCCTTGCCTGCTGTGTCCTGAAGCAGCAGTAGGAATGAGTGACCATCCATGGGGAATCTTGTGGGTTCTCCCATCCCTCCCCTGAGCGACACGTGCAGCACTGAGGGCCGAGCCAATGGAGATCCTGCCCAGGTAGGCTCCCACAAGAAGGGAAGAGGCCCAGCTGCCCATTGCCACAGCTCTAGGGCACGAGGAGCATCACTGCCCTCTGTGCAGGCCCCAGAAATCCGGGCCAAGGGAAAACCAGGCTCAGGGTCCAGGCCTAGGCAGATGAGGGCTCCTCTTCAGTGAAGCTCTTCCCTTTATCCGACAAATCCTCGCTTGTCTTCTGCAGGTCAAAACTCTGGAACGGAGCAGGACAAGGAAGTGCTGAGAAATGAGACTGCAGCAACTGTATCTGCTGTGGCTCTTTCAGACTCCGCCTAGGGCAGTGAGAGCTCACTTGCCTCCTCCCTGCCCAGACTGAGCAGCACACAAAGCCCCCCGGGATCATCAGCAGAGGGCAAAGTTCCCCGTGCTGCAGTTTGCCCCCTTTGCCACAGAGGAAAAAGGGCAGAGCTGCTCATCTGACAGGGCTCAGGACAGAGCAGGGACAGAGCTTCCCTACCTCCAGCTCCTGCAGGACCTGGTCCATGAAGTCTCCTGAGTGCTGCTTGTAGGCCACGGCCAGTCTGATGGCGTCGTTGAAGAGCTGATGGGAAGGACAAGGCCCGTCACTCACAGGATGGGGCACATGGGCACTGGGTTTCTGTAGCAGATGGAGACTGTTCCCACACCCCAAGGGGAAAACACCCCTCTGCAGCTCTCCACAGCCACAGCCTCTCACACAGAGCTGAAATGATGGCCCATGTGCTGCCCTGTGTGCCCACACAGCCCTGTGTCCCCGGGCTGCCAAGGGGGACACCAAGCCCGGCAGCCAAGCGCCCGTCTCACCTTCACCACATTGGTGCCGTCGGCAGCAGACACAAAGTAAAAGGGCAAATTGAACTTCCGGGCAAAATTGAAGCTTTTCTGGGTCACCTTCATATCCGCTGAGCAGACAGAGAAGACAGGGTCAGTCAGATATGGCAGGAGCTCCAGCACGTGGCTGTCTTGTGTGTGACACGAGCCCCTGCTGACCCAGGGCTCATGTCACAGCCCAGGGACAGCAATCACAAAGGGCTGGCATTCCCCATGGGAGGGAACCTTCTAGCCTCCTGCAGAGCCAGGTGAACAGTTTTGTCAACGGGTACAGAGACACTTCAGCACAGGGGAGTCTGTGCAGGCTGAGGAGCAGCACCAAGGCCATCCCTGACTGACCCAGGGAAGCCACAGAACAGCTTTTGCCTCCTTTTGCTGCTGTTTTTGACCAGGTGCTACTCCAATCACTTTTGGGTTCTGGATGGATAAAATAGGCAGTGTGGTAAGGACAGAACTGGAAGAACAACACTGGAATAAAACTGAAATGGATCAAATTTGCACTTTTATTTGCTGACACAGGACAAGCACCTGTAAGACAGCAGCTGAGGTCAGCACAGGACGCAGCCCTGGGAGACTGAGGAAATCCTCTGGACCCAACGGACAAGGGATATTCATTGTCAGTCAGGACAGGAGCAAATGCCTCCACGACCCTGGCAAGCTGGGAGCAGAAGGCACACTCACCATCAATCTTGTTGGCCACCACAATGCATGGAATCTCTGGGCGGAATTCCCTCAGCTCCTTGTACCAGCTGTTCAGGTTCTTGTAGGTGACCTTCCGCTGCACATCAAACACCTTCCAAGAGAGAACCACCTATCCTGGGGCCAGCCCAGCACTGCCCTGACTGGCCCAGGGCAGCTCTGACCAACACAAGGACAGAATCCAGAATGCTCCCAGGAAGACAAGACTAAGGGAACTGGGTGTTTTTAGAAAGGGTGAAAGAGAAAGGGACAGTATCCCCAAGCCCAGCCAGCAGGAAACAGCCCCTTGATGTCATGGTGTCCTGTGCAAGTCCCTGCCACCCACAGAGAGCTGGCACTGAGAACAATTTGTGCCAAGCACAATTTGTGCCTCCTGTGTTCTGACAACTACACCACCAGTGAAAATCACTGGTGCTTCCAGGTGGTGAGGAACAGTGGAAAGTGAAAGCCACAGGACAAACCAGGAGACCTGAATAGGTGAGGAGCCAACGAAACTGGGAACAGGGGCAAACGTGAGGACATTGAGAAGACAGCAGAGCCAGGGGATAGAGGAAAGTGTTACCAGGAGGGACAGACCAGAGCTAACCAGGTCCATCTACAGGGGTTGATCTGGTGAGAAAAGAAAGAACAATCTAGGACAGGTTTTTAAACCATGGGAAGAGACAAGGAACACGTGGCAGTGTAACCATCAAAGCAGCACAAAGGCCAAGTGTCACTGAGAGCATTCTGAGCCCAAATCCCAGGGGTCCCAGCTGAAACCCCCTCACCATGATGCAGGCGTGGGCCTGGTGGTAGTAGGAGGCGTGCATGCTCCGGAACCGCTCCTGGCCCGCCGTGTCCCAGAAGTCTGTAACACAAAACCAGCTCAGGGTGACACAACTCACCAAGCTCTCTTCTCACAGCTTACACCCAGGAGGCAAAGCCCACCTGCTCAGGGACACAAAATGGGCTTCACCTCACCAATCTGAAACTCTCCAGGGTTAAGGAATTGTGCCAAACTGGGACCTTTCCTTCCTGGGCCCAGCTGTGGGCTGTGCTGGCACTGGCCATCAGCAAAGGAGAAGGCACCAGTGACATGAGCTGTGTGGGACAGCAGGACCAAGACAGGCAGAAGTGCAAAGAGCAGTAGCAATGTCTGGCACTCTGTCACAAGGGATGACAACGGGAAACTACCTAAAACTCCAGAAACTGCTGGACACTGCTGATTTTTGACCCCGTGATGGCCAGCTGGGGCCCTGCTGTGGGAAATGCTCCAGCTCCTCTTGCAGACATCTGACTCCACTCTCCCAGGGGCAGGACTCACTCTGAAGTGCTGAAGGGAAGTCAGCCAGAAGCAAACAGGCCCCAGTCCATGAAGTTCTGTGTACACCAGATATCATGGGGCAAACCTAGACACCACCATGCCTTTTGCTGTTGGTGCAGCTCGGGTGGAGATCCCCTACCTCTCACGGGTTTGTGGGCTCACATCTGAGTCTGGTTTGCTGTATAAATTGGCACAGCTTCAGTTAAGCACCTCGATGTAGTCACAGTGAGGATGGCCCAAGCCAAAATGTCACCCAAGTGTGGTGCTATACCCAAAGCCAAATGAGGCAGTTTCCTTAGGGATTCCTCTGCAGGGATACTGTGTCTGACTGGGCTCTGTCAGACCAGCTGGACAGTGACTTTCTTAAACTGCCCAAATACAGACAGGTCCCCATCAGACCATATTGGCATTCTCTCTCTGTGTCACAACGAAGATGTTGAACAGTGTCAGCCCCAACCCTGACGGACCCCTGAGGGGCCCCACTTGTCCAGATCTCCACAGGAACAATGAGCCATGACCAGTGGTCATCCAGACCATTCTTTATCCGCCGACTGTCCACCCATGCACACAATCTCTGTCTCTCCAGCTCAGAGGCCAGGACATCGTGGGGACAGCGCCCTGCACTTTGCCAAGCCCAGGGGCATGACGGCAGTCACTGTGCCCCCTCCACCAACGCTGCAGCCCAGAAGGGCACCAGATTTGCCACGATATCGCTATCTACCAGAACACGTAACCAAGACCCAGACCCAGGGGATGTCCAGTTCCCAGCTGCTCCCTCTGCCGCGGCACCCGCTGTTCCCGGGCCGGCCCCACTCACCCACGCGGATCTCCTGCCCGCCCACGCGGGCGCGGTGCTGGTACAGCGTCAGGGCGAACGTGGAGAGCTGCTGCGGGCGGCTCGGCGCGTTAAGGAGCGCACGGAGAGGCGCAGGCCCCGCTCCGCCCCGCTCCCCGCTCCCAAGGATACAAGCCATCGAGCAGGAACCGCTCCAGCAGCCTGCGGAGAGAACGCACGGCGCCGTGAGCCCGCGGGGCCCGGCCCGCACCGGCGGGAGCCCGCCCCAGCTCCGCGCCCCACGCACTTGGACTTGCCCACGGCGCTGTCGCCCAGGCAGATGATCTTCACCGTCTCCTCAGCGCTGGCCGCAGCCTCATCCCGGGCTCCATCCGCGACTTCCCCGCAGGTCCCGGCCCGGTCCCGCTCCTCCGCCGCCGCCGCCGTCGCCATGGCAGCGCCTGCGCGTCCCCGCCGCCGCGCGACGCGCCCGGCCACGCCCCTTCCTGGTCCCGCCCCCTCCTGGTCCCGCCCCCTCCTGGTCCCGCCCCCTCCTGGTCCCGCCCCTCAGACCCCTCCCCCGGCCCCGCCCCCGGCGCTCCCCCAGGGGCCATGGCGGGCTCCCGCCCGCTGCAGCTCACGCTAGCGCTGCTCAAGCCGGATGCCGTGGCCCATCCGCTCGTGCGTGAGGTGAGGGGTGAGGGCCGGGCAGGACAGGACAGCCCCGGGCAGGGCAGGACACGGCCCGGCACAGCGGGCCCCGCCGCGGCCCGCCCGCCCAGCGCCGCCTCTCCCCGCAGGCCGTGCACGGCGCCATCCTCCGTCACCGCTTCCTCATTGTCCGCGCCAAGGAGCTGCGCTGCGGCCCGGAGCAGAGCCGCCGCTTCTACCGCGAGCACGCAGGTACGAGCGGCGCTCGGGGCTGCCGGAGCGGGCTGCCGGTGCCCCCGGGCCGCCGCCCACTCGGTCCGTGTCTCTCCGCAGGGCGTTTCTTCTACCAGCGGCTGGTGGAGTTCATGGCCAGGTACCCTGCGGGGACCCGTGCGCGCAGGGGCTCGCTGGCGTGTGCGGGGGGCATCGCTGTGGCAGCAGTGCTGCCTGGTGGGTGGCAACGCCGAAGGTGGCGGAGGGCAGCGTTTGGAGAAGGGGGTAGGACCCTGCTCCTCCCCATGGCCCGGCAGCGCCGGCCAGGGCCCAGCGTGGCAGCCCCGGCAGCTGTACTGTGCGGGTTTGTGCGGACAATAACCTGTTTGTAACGAGCTCTTCATAATGTTTCTGCTGCTGTCCGTGGGCCCTTGCTGCAGTGGCCCCATGTGGGCTTACATCCTGGCCCATGAGAACGCTGTCCCTCTCTGGAGATCCCTGATGGGACCCACTAAAGTGTTCCGAGCCCGACACAGCGACCCAGACTCCATCCGAGGTGCCTACGGCCTCACGGACACCAGGAACACGACCCATGGCTCAGGTAGGCCTGCCATTCTCGACTTGTTCTTGGGGAGGCAGGAATGATGGTGCTTTGTCTGCCTGTGCCTTAGTTCTGGGGCTCCAAGTGAACCATTTGTTCCCTTCTGCAGACCCCACGCACACCTGGCCAGGTGCCTTTGGAAGCCAGCTGTGTTTGTGGTGGCAGACTGATGTCTCTCTCTCACTGCCTTTCCCTCTCTTTTAACAGACTCGCCTGCCTCAGCCAGCAGAGAAATTGCCTTTTTCTTCCCCGAGTTCGACGAGCAGCGCTGGTACGAGCAGGAGGAGCCGCGGCTGCGCCGTGGGCAGCGGCCCCACAGCGGGGCAGAGCAGGCAGAGGTGACCTGAGCTACCCCTGCTGGGATTCCGTGTGCTGACCCAGCAGCAACTCTGGGCACCCTCTCGGGGCAGCAGACACAGAGCTGTGCTGTGTTTCAGGGAGTGTGGGACAGGGGCGGCCTCGTGCACGTTGTGCTGCCTGAGGTTGGGTTTTGCCACCTGGGGTTGGGTTGTTGGTGCAGCAGGCAGATGCTGGGGTGCTGTAGGAGGAATTCTCCCAGCAGTGCTCATGCTGACAGAGTCTGGCTGTGCAGCTCACTGGCTCCCTGAGTTTGGGTGTGAACAGGACAGGTGAGTTGGTCAAGGGCCAGGTGAAGGATGGGTTGCTTGTTCCGGATGGGATTGGCCTGGATTTGCTGATGGGAAGCCTTAGGTTCTCCCTGCTGGCTGTTCCCACAGGGCCTTAGGGAGAAAAGAAAGAAAAAGGGCGTGAAGGAAGGCAGCTGTAGGGCAAGGTGAACTGTCCTGTCCTTGCTCACCTGCAGTTGGGCTGGGAAATGAGGAGCTTTGCCAAGAGCTCTTCATGTGAGAGCACTGGGAGCCGTCAGTGTCCATGGCCTGACTGGGTGCTGGGGCAGTTCCTGTCCTTGGGAAATGGGATGGACAGGGCCACTGAATTACCCAGGTGTGGTGGGATGGTGACAGGGTTGTGCAGGAGGGCTTGGTTCGGGGGTACAGAGCCAGGTCCTGGCAGGATGGTTCACATTTCTCTCTGTGCTGCCGTGTGAGCGGTGTTCCTGCACGGGTTCCAGTTCACACTGTCTCCCCATGGGCTCCTTACAGTCCTGCCATTTTAGCTGCAGTGCCTTGTTCCACTGAGGGAATGTCCTTTGGGCAGTCCCAAACACTCAGTGCTGCGCTGTGCTCAGGGCAGGAGAGCTGAGCTGAGATTCTCCAGTGCCCCAGGATATCCCAGAGCCCAGGCAGGGACCCTCCAGGTGCTTCCAGACCTCTGTGAGGTGTTGGGTGGTCACTGCAAAGCAGTGCCCAGAGCTGCCATGGTTAAACTCATCCAGTCTGGGATGAACTGGTCCTTGTTCTGTTCCAGGTACAGCTCCAGGGATCTGTCCATCACTGCTGTCCCTGTGCTCAGCAGTGTCCCGAGTGGATCTGCTCAGGCTCCTGTGTGTCTTCACACAGCTCTGAGAGCTGCTGTCCCTGCTGCTGTTGATACTTTATTGATATTTTGTCAGTTGTTTTATTGATTCCTGGAGGTTTTGCTCAGATCTGTGTGTTTTTCTTGTAACTATTAAACTTTACTATTTTTCACCTTTCTTCTTTAATGTTGCACTTTCCTGTTTTGGATATTCCTTGGAAATATCATTAACTGATAATTCCTGGCTCACACTTGCCATTTTTGGTGTTTTTTCCTCCTCCCTTGCAACGGTTACACATGGGGAAAGGGTCCTTTTGGACATTGCCAGTGCAGGGAACTCTGACAGCAGCATTGTCACAGAGTGACACCACCTCACAGGCACCGTGATTCGGGTTCCTGCTGGGTGTCACCTGGGCATTGCCCTGGCCCTGAGCTGTACCTGAGCCCAGGTGCTCAGACTGGGCAGCCCATTGCCCCAGGGACAGCATTTATTGTGTGAATGCAAAGCTGTCCAGCAAACTTTATTGGAGAGCCGGGGTTCCAACACCTGGTGTTTGTTTGATGCAGGAGACAAGTGTCCAAACTGATTTTTGGTGTCCAAGGGAGTCTTAGGGAATGTCACAGGTAACTCTGCTTTGAGGGCTCTTATCAAAAGTGGATTTGTTTTGGTTTGATTTTTTTTTTCCATTTTCTTTTTCCCTTCCTTGTAAATACCCAGCAAGTGATTTTTCACTTTTCCAGTGGTGCTTGCCCCATCCCTGGCAGTTTCCTGGGCTGGAGCAGCCTGGTCGGGTGGGTGACGTCCCTGTTTGTGGCAGGGGCGTGGAGCTGGATGAGCTCTGTGGTCCCTCCCAGCCCAAGCCATTCCATGCTGGTGGGTGTGTTGCAGCAATAAATCAGTCTCCCAACTTGTCTCCAGCTGAGACAATGTGGCACCTCAGTCCAGGGCAGTTTGGGATCCCTGTTTTTCCTGGGAGCTGCAGGTCCCCGTCCCCCTGTGCCTGTGCCCAGGCTGTCTGAGCTGTCTCTGCAGCAGTTCTGCCCCAGCTGCTGCTGCAGAAGCACTGTCGGGGGCCACAAGGCACCTGCAAAGACACTGCAGGTGTGGAGCTGGGCCAGGGCCTCTCACAGGGACCTCTGAGTCCTGGGCCCAAACTTGATCTGCTCTTGGAGGAACTGAGCAGGTTTGTGTCAGCACAGGAGGGGACGGCACGGCCTGGCCTGGGAGGAAGGGAAGGAAAGGCTTCAGAGGGAAATCAGTGCTGACCCCAGCCCAGGCCTGGCCTCAGCCCCTGCCACCATGAGCAGAACCCTCTCAGCCTGAGGAATTTCTCTTCATTTATTGCTTTAACACAGGCTTTTAGTTACTGATTCAGATACCGAGGAAAACCCAAGATAACAATTAAAGAAACACTTTGGGAAACACCTTTCCTCTACTTTCCCAGGTTCAGCTTCAATCCAGCATCTTTTCTGCCCTCTTTTCCTGCAGATTCTGCCCAGTCTCTCCCTGTTCCTGGAGGAGATGACACAGCACAGGGGGCTGGGGCTTTGCTTTTCTACTTGTTATTTTTTCCTCTTTCCTTGTTTACTCACTCCTGGCACACCCACAGGCTTCAGTCCCTCAGGTGTGGTCCCTCCCTGGGCTGCTCCCTTCGGGGAGAAATGGGCCAATGGGAATTTCCTGAAGTTTGTAGAGGAAAACACCATGTCTTGCACCTGGGCAGGGACGTTTCAATTTGCCAACGCTCCCGTGAGGGACCAGAGGAGTACCTGGCTGTCCTGATGGGCTATGAGCCACCCCTGAGTCAGCAATGCACCTCGGTGGTCTGAGCATCCTCAGGTGTGAGAGCCAGAGCACTTGCCACAGGTGAGGGAGATCCCATCCCCTCCCTGGGGCACAGGTAAGGCCACGTCTGGAGCACTGGCACCAGCTTCAGGCAAGACAGCCTGGTCAGAACTGGAGCCCAGCGTTCAGATTAGGGCATCTGAAAACAGGACAGGCAAGGGGAGAGGCTGAGGGCTGGGACTGCTCAGATTTGGGAGCTCAGTGGGGTTTGTCAATGGGTAGAAATCTCAGGTGTCCCAGGAATGGACACGAGGCAATGGAAACAACCTGAAATCCTGGCAATTTCACTGAGACATAAAAACCCCTCTTTTATTGTTTTTATACTCCAAGGGTGATAAAATAAAGTCAGGAGCCCCTCTGCCAAGGCAGGGCTTTGGGCTCAACACCTTTCAGAGTCCCTTTCTGTGCTCCTGGGCCTCAGGTGTGCACCCCGGGGTGTTGCTGCAGTGCAGGGGATGCACAGGGGGCACCCAGCACTGGACGGCAGCTCTTTGGACCCCAAAATCCCAGTGTCTGTGAAATCTGAACTTGGGAAACTTTCAACCACCAGGGAGATGGGGTCAGAGCCACACCACTAGTGACCACTTGCTCCATGGGGGCTGTGCTGCAACCCCTGGCTCACAGACTCCTCCTCATCCTCAGTGCTCACTTCTGCCCAGAGACTGACCCAGCTCGCCCGGTGGCAGCCATGAACCAGACACAGGTGACCGAGTTTGTGCTCCTGGGCTTTTCCCACGGCCGGCCCTTCCTGTTTGCCCTTTTCCTGGCCATTTACCTGGCCATGCTGCTGGGCAACTCTGCAATACTGTCCCTCGTGTGCCTGGACCCCTGCCTGAACAGCCCCATGTACTTCTTCCTCGGGTACCTGTCCTGCCTAGACCTTTGCTTCTCCTCCGTGACGGTGCCCAAGGTGCTGGCAAACGCCCTGAGGGCACAGGCCACCATTTCCTACGGCGGGTGCCTGGCTCAGGCCTTCCTGCTGATGTGGTGTGCAGGGACCGAGTGTGCGCTGCTGGCCCTCATGGCCTGCGACCGCTGCGCTGCCGTGTGCCGGCTGCTGCGCTACGGCCAGGCCCTGAGCCCGGCCACCTGCGCCGCGGCCACGGCCGGCTGCTGGCTCTGGGGGCTGCTGGACTCGGCCCTGCACACCCTCCTGGCCGCCCGGCTCTCATTCTGCGGCCCTGCCCAGCTCGGGCACATCTTCTGTGACGTGCCACCACTGCTGGTGGCCACCTGCAGCGACACAGGCCCCAGCCAGCTCGCCCTCCACGTCTCCAGCGTCTTCGTGGGGCTCGGCCCCTTCCTGTTCATCATCATCTCCTACCTCTGCATCCTGGCCACTGTCCTCAGGATGCCGCTGGCCACCAGCCGGCGCAAGGCCTTCTCCACCTGCTCCGCACACCTGCTGGTGGTCACCCTCTACTTTGTGGCGGCCAACCTGAACTACAACCGGCCCAGCCTGGGCTACTCCCCGGCAGCCGACACGTTGGTGTCCGCCTTGTACTGCATCCTCACCCCCCTGCTGAACCCCCTCATCTACGGCCTCCGCAACCAGGAGGTGTGGGGGGCCTTGCGCAGGGCCCTGCCAGGGCTGCCACTGCCACGTCCCTGTGGGACCCGTGTGACAACATGGCAGGCCGGGGGCTCCCACCCAAGCCCATGGCACATGGCCTCCCCTCGTCTCACCCTCTGCACATCGCCCATAACACAATGGCAGAATAAACTCAGAAACAGGGCTACGGCTCCAGGATTCTGTCTTTATTTTCCAGATGCCATGTGCTGAGCTAAGCACAGGACCTGCTGCAGCTGTGCTACTGCCAGGAAACCCTGCAAAATGCAAATTCATGTCGTGCCAGACATGGGCTGGCCCTGAGCATGGCCACGAGCTCTGCCTCAGGGCTGCCCAAGGTCCTGAGTCAGAATAAGGGACTGCAGAACCCGGCCTGGGCTGTCCCACCATGCCCCGTCCCCACGTCTCTTGGCTTTAAATCTGATGTCTGCTGGTTTCCCCAGGCTGCCAGGGAGGCTCTGCAGCACTTTGTCCACAAGCCCAGTGGCTTGGCCAGGCCATTCATGGCCCCAGTGCTGCAGCAGACACGGAGATCTCAGCGCTGAGCTGAGCTGGCAGCACTGAACCCCTCACCAGAAAGCTTTGCCAGGAAAATGTGGCCCGGAAAATGTCCCTGTGCAGCTGTTGTGTGTGCTGTGGCTCCGAGTGACTGTGGCTGAGGACTGGCTGAGGATGTGGGGCTGCCTCAGTCCCCTCTTCCAGCCAGAGGTCCAAGCTCAAATGATTCCATGGGTGTGGGGGCAGTGGCCAAATCTGCAGGTGCATGTGAGGCACAGCCGTGTCCAGCACTGGGGCAGAGCCAGGAGCAGGGGCTCACAGGGACAAGGGAGCTGACACAGGCAGGTCACACCTGCAGTCACACAACCTACGTCAGCCGGCCCCAGACATGCTCTTCTATGGCTCACTTACCAAGAGATACCCAAAAACATCCAATCTGCTCCCAAAGAAACCCACTGGAGAGCCAGAGCTGGGACAAGGAGGCACAAGGCCTTGCTGGGAGCAATTTGCCATTTCTCAGTGCACGAGACACGCTGATTTTACTCCTCAGGGAAAGAAATGTTTCTGTAACCCACCTGCTGGGTTGGGCTGCTGCTCCTACCCAGACGGGTTGTGAGCCCCCCAGCCCTCCTTGCTATGCCCTTTGGGATTCTAAATAGTCCTAGAAACAGCCTCAGTGTCACTGGACACCTCAGAGCCCAATGAACCCCTATCTGGAGAGCCCCTGGAAAGGGACAACAGGAAACAGCAGAAACCACAGAAGGAAAAAGACTGGGGAAGTTGCTTCAGAGAAACAAAAAACCCAAAGCACTCCAAACAAAAACCCCAAAGCTAACGAACCCAGAAACCTCTGGAAAACTTACATTAAAATTGATAATTTTTAACCTGAATGCCGATGTGACAGACACAGCCCGTGGGTTTTCCCAGGATCAAACCCTGGGCAGGAATGCCACACTCCTGCCCAGGTAGTGCAGGTTTGGTCAACTGCTGGGTGCTCCAGAACTCACCTGCGAGCCACACTAAACCTTAAAGCTTTAGAGCCACAGTGGGACCCTCTGCACATACTACTGGCAGTGGCAGTGACTGGGGTGTGCTGCCACAGCTCCTCAGGTGTGCTCCCACAGCTCCTCAGTCCCACAGCCCCTCAGGTGCTCCCACAGCCCCTCAGGTGTGCTCCCACAGCCCCTCAGGTGTGCTCCCACAGCCCCTCAGGTGTGCTCCCACAGCCCCTCAGGTGCTGTTCTACCCAGCTGTCCCTGGTTTATCCCTGCTGTGATGGTACCTGCATCCCACAGAGGAACAATTCCCACAGCTCGTAAGAGGTACTGGCTCCAGGGAGGGCTTTGCTTTGTATTTCTGAGAAGGGTTTTAAACATTAGCAATAAAATGTTTCCTCCCGTCCTGCTTCCCACCTGCCCAGCCTTGTCCCCACATCTGTGATGAGGAGTCAGGAGCCCCCACAGGCACAGGGGACACGAGCTGTCACAGAATCACAGTGACACAATCTGAGCTAGGCCAGGGCAGCAGCTGTGAGGGAGTGCACAGCCCCTGGGGACAGACACACCTGTGCCCAAAAGGGGCACACAGATGTGTTAGCCTGGTCCATGCTGCAAACATGGCTTATCCTAAAAACGGAAACCCTTCCTTGGAATAAACACAAATTTGGCTTTCCCAGTGCTCTTTTCCCTGACCCCTGATTAGGATGAGGTCCAGGGCCACAGGGACAAAGGTCCCACAGCTCATGTCCCTTCTGCCTTGCCTGGACTAGATTTGGCATTCCTGCTCTGGGAATTGTCCCCTGGGAACAGGACACCCTGCTGCAGGCTTGCTGGCTGACAGGAGGGGCAGCCTGGGTAGAAGGGACCTCGTGCTCTTAACAGCGTGAGAAGAGACTCATGCTCTTAAACCACCCCACCTTTCCCACCTGGATGTGGATGGGAATCAAAATCCTCTTGGGCATAAGACAAAGCATTGATAAAACATTCCCTCTGGCACTGCCAGTTTGCTGCTTGACATTTCTCTGAATGTGGGTACACCAAGCTGAGCCAAGCAAAGCTGATAACACGGGAAAGGCTGAAGCAGAGAGAGGCTGTTTGGCCCTGGTTTGACACCGGCCAAATGCCAGGCACCCACAAAAGTCACTCAGCCACCTTCCCCTGCCACAGCTGGGCAGAGGAGGGAAAAAAAATTAAATGAAGGGTTCATGAGTTGAGATAAGGACTGGGAGAAAACACTTCACAGCACGGTCTCACCATGGCTGCAGAGGAATCCCAGCTCCAGTACCTGCAGCCCCTCCTGCCCCTCCTTCCCCACTGATCCGGGGTCTCCGCCTTGTTCCCCTCTCATGCTCTCACCTCCTCCTCTTCTCTGGCTAGGAAAAAACCCAACTGTGCCCACTTTGATTTGATTTTCTTCTTAAATATGAGATTCACAGAGGCAAGAGGTGGAATGCGTTGGTTTTGCATGGCCTGGTTTTTGGTAGGAGGGAGGCCACAAAGATGGGTCCTGTGGGAAGCTGCTGAAAGCTTCCACCGTGTCCAGCAGAGCCAACCCCTGATGGCTCTGAGGACGGACAGGCTGCTGGCCAAGGCTGGGCCAGCTAGAGGTGATGGGAACACCTCTGAGAGAACAGACTTAAGAAGAAAATCAAAACAAAGTGAGGAGTAATTTGAATGCCAGCCAGAGAATGGGTGGGAACGTGTGAGGGGAACAATGTGGAGACACCAAGGGCAGTGGGGCAGGAGGGGCTCCAGGGCCAAGATTCCTCTGCAGAACGTGGTGATGACCACAGTGAAGCAGCTGTGCCCTGCAGCCATGGGGATCCATGGGGATGCAGAGATCCACGAGGGATGCAGAGATCCATGAGGGATGCAGAGATCCACCTACAGCCTGTGGGGATCCATGGGGATGCAGAGATCCATGAGGGATGCAGAGATCCACGAGGGATGCAGAGATCCATGGGGAATGCAGAGATCCACGAGGGATGCAGAGATCCATGGGGAATGCAGAGATCCACGAGGGATGCAGAGATCCACCCACAGCCCCTGGTGACGGTGCCCATGCCGGGGCAGGGGGATGCCTGGAGGGGGCTGTGACCCGGTGCAGAGAGGGGTCCCTGCTCCCAGGCTGGAGCAGCCTGTCCTTGGAGGGCTGCACCCCGTGGCTGCAGAAGTTGTGGGAGGACTGATGCTCATGAGAGTGGATCCACGCTGGAGAAGTTCAGGGAGAACTGTCTCCTGTGGGAGGGACCCCACAGCCTCACAGGGGAAGGACTCCTCTCCCTGAGCAGTGAAAGAAAATCTCTGATAAACTGACCAAAACCCCCATGCCCTGTCTCCCTGTGCTGTTGGTGGGAAAGAGGGAGGGGTTTGGGGGAAAAAAGATGTTTTAAGGGCTTATTTTATTTCTCATTATCCTCCTCTGACTCGTTATTACTCCCCTCATTAGTAATAAATTCACTTTGTACCTCTAAGCTGAGCCTGTTTTGCCCTTGGAGTGTTTTCTCCCTGTCCTTAGCTCATGAATCCTTCATTAAATTTTTCCCTCCTCTGCCCAGCTGTGGCAGGGGAGGGTGAGTGAGTGACTTCTGTGGGTGCCTGGCATTTGGCCAGTGTCAAACCAGGACAGAGGCAAAAGTTTGGAAGGAAGCAGCTTGCAGTGTGCTCATTTCATTGCAGAAGCTTCACGTAATTTGCAGGGAAGAGGCCGACTCTGCCACGGCAGTGTCCCCTCCACCAGCCCTCATCCACCATCTCAATGTGCGTGATTGTGTCATCAGGATCGAAAGAAATCTCATCGTCTCCATCTGCAAAATCCATCAAGAAAAGGCAGTCACAATGCAAAGAGAACCCCAGACAGCTGCCTCTCATTCTTCCTCCCACCTTCCCCCAGGCAGGAGAAGGCAGCACAAGTGCTCTGATAACCCCAGGAGTTCAGCCCCCCCAAACCCCATCCAACAGCACCCCTAAGGCAGAGAAAGAGCTCACAGATGAAAGATGAAGTTTCTCTGTTCCTACTCTGCTTTGGGCCAGCACAGGGCTCCATTTTCTGCAGTAGCTGGGAGGGACCAAGACACGGAGGCTGTTCTGCACCACCTCATGTCATTGCTGGGGTGGGGGAAAGTGACTCTCGATTCCAAGGAAGAATGGGGTTTCTTCTGGTTGAGAAAATGTGGTGGAGGGAGCCATCCAATACTGTCTATTGTTGGATGTCTTTCCACGCGAGTAATTTCTTTTCTTATACCTTTTATGATTAACATTGTTGCTGTTACTGTTCACTTTCTTATTGCTGTTTCCAGTACTTTGCTCTTATCTCAGCCAGTGACCCTTGTCTTTTTGTGCCCCCAGTCGGAGAGGGGAAGTGACACACTGTTTTTTACTGGGAGTACTAAACTGGAGAACACCATTCCTACACCATGGCAGCTCCCAAGCCAGGTCTCACTCAGCTTCCCAGGAGGAAGAACTTTAAACCACCAGGTCCCCATTGCACAGCCGGTTCCCCTGAGCCCCGGGGGCAGACTCACCTCCTTGGTAATCGTAGAGAGCCACAGCACAGATCCCGGGGCTCTGCCCCTCCCAGGCACTGCCCACGCTGCCTGCAGGACACAGGACACAGGACACAGGGCAGGTGAGACTGAGGCTGAAGCACCCGAGTCCCCCCTGAGTGCCACCCTCCAGCCCAGCTCTGGGGAAGCACATCCCAACCCTGCCAGCAAGGAGAGGGGCACCACAGCCCAAAGCAAGGTGTGACTTCCCTCCCCTTCTTCAAGGAGACGCTTGGGTCCTGATCTTTCATGCTCCTCTCCCAAGAGAAAGGTTGGGAATAACTCCACAAGCTGCTATCCTGACCACAGTAGACTTCAGGATAAAAATTCCCCCTGGAGTTTGTCCCCTACCTCCAGTGAGGCCAGTGGACAGGTACAAGCTCCCCAAGACATGGGCTCTCCCCTCAGCACTCACCTGGGTGGGGCTGGCCCTGGCTGGGCTCCTGAGGAAGAATCACCTCATAGTCTTCACCCCCATCTCCTCCAAAGTCATAGGTGGGATCCGGCTTTCCCAGCGGGGCTGGCAGCTCCTCGTAGTCAGCACCTCCACTGGTGCTGTCATAGTAGTCAGAGGGCTCTGGCAGCTCCTCGTAGTCTCCACCAACATCCAAACTTTCACTGCAGGAGGGCTGACCCTGGCTGGGGACCTCGCACAGCTCTGCGTCCAGATCTGCTGGCCTTGGTGGCAAAGTGGGTGGAACTTCTTCATCCTCCCTCTTGACCTCCTGCCATGGGGTGGGAAAGTGCCAGGAAAGTCACCTGCAAAGGAGCCACCACAGGCAGCTCCTCCTTGCCTGCCACCTGACCCAGGGCAGCGCCTTCAGTGCTGCCAGGGCCCAAACAGGCACACAGGGAAACAGCTCAGCTGCTTGGGCTGTGCTGAACCTGCAGCTGGGATTGCTCTGAGACCCTCAGGGCTGAGGTGTTTGACTCTGTTCATCCTTCACTACAGCCCATGGCAGAGCCACTGCACTGCCCCACGGGCTCAGGTGCTGTGCAGGCGTGTCCCATCCCCTCCCAGTGCTCCCCTTACCTCTCCGAAGTCCCTCACACCCTGTGGCTGTGCCCCACACCTCCCTGCAGGGCTGCACAGAAAGCACAGCCCCTCTCAGGTGCAGCCCCGTGCCCTCCCAGCTCCCTCTGGTACCTGCTCAGGTGACCCGGGCTGGTCCTCGGCAGCGCTCCTGGGTGCCCGTGCTGGCACGGCTGGAGGGGCTGCCCCAGGGGGCTCCTTCTCCCTCCAAGGGATTTCCTGCTGGACAGAAGCCAACGCACCACTCAGTCCCTTTAAACAGCGGCTGTTCACATTCCAAACAGAGCAACTCAGAGCATTTCCCTCCACCTACAAACCTGCTCTGGGCCTGGGCACTCATGGGCTGGTGACAACAGTTGGGCAGCCCTGAGGGGGAGCACTGAGGGGGGAACAGTTTCACTGCTAACACTTCTGTGTCCTCTGAGTGCAGGGACAGCCCCAGGTGGGAGGGCAGGTAAACACAGGGGCTGGGTGCCATCTCCAGTTTGCTGGGATGCATCCCACGTACAGTCTGCTGGGACAGCAGGGCTGGGGAGCAGCAACCACACTGCCTGCCAGGCAAAAGGAGCTGAGGCTGAGCATGCACAGGCACCATGGCTGGGTGCAGGCATGTCCTTATCTGAGTGTTTGGTGTGCTGAAAAGGGAAGTCCAGGGACAGCTGTGAAGCTCAGTGGCCATTCTTGGCTGAGGCAGGGAAGCAGGTTAGGCAGGAGGTTACCCTGTGCAAGGCTCTGAGGAAAAGTCTGTGCCATGAGTCTTGGAGGACACGGCAGGAAGGCCCTGGCTCACCTGCTGCTGAGCTCCCCGCTGCTCCTGGGGCTGCCTTCTGCTCTCCTCCCCTGCCGACCTGGCCATGTGCTCAAACCGTGACCGCAGGCTGCTGGCGCCACTGGAAGCTCCTGTGGGGAGACAGCTGACTGACCCAGCCCTGCATCTTCCTTCCACCACCCCAGGCATGCAGGAGAACCCAGACCTGTGCCTCTTCCAGAGAAATGTGCAGCTCAGCCTCCTGCTGCTGCCTGCCAGCATGGGTCAGACCCCATCCCACCACAGCACCACAGCCAGGATGCTGCCATGGAGGCACTGAGGCCACAGCTTCCTAAGGGCTCCTTCCCAGCTCTCACCTGCCTCCAGGGGTCTCGTTTTCTCATAGGAGGAGGTGGGAGCTGCCATCTCATCAAAGCCAGCAGCACTCTGCAAGAGGAAGTGAAAGAATTGTTCAGCTTGTTGGGCAATGCCAGTGCTGGTTTTTGGTACTGGTTTTTGGTACTGGTGATGGCAAGCTTTGTTCCCAGGTGTGCTGGTCCTCACCTGCACACCTGTCCTTACCCGGGGGAGGCTGCAGCCCCTGCTTCTGACACCTCCCTGTCCTGGGGATGTGCCCCCCAGCCAAGGACACAGGTGTCCCTGCCCAAGAGGTGGCACTGAGAGCTGGAAAGGTGCTGTGGAGCCCAGCGGGGGAGGCTGAGCACAGGACAGCACTGGGGACACTCCCTGTACCACGGCAAGGAGCTGGGGGAGGCCTGGGGATGCCATCTGCCTCTTCCCCAGGCCCAGGGACACCATGCATCCTTCCCTGCACTCTCTGTGGCACTGAAAGCATTTCCCTGCTGCCTGCACAGCTGCCTCAGCTGCTGTGGGTGTGCAGGGGCACGGGCTGGAAAAGGCACCTGTGCATGAGCACCTGGGCAGCCCTGGCTTCAGGAGCCATGAGAGAGGCTGAACTGGGAGCAGCATCCCTGGGGAGGGCACAGGAAACCCAAAGTGAGATGGAGAAGGATTAAGGGTTTATGTGCTCTCATGGAAAAACTACTTCATGCAAAAGGAACGAGCAGGTCAGAGCCACTTTTCAGTGTCACACTTGACACCAGGGGCTGCCTGCAGGTGTCACAGCAGGCTGGGGGCTGTCTGCAGCCATGGAGCCCCGACAGCAGCTCTGACACACCTGAGCTGTGCAGGCAAAGCAGCCTGCAGGCTCAGAACCAGGTGTCCACAGGTCACAGCAGAGGCCTGGACACGCCGTGTGTGACAGCATCTGTATTTTGTGTGAGGCTTAGTCTGATACTGAGTGTCCAGAGCTTTACCACAGGGGAGTTCAGGCTGCCTGAGGGTCTGTTACACTCTGCTCTGGTGCAGTGCATTCAGCATTTCTCCATTCCTGAGGACCAGTCAATCTGAAAGTTACTTGCCCAAATAATATTTTTTTTTTACCATTTTTTTATGCTTCAGTATTCTCAAAATGCACAAATTCATGTTCACTTTGAACCAAACAAGAACTGCTTATCTCCTCTCTGCATCCTGCTTCCCAGAGGACCCACAGCCCTTTCACCAAGTCCTCACCTGCTTTTGCAAGTTGTTTTTGACCACGTACAAGGTGTGCCCTTTGCCAGGGCCCCTCCATTTGTTGTTTTTAAACCCACAGAGCACAAATCTCTCCTGAGGGCAGCAGAACATCCCCTCTGCTGCTGGCCTGGCCCACACAGCAGCGTGGACAGGACCCTGTGGGCTGTTTGGGGGTGTTTGCTCCCTGCCCTGCTCACAGGCTGTGCCCCTCAGCAGGGCGAGCAGGTTTTGGGGAAGGCACCCTCCCTGCCTCTTCCAAAGCCCCAGGATTGGCATCTTTCAGGCAATCCACACCCACAGAGATCCACCCACGGGCAGGACCCCTCTGCCAGGCACAGAACGGTCCCGGTGCCTCAGCCTGAGGTGTGCCCAGAGCTGAGTCTTTGCCTGGTGCCAGCCCAAACAGAAAACCTGAACCTGCAGTTGGTGAGCTCTCCTCGTGCACAGCAGATTGATCTGTGCCAATCCCTGCTGGAGTTTGTCAGGGTGTGCAGGAAGATTTAGCACCTGAGCAGGCCATGAGGCACTCCTTGACAGGAGTTTGTTACCTGCAGAGGGTAACAAACAGCAGAGAAGAGTGGCAGAGGGCCATGAGGAATTCCCTGTGTTAATCCCCCGGGCTGCATCCCTCTGCACCCTCTGGTGTTTTAGGCTCACCAGTCCCCTCCTGCCACAGCTGTGCACTGGGATCTCCCCTCCTCTGGGGGAATCTCTCCTCTTTCAGCTGGGCAGAAAGCAGTGATTAGGAGGAAGCAATTGCAGGCTGCAGCAGTCTTACCTTATCCACTCTATCCTTCTGGATCCCATAACGGCCTCCAAACCCCTTGGCATAGTCTGTACGGAAAAAATGTTATTTTACAGTATTTTGTATTTTCTGTGCACCTCTGGCTTCAGCATGCAGTGAAATGAGTCTGCATGTGTTATCTCTAGTTAGTTCCATGTGTGATGAGATACAGATAAAGCTGAGTGCTCTGGACAGGAGCTTTCAGGACTAATCCCCCTCCTTCCAGCTGAAGGCACAGGTGTGCAGGGCTGCAGCTGCCAAAGCCAAGCCCAAGGCACCAGGGTGAGGCCAGTCACCCCACCTGAGGGGGTTCAGTGAGGTCAGACATGCTGCACATGAGGCATTCCTGGGGTCTGCTCTGCCTCATCCCTCTGTGCTCACCTTCACAAGAGCCCAGGGCTCAGAATGTCCCAGGCACAGTCTGGGAGTCCTCGTCTGGGGACACACATTCCTTGTCCCCCACTGATCCAAGCTCCCCCCTGCTCTGCCCTTGTGCTTTGGGGTTCCCTGTGTCTCAGCTGCTCTGGACACATCCTGCTCCCAGCAGCTGGATCTCTTCCAGGAGCCACAGCTGCAGGCACAGGGCTGTGTGTGCTCCAAGGAAACTGCTGCCACCCCCGGCAACATTGCCCAACCTCTCTGGGATGCGTGGGGTTGCACTTCTTCCTGGTGGTCCCAGCCAAGGGCATTCTTGTCCTGACGATCCCTCTGGACCCCAAACTTCCCTCCAAAGCCCACAGAGTAGTCTTCAGCCACAGGGATCCAGAGCAGGCCATGGAAGAGAACACACAAGGGAGGGAAGGAGACAAGTGGCAGCAGGGTGAGGTCAGGCTGTTCTCACAGGTTTTCCATGCCCGGGACTTAAGAGACAAACATGGAACAAGGCCAGATTTCCCCACTGGTGCTGCAGCAGCAACCCTCCCTCCTCCCTGGATATGTCATGTCACCTGCTATTGGCACCTGCCTGGGCTTCCCTTCACCCTTCCTTTGGCCACATGCTGCCCAAGAGATCCCTGTGCCCACAGAACTTGTCTGCTCCTCTTCCTTTAGCCTGAGCTCTTTCCAGCAGCCATGCACTGGGCAATGGCTTCCTCCCCCTGGCCTGTTCCCAACAGCTCCCTGCAGCTCTCCCCCCATTCTTGCAGCAGATTCCAAATGCCCTGCACAGTGCCCCACAGTGCCAGTGGGCACAGTCCCCAGCCCCAGCCCTGACCCTGCCTGCTCCCCCCCTCAGCTGGGCCCCCCAGCTCCCCCCCTCAGCTGGGCCCCCCAGCACCCCCAGCTCCCCCGGTTTCCCCAGCTCTCCCAGTTTCCCCAGCTCACCCAGTTTCCCCAGCTTCCCCAGCTCACCTGGCTGCTGTGGCTCACCTTTCTGAGAGTCGTGCTTCTCTGTCTGGCTCTTGTAGTCAAATCCCACGGCTGCTTTGTCCACCTTATCCCTTTCCACTCCGAAACGGCCACCAAAGCCCTTGGAGTAATCTGAGGTGGTGCAGGGGGTCAAATGTTGCCCCCAGCACGGGGCTGGTGAGCAGAGGACAGGGAGCAGCACTGGGAAGGGCCCCAGGGAGAAGGGACAGCAGCAGAGATTATGGAAAACACCACAGAAAGGGAAGGGTTGGAGGGGACAGAGTGGATGGCAGGGGGCACCACGGATGGGAGCCCCCAGGAATGGGGGCAAAGGGGGATCAGGGCACCAGGAGGAAAGGAAGAAAAGGGACGTGCCAAGGACAGTGGGAGCTCTGTCACCCACCAAGACAGAGCCAAGCAGGATTTGGGCACTGGCAGCCGGGGCATCTGTCCCTCACCCACCCCAGAGCCAGGATTTCAGCCTCCTGTGGGGGCTCTGAGCAGACACTGAGCCTTGGGAGTACAGGAATGGCAAAAGGGCTCACGTTTGCTGTAGTGGACTCTCAGCTTCCATAAGGACACACCTGACCCTGGGGACTGCCACCAAGGCTGAACCCCCCTTTCTGCAGAGTTGCTGCCACTCTTTTCCCTGGCCATGGTGTGAGAGCACAGCACAGCTGCCTTGTGCCTCTCCTTTGTCCCTCTCCAAACCATTAATCTGATCCATTAATGACTTCAGCCATGTTCAGCTGTTTTCTAAGGACCACCTGGTTATTGCTGGCTGATTCCTGAGACATTTCAGTCTCCATCCTGACTCCTGGATGCACAGACTCCTCCTTTCCAACACCTGCCTGCTCAGTCTCTAAATCCTGCCCTTCAGGAGTAAATCAGAGTCACCTCTCCCTGTTCCCTGATGCTGTTCTCACATTTCACAGGACTGAGTTGAGGCTTCTCTCAGAACTTCAGTTGCACCAATCCATGGAGGCTGTGATCTAGTGAAATATGCACAGGAACATTTTGTATTCCAGAATGGATCTCTGTTTCACAGAAGCTCAGTCACTTAATCTGTAAGTCCTAAAAATTCTTAAACCTATTGTGACTAAACTAATACCTCCCTACAGGGCTGTAATGAAGTGGATCTTTAAGAGAGCTGTTTTCTGTAAACACAGATTTTATGACTGTTACCTTGCTGCTGGAGCTTCCAGTATGGACACATTGTTCTGAAAAGCAATCCAAACACTATTTCTGACATTGTCATTTCCTGAGCAATTTCTGTGGTTTCACATAGCCTGATCAATTCCTGTGTCTATAAGAATATGTTAATGGAGCACAAGTGCATGTCATTCATTATTTTAGGATCAACCAAGAATGCCTCAAACATTTTTCCTTCTTTTATAGTTTCTTTCTAAAATAACCTGATTCAGTTCTTTCCTTGGTAATGCAGTATTCCTCACATTTACCTGAAACAACAACAGACCATGCCCTCTCATCCTCTCTCGAGTGCAGAATATTTAAAATATCCTTAGTTTCAATTCTTGCACTATTTGTTGAATTATCTGCAGAATCCTGCAGAAGTTTGGATGCTTTGTAGGGTTTTGCTTTCATATCCATTGCTGTGCCTTTCCTTACAAGGCTGCTGTTCCAGCAATCCCTTCCCAAGCACTGCAGTGCCCAGGGTTCCCCTGGAGCAGCTCTGTGGAGGGCCCTGAGAGGGGAGGGAGCTCTTTGGGGCTGGGGGTGTCTGCTCTGCTCAGCCAGGACGGGGTTTGCACCAAAGCAAAGCACAGAGACAAGCAGGGTGTGACATGAGGAATGTGACAGCACAGAGGGGCCACAGGGATGATGGACTGGGAACAGGAATGTGAAACAGGAGACAGAGACTATGCCACAGCCAACAGCACTGGGAGCACAAGAGAAGCTGAGGGAAGGGTCAGGGGGCCACCTGTGCCCACGGACTTGCCTTTCTGGGACGAGTGTTTCTCCACCTCACCCTTGTACTCAAAGCCCAGTGCTGACTGCAACAAGAAGGGGAGGGCTGTGAGCCACCCCGAGGGCCAGGATGGGTCTCAGCCTCCCTCCCCTGGGGCCAGGCTCTCTCTGGCTCCCTGTCCTGTGCTGCAGCCCCTGGACAACCAGTGCTGGGCAGGACTGGGCAGGCCCAGCCCAGCAATGCTCACCTGCACAGGTGCCCCTCACCTGCACGGAGCGAGACCATGGCTCAGGGCACGCCCTGCACCCCCAGATTTGGAAACTGAGCCACGGCCTAGCAGGCAGCAGCTCCAGGGGCAGCACAGGCCACAGGAATTCCAGCTGCTCTGCCCAACACACCTTGTCAGCTCGGTCCCGCTGCACTCCAAACTTGCCACCAAAGCCCTTCGCTGCATCGGTCTGCGAGGAATGCTTCCCAACATCTGCAACGTACTCGTGTCCCACTGCACACTGAGAGGAGAGACAGCAGGGCATGAGCCTCCACAGTGAACAGAGGCACCACGGCAGCCTCCACCTGCTGCTGACAAGCTCACAGCCACGGGGCAACAGCTCCGAGCTGACTGTGCTGATGGTGCCCACGCTCTCCACGTGGCCTTTGCAGCAGCAGCTCTGCGCTGAGGCCTGGGAGAGCCTCAAAGGGTCTGGGGACAGCCTCGAGGGGTCTGGGGGCAGCCCCAGGGGGTCTGGGGGCAGCTCCAGGGGTCTGGGGGCAGCCCCAGGGCTGTCATCTCACAAGCCATCCCCGCTGCCCACTCATCAGGCAGAGTGTGAGATGCCGAATGCCAGCTGCTCTCGAGTGCTGGTGGAGTTGCTGGTGGATGATCACAGGGGGACAAGAGAAAAGTGCAGATCTGCACACACACACAGCCCAGCACTCCCGGCAGAGTCCTGGCACCCCTTCCCCGTTTCTGTATCTGACTGCAAGGGCAGCAAACCCAGCCACGGGCCAGGATCCTGTGCTCCTGCTGCAGGAGCCACAGACACTCCCTGCCAAAATGGAACAGCTGTGCTCAGGCTCTGCTGCACCACAGGGAAGGTGTTTTCGTCGAGCAACTTCCTGGCCTTTGTCCAGTTTCACCAGGATGCTGCAAGTGTTCAGCTTCTGCCCCTTCTCCTGAGGAGAGTGTGCAGCTCCTGACTACAACAGCTCTGGCAGGGAGAGTAGGGAATTTTTAAGGACAGTCTCACCCAGCCATCCCGGTTTTGTTCAAACCCACAGTGCCCACACCTACGGAACTCTACTGTGATCTAATCATCCCACTTCTGAGAAAGAAGCATTAAATGCTGAAAGGGGCAGGAAGAAGCACGATAATGGTTATCACAAAACATAGACCAGATCTGATGGGGCTTTATCTCAGGGAGATGTGAGGTCTGCAATGCAGAATGTGAGGAGGGAGTTACTACGTTAGTTCTCCAAGCACAAGTAGGGAGGCGCCGGATTTAATTGTTATGCAGCAGTCTTGAACAGCCACAGAAAGTCCTTCACAGCCAAAGGGAGCATTGCATAGAAGATGTAGAAACAAGTTATACAAATGAATTCAAACAGATCCTGGAGACAGATTATGGGTTAGCTGGACACGTGTGAATCTGGGCAGCAATGCAAACTCCATTTTCGCCCTCCAGGGTCAGGCCACAAAACAGGGATGCCCCTTCCTTTATGACAAAAGCACTTTCCCACTAAGGCTCAAGGAAACCTCCCACGGCTGTTACCTTATCCATCCGGTCTCGCTCTGTTCCAAATTTGCCCCCATAGCCATAGGATGCCTTGGGGCCGGTCTCCAGCTCCTTCTTCTTAATGACCTCGTGTTCCTCGGATACCTCGTTCCTCAGCTGGTGGATGCTGGAGACAGGGACAGGGCAGAGCGGGATTTCGCGGAGCCCCGCCTGGAGCATCCCCGCAGCGGCCAAAACCCAGCCGGGCACACGCGGGGCCGGTTGCCTGTGCCGGTGCCAGCCACATCCTGTGCCTGGGAGGGCACCTCGGGCTCTGGCAAGGGACCAGCGGGCTCAGGGGGCCACCCAGCCCCTCAGCCCTGCACCCCGACCTTCCCGGGACCCCACGCCTCCCTTTTCCAGCGCCGCTCGGACACTGCAGGGCTGCGCTGTCCCGAGGGGTCAGCCCGGGCTGAGGAGGAGCGGACAGCCTTTGCTCCGGGGCAGCCCCCGGTGCCGGTGCTCGCCCCCGGTCCCCCTCAGCTGCGGGAAGGGACCCAGAGAGGAGCGACAGAGCGGGGACCCCGGCCTGGCTGCGACCGCGGGGCAGGTCCCCACGGCGAGGGGCTCGTCCTGTCCCCTCGGGGCTCGTCCTGTCCCCTTGTCCTGTCCCCTCGGGGCTCCTTCTGTCCCCGCGGGAGGAGCCGCTCCCCCCGCCCCCGGTTCCGCCCCCCGATCCCGGTCCTGCTCCCGGTCCCGGATCCCGATTCGGGTCCCGGTCCTGGTTCCGATCCCGATCCCACTCCACTTCCCGGTCCCGGTCCCGCCGCGCTCACTCACTCGATGTGTCCGGCCCGGCCGGAGCCCGCGATGGTTTTGGCTCCCCAGCGCTGCTCCCGCTCGGAGATGTCGTTCTGCGGGACGAACCGAGCCCGTCAGCCCCGGCCCGCCCGGGGGTCCCGGCCCGTCCGTCGGTCCCGGCACGGCCCGGGGGTCCCGGCACCCCATCCCCGCCGGGCAGGGATGGGCAGGGCTCGGCTATCACAGCCTTGTCTTGTAGCCTTGTGGAAGGTCTGAACATATATTCCGTAAAGTGAAGCATCAATAAAGCCTTTCCTAATATACAATAAAGCTGAAAAGATGTATATATTAAACAGAATGAAAAAAAAAAAATACAAAGTATTATTCTGTTCACACTTAGTTTGAATACTTCCACAAATAGAAGAAATTAAGTAAGCAAAAAAATTGGAGCGTAGATTTTTTCCTAAAACATTAATAACTTGAAACTATGAGAAAGAAATTTGATTTTCTGTCCCAAACTAGAATTTCTACCGGAAATAATTAGGCAAGACTGAACCTCAAAAACTCTTGTCCGACAGGAGCGGCTTATTAGGTAAGTAATAGAGAACCAAATGGGAAATGAAAATCATGACCCTGTATGAATGCCGAGGGTTCCCCAGGCCAAACCCTTCTGGTCTCTTACTCAACCTACAGAGAAAAAGAGTGTAAAAGGCACAGAGCTGCACCAGCACAAGCTGACTGTAAACAGACTAGGATTTTTCATCTGGAAAAAAGATAAATGAGGGGAAACCTGGATCCTGTACAGTTACAAACAGCGCGGGACAGAAAAAATGCATTTGCTGTGTCTTGTAACACACGTGGAGAGGAGAAGGGCAGCTACCAGGGAGCAGGTAACCCTGCACATTCTGCACTCCCTAAGTGCCCTTGCTTGTGGTCAGACTTGGGGTGTGCAGTGACGCAGGAAGCTCTGGAGACCGAACCTGGAGCTGTGTCAGGAGTGGCTCGGACAGGTGATCCTGCCAGGGGCTGATGGTGCCAGCGGTGCTGCAGCCGAGCCCTGAGCCCCAGCCCAGCTGAGCAGCAGTGCCCAGTGCCAGGAGCTCCTCACACCCCAGCACAAGAGCTGCCACACCAGACACTCACCACGAAATCGGGGTCTGTGTCCCAGTCATCCCCCTGGGCCTCCACCTTCACGGACACGTTGTGTCCCACGACGGCTTTCCACATCTGCACAGCAAGGACAAGGTGTCACCAGGGCTGCCACACACGCTCACATACCCTTACAGGCCACCTGTCCTCACACACCTGTCCCCCACACAGCACAGGGCACCCCAAAACAGCTGCTCCTGAGCCCCAGCAAAACACACAGGGAGTGTAGGTAACCCACAGCCTTCATGCACCCCGACCCTGCAGCAGGAACACACACCTTATTAAAATAAGGTTCATAAGTAAATGAACACTGTCAGCCAATCACCAGATTCTGCTTTTCCATTAATTTTCTGTGCTGAGGGAGGCTGTGCCCTCGTTACCCCCCATTGGCAGGGTCACACATCACTATGCTCCAGCACCTGACACTGTGCTGCTGGAACTGAGCCTCCTGTCTGCTTTTCAGCCTTGTAATCCCTGCCCAGAGAAGGGTGAGAGCAAGGCTGGACAGTGACAGAGCTGGCGTGGTGCTCGTGTCTGTCACCGCTGCTGCAGGCCCAGGAAGAGGAAGTTAAGAGAAATGCGAAATCTAAAACCCCTGCGTTTCACTTTCAAGGCGACTGCGAAAAAGACACGATAAAAAAGCACCCCCACCGAACAGCTGAGTTTTTACAAAATGAGAGACAGAGAGAAGATGAGTTGGCTGCTCCTACACCGGAACAATCCCTCTCACCAGAGCTCCATCCCTTCACATCCCACCCTTTTACTGCCTGCTGTGTTGAGGAACCCAAAGCAGCTTTGTGGTGGGGCAGAGAGGAAGATGGAGGAGAATGAGCAGGAAAGCCTGAGCTGGGCCCTGCTCTCCATCACACCAAACTGTGACCAAATCTACAGGAAGGAAGGGACCTCCTGTGAGCTGGACCTTCAGCCAGCAGCAGCAGCTGGACCTTCAGGCAGCAGCAGCTTCCACCCCGTGCTGCTCGGCTGCCCCTCGCTCCCAGGGCTGGGTGCCAGCCTCAGGCAGCCCCAAGCACTTGGGGCAGCTCTGTGAAAGCAGAATGTTTCTGCTGAACAACTCGGTAATTCTCAGTTTATGCTGAGGAATTCACTGCCCACACCGAAGGCTGCTGGAGTGAGAAACCTTCCAGATTAGAGCAGCGCACGGCTCAGCCTCTCTGTCCTTTCCAGAGAAGCAGCAGGGAGCAAAGAGAACAGAAACCACATGAGCACAGCAGAGATGATTCTTTCTTTTGTCAAACGAAGGCCAGGCAGTCAGTAAAGGAGCACAGGAAGGGCTGAAGCCCACACACAGTGAAGCCCTGGGTTTCGGCCTTCTCCAGGTGTCTCAGGAGCACAGCTGGTCTGTGACATTCCCCACTGACACCAATCCAAGCTGAATACAGCTAATTGCAATTAGAAGGGGAAGCAGAAAGGCTCATGTGGACAACACAGCCCCATCTAACACCCCCTTTCTTCTCCTTTTCCCCTCCCTCATTTATTGGCATCTCTCATGCCAAAGATTTTTAAAGTCTGTTGCTCATTTTTGTAAAGGATAAACCAGCAGTAATAACCACCTAGCTCAGGGCTGCTCATCATCAGAGCAGTTGATTTGAGCTCAAATGAGATGGTTCGAGGTTTTAAATGCTGCTGTAAATGGCACCTGACCACCCATTCTCCAAAGCCACCTGCCATGCATTGTGGAAACCAGGATGGACCACAGGCTGTGATCACATCGCGAGGCTCTGGACACGGTCTGTATGAGAAATATCAGCCAGGGTGGCATCTCAACCCCTTTTTTATCCCATTTTCCCCAGGGAAAACATCCACTGCAGCTCAAACATAGGGCTACCACACAGCACAGTCATGCTGGTAGATTTGGAAATGTGGTTTAGAGCCTCAAACACAAGAACCACGAGGATGACAGGACAACAGCCTGAGAAGCAAGTGCCAAGCACTGTCCATTTGGACGTGCTTGGTCAGGAAGGAGTTCTCTTTGCCCACCAAACACTGCATTTTTTTGTAGTCATTTCTCACTTTCCACTCCCAAACCCCCCTCAAGTTATCTTACCTTTAAAGGCTCACCAGCTCCTGCTGGCAAATTTGCTGCTTTTTCCTCGGGCACCTGCTGCCAGTGACAGCCTTGGGCCTGTGTCTGCTCCCAGTTCCTGTTTTAACTTCAGCTCTTTTCACTTCCTGCGTCCCAGCCCCCAGCTCTGCTCAAGCCCTGAGCCCCAGAGCTGCCCCAGAGCTGCAGCCCCTGCCCCAGGCACCCGTGCAGGGCAGACCCCAAGGTGCCCCACCAGCACACCTGGATCCAGCACACCTGGTGTTCTACACACTCACATGGGTATAAAAAACAAAGTTCTGGTGGAGGCACAAATCCTGGAGCCACATCTTGAATGTGCCTTTTACTTTCAGTATCTCTCCCCATTGCTTGGAGGATTGAGGAGAGCACTATCTGTGCTCCTGAACCTTTTCCCATTCTGCCCAGGGCCCTGAAAACTCCTTTGGTCAAACCTGGACTTCTTGTTGCAACACCACCAGTACCCAGATGAAAGAGCCAGAGCAGGCACAGACCAAAGGCTGCTCTGAACTCAAGTCTGTGGTCTGGGGATGTCCCTGTCTCAGGCTCCTGGCAGGCAGCAAACCCCCTGAAAAAAGTCCAGCTCATGGGTGCTTTCATTGTGCACAGGAGCCTCCCACCTGTGCCTGCAGCCCTCTGATCCCCCTCAGCACTGGCCCTGAAGCTGCTCTCGTGGTGAGGGCTGGGCTGATCTGCCCTGGGGAGGGCACCTGCCCCATCCCTCGCACCTCAGCATCTGCTGCTCCCAGATCCTCCCCTGTGACAGGACCTGAGGGGACCAGGAGGGCTCTCCTGAGAGCTCCATGCAGTAAATTGGATCCACTCCTCCCTACCCCTGATGGTTCCTGCCTCCCTCCTGGCACAAACCCAGACCCTGTCCCAGCCCCGGGGGTGCTGGATCCGTGTGAGTGTCCCAGGGATGACACAGCTCCTCAGGGAAGAAAGATCAAAAATCAAGGCAGGGCAGGCCCATTGGAGAAGAAACAAAATGTTGAAATGCTTGAGACAGGAAACAAGAGCTAAAGGCCCCATCTTTCATCAGGTCAAACCACAAAGCTGTTCAGCCAGACTATGCTTAGCAGACCAGGAGTTCCTTTGGAGGTTTTATTCCTATATTTAATCTAAGCTATAACTGTTCCATCTGCAGGGATAAAACATTTAAATGTACCTGAGGCGTCAGAATCGTGCCTTTCTTCAGTTCAGGAAAAAGAATGCATGGGCTTTAAGGGAACATACTTTGCTTAATCCTGGCTCCTGTTAAACACAGGGGAAACATCTACAGCCTTCCAACATCCCAGCCCTGGCTTTTGTTCCAAGGGTGGTGGGGGACTAGCACTGACAACTGTACCTGTTTGTTGCTACAGAAAGTTGGGACAGTTTAAACTGTCCCATCTGAATTATCAGCATGTTCCAACTCACTGCTGCCAACTCCTGCACCTGTCCTGGGGCTGCACAACTCTAACAGGGTGCAGTGCTCAGGCAAATGTGGAAAAGTAAACCCAGGTAGAGATTGTTTTACTGGGATTGTTTTCACAATGTATGCAATGGTTTGGGTTGGGAAGGGACCTTAAAATCCTGAGTTCCACACGCCCCTGCCATGAGACATTGCCTATCCAAGTGCTATTTCCTTATTCTGCCAGCTGCAAAAGGCTGAGCAAGAGGTGAGACGGGGAAAAAGGTCCTCACCACCCATTCACAGTGTGTAAGAAACAGAGATTCTGCAACCATCACACACAAGAGCCCTGCAGTGCCTGTGGTGATACAGCAGCACCAACCCTCCACTTGGACAGCTGCATGACAGTGTTACACAAATACCATCTGAAAAATAAACTTTATTATACATACAGGAGCTCACACCCCACGAAGCCATAGACAAACTATTTGGCCACTGAATTTGACAGAGGAAGTTCCCACTGATAACCATGGAGAGTGCACGAGAGGATGCACAGTGCCAGTGCTCTGGGCCTGCCAGAGATCCAGCTGGTCTACTGAAATCCATCCATCCTCTAACAGGCTTTCTGCACTGGCTAGAGCAGCTTAGCTCACCAGAAATATCAAAAGAACCTCTTTCCCATGGGAAAAATGTGACTGTAATGCTCTGCCAAGAGGCAGATCCATTCTCCTGGCCAGCACTCTGAAAAAAACACTCAGGATCTGAAAGCAACTGGAGCTTCCTTTGCATTCAACATTCTCCTTTTGGAAGAGGGCAGTCTCAAATTCATGAGGTTTTTAAAAACACATGGAAATATATCCATATTTCCATATATCCTGAAAGATCCAGTCCATTTGCATCATTTGATTTGGGTCCAAACATGCCCAACACCAGCACCAGCTTTCTACACCAGCGATACCAGAAGGTTTCAGAACTGTGCCTTGTTCCTCAGCACAGGGCAGAGTTTATTTCTGGAGTTTCTGCCTTTGCTTTGGGCCTACACAGCACATCATGGACCCTTCAACACAGCCTGTGCAGGTTTGGTCTCGTGGTCAGTGTTTAGTGGATGAGAAGGCAGGAGCAGGGCTGCTCTAATTTCTAGAGGTAAGGCAGAACCTTCCATCATGAGAGGTGCACAAATGCTATAAATAGGAGGGGATTTAACTTAAGAGCTAAAAAGTTTCCTATTTCCTATGGTTATTTCTTAAATAACCAAGTTACTGGCATTATTTTACAGGCTTGTCAGGGCAGACATGTAACTGATTTTAAATGGAATGCTCACCAGGCCCAGATATACTAATTTTGGCCCTTCTTCTACAGGAGATGCAACTGAGCAGGAAATATGATTTTAAGATTCACATTCCTTAAAGTGCCCATAATTTCCTTAGGATATGCATTTCAGACAGCTCTGAGCCATGGAGCAAATCTAAGGGTTAGAAGAAAGGGAAGACAATTCTTTTATATCCAGCTACAGTGTTCCCCCAACCCCAGCCAGGGATTCAGCCTAAGAGGGGGAAGATTGTGCAGCTGTGGAACAGTTGAAGCACTGCAGCAACTCAAGGGTATTTTCCTTATTCCTACTGCAGCACAACACCATCTCAAATGAGCTGTGCTGCTTCCAGGTACAGGAACAGATGCTGCCCCTGGGGCTTGCAGCACAACCCTGGCTCAGAAAATGAACCACTCGTGTAGGAACCCCGAGGGAAGGGCAGGGCAGATCTCCTGGGGCAGCCCCAAAAACCAGCAGGAACCCCGAGGGAAGGGCAGGGCGGATCTGGGGGAGCTCCCAGCAGCAGCACTGACTGCCAGCAGCAGGAACCCTGAGGGAAGGGCAGGGCAGGTCTCCTGAAGGTGCTCCCAGCAGCAGCACTGACTGCCAGCAGCACTGGGTGCTGGGCACAGCCACTGCCCCGGGGCTGGTCTGGGAAAGGCTGAGCTGGGACAAGGGATGCCCATGTGCCCTCCCGAGCAGGGTCTGGGGCTCGGGAAGGGCTGGCACTGCCGTTCAGAGGTGGCCAGTGAGGCAGAGCAGGAGCAGGGCGTGCAGAGCCAGCAGGTAGGTGGCTGCCAGCAGAGGGAAGCGGCCCCGGGAGCGCAGGAGGGAGCGGAGCAGGCGCCGCAGTCCAGGAGAGCTCCGAGCCTGCAAGGAGAACAGAGAGAGACAGAGTCACTGCAGGGAGTGCCTGTGCCCCCAGCTGCCCCATCCAGAGCTCTCCAGACCATGGACATGAGTTTGTTTAACCTCCCTCAGATCATTCCACTGCCAGATCTTGACACCAGGGCAATCCTCAGGAAATGTTCCCCCTCCCCTGCTCTCTGCAGGCTGCCCCTGAACCAGCCCCATCCATTTTCCTTCCAGCATGGTGAGAGCAGAAAATCTACACAGTCCCTGACTGATTTATGTGTGTCTACAGAGGAACTGAACTGCTGCAGGTTCAGTTTCTTGGATCAGCTGGGGCTCACGTAATTGACAGCTGTGAATGTTGGATTCTTACTCTGCTGGAATTATTCTCCATGGAGTCGATCAGCAGGGACTGCTCTTGACCTGCAGTCATATCAATGCTGGCACTTGAGGAAGGTGTCCACTCACTTGACTGCAACCTGCCACAACAAACATGAAATTAAATTCAGTTTCTTATTATGATGCCCCAAATCAACATTGTAATGAAGCTTAGGAAAGAAGGTATTTCTGAAAAAAGGACTCAACCCCTGCAAGCAAGCCCTGGCTTCACTTGCCAACAGCTGGTTCCATTGGTACAGCTGTCACACTTCTGAGCTCACACTGAGCAAAAGAACAGGGCGACCCAACCAGCAGGAGTCCTTCTACCTTTCATGTAAAATTTCATGGTGTGACTTGAAAGAAATCAAGGGCAGGTGATACACCTGTATGTTTTAAATTCTGTGAAATTATTTTGGAGGCCAGCTCTGGCTGCAGTGGTGCTGGTTCTTGATCAGTGAGATCAGCTGCAGGAGGCCTTTACAGACTTTAATGCCAGAAGGAGCCACAGCTGTCCAAGCTGTGTATTAATTACCAGGGAACTTCATCCAGAACTCTTCCATACACACCATTATTTTTTTTTTCTGAATCAGCAAGTGTGTCAGAAGAAAGGCATTGCTTTCATGCAAAAGACTCCACTAGTCCCTAACTGCAGTTATTTGAACCACCAGGAAATGCACAGCACAATCAGGCCATGTGCTAAACCCCCTCCATAGCCACTGAAAACCAAGCATTTTGAACCTGCTGCTCACTGCATCCTAAACCCAGCACGCAGTCCAGGCCAGCTGCCCTTGCCCTGCTGGCTCCCAGGGTCTGAGACAGTCCTGCAGACAATCTGTGCAGTGCAGACTCCAGAGATGGGGACAGGGCAGGAGAGGGACCTAGGCTGAAGCTAAGCCTGGGAAAGGCCCTAAGTGTTTAACTTTCTCAATAAGCAAATTAATGAAAAGTTTATGTTAATTGGCAAGACATTAAAAATTAGTTACATTCTTCAAGTCAAAACTGCACCATGCATGACAGACAGGTGCTTACTGAGGAGACAAATCCCCTGAACACATGAGAACTCTCTGGCCTGCATCCACTCTCAGTCTCCAAATTATGTTTTCCAGCAGTTAATTTAACTGAGAAAGTTGGCATCTAATTTCTAGACAGAACTTGTCTTAATGCCTAATAATTTGTCTCATTCTGTCTGCCTACAGCTGAAGGAAATGAATTCCCTGAACTCTGGGAAATGCTTTTTCACAGCAAGTGGCTGAGCAGCATGCCAGCTGCCCAGGGAGGCTGTGAAGTCTGGAGATACCCCACAGCCAACTGCACATGGCCCTGGGCAGCTGGGTCTGGGGTCTGGGCTGAGCAGGGGCTTGGGCCAGGTGGTTTTTGGGGGCCACATCCACCCTGGACCTTCCTGAGCTGCTGTGACAGACACAGCAGCTGCCCCTGTGCCCCAGAGCCATTGGACAGGAGGGTGTGATGAAGAACAGAGTTAGAGCCACCACACATCCATGGTGAGAGGGTTTGTTTGCTCAGTGTTTGTTTGCCTCACCTCCTGATCTGATCCTGGGCTGCCACAAGTGCCTCCTCTGCAGCAAGGCGACGCTCCCGTTCTTCCTCCAGCTGCTCCTCCAAATATTTCATATCCTGCTTTGTGCTGCTGTGGAAATGCTCTGATTCAGACAACCTGCCAGGAAATAACAGCATATGCCAAAAAAGGCCTAATTCATGGACTGTTGTGCTTCTCTTGTATTCGCTGATGCAATGTGTGAACAGACTCAAATCACTCCCAGCTCACACAGGAGACTTGGGCATCTTTACTGTATTTAAACTATTTGGAAAACATGAGAGAAGATCAATCTCCTGAAGCTTCTGTTTCATATCAGAAAGGAGTTCCTTGGCTCTGTCAACATGGCTCCACTTTCTGAAAATTATTTTGAAAGGGTTTGAGGAATCAGGTGCTAGATCTTAGTTTCAGAAGGTTACAAGGAATCCTGTGCTACGTCTCAATTTCAGACACCCTCTCAGGCTACTAAACCAGGACCACTGATATACTTCAGCAGCTACTGAGGATGCAGCCCACCACATCCAGGATGCTGCTTGGGCTGGTATTGCTGCTGCATGTTGTCCTTGGGTTTTTTTGAAGCTCTGATCCAAAGAGATAACATATGACAGTTCCTCCAAGCCCACAAGATCCTAGTGTGGGACTGAGCTTTCCCAACATGCTGGCAGAGAGTGAAAGCAACAGGCTCATCAGGAGCCTCAAGGCCTCCATCAGGACCAAGCTCCCCACCCCCGTTTTCTCACTTTCTTTACCTCAGCTGCAGCTCCTGCAGTTCAGGTGTGTAAGTGCCTCTCTGTGGCTCATTCTTTTCTTGGGGTGCTCCTGGGGCAGCATCTGTTGCAAACAGCTCCTGGAAGGACACAGGAATGTGCTGCAGACTGCCCTGAATGGGGAGGGCACACAGCCCTGCAATGTGGGCAGCTGGCAGAACGGGAATGAGCCCAAGGCCTCACCGTGCTCTTGTCTGCAGCCTGCAGTTCCTGCAGCTGCCTCTGGAGCTGCAGGCAGCGGCTCAGCAGCTCGCTGCAGTGCTGGTGGCTCTCGCAGACGCTGCCCCTGCCCCCGCGCAGCTGCAGGGACAGGGCGTTCTTCTCCTCAAAGACCTGGGACAGCTGGGAAGAGAACACGATTGGCAACCAAAGAAACTGGTTTCGTGCAAGTCAAATTGTTCTCTGTGTAACTGAGGGTAAGAATTCTCTTGAGAACGTGTGACTGCCAGGCTGCCCATCACTAACACCCAAAGGCCAGTGACAATCTCCAAGAGCAGCTTGTGGCAAAGGCTCTGGAACAGGAGTCTCAAAACACCAAAGAGATGTGCAGAACACTACATGTCCAGAACAAGATGCCTAAAGTGCTGATATTGACCTAGAAATATCATCAGTAAATTATGATTTTATATTCTCACTTTCTCCTTCAACACAACTCTCTGAAGATGCATAAATGCTGGGTCTTCCATTTCAGTGTGGGAATTGACTGGTTGGGATTCTGCACTGAAATGCACAAAGTGTTTCAAGCTGGCAGGCAGAAGTGAAGATGACAAGCTTGTTTTTCCAAGGAGGGACTTCCTTCAGCAGCCCAGAAAGCAGGAGCCTACAAAGTGCTCCCAACAGACATGGAGCCTGCAAACAACTTTCCTCACATGGTCTCGCTCTCTGCTCCCTTTGTCTGGTCTTCATCTCCCCCCCATCCCCTCCGTCTGTCCTCTCCCCTTCTCTCACCTCTTTCTTTCCTCCCCTGACCTCTTCCCTCCTCCTCTGTCCCTCTGGTCACCTGGCAGAAAGGACCCTGAGCTGCAGTGGCAGAAGCTGCTGATGCAGACCCAGTCTCTGCTCCTGCTGGATGGGATCTGTGTGGGGCTGTCCCACTGCTCCTGCTGCTCTCTGCAGAGCTCTGGCTGCCCCCACTGAGGGGGAGCAGTGTGGGACATGGGGATGGGCTCAGTCACAGCCATCAGGGTCATTCTAACACTGCTTTTTTCAGAGATTGTTTCTGATTTTGTGTCACTTCATGGAATGCCCTCAAGCACAGATTCATTCCTGAGCCCTGCTCCAGCCCAACCCTCCCCACACTCCTCGTGCCTTGTCGTCCTGATTTTCCAAGTTTTCTGAGACACTTTCTAACTCAATGTTTTTCAGAGTTCTTAGCTCTTTCTCACACATGGGTGCTGTTATCAGAATATTTTTGTTACAACGAGGTTGTTTACATACTCTCTCTTAGGGTGAAGAACAACTGATGGGCAGTTGTCTTGACCAATGGGATGGGAGAGGTGTCAACCTTCTTCTCCAATCCCTGGTCTGTGTGGAAATACTATAAATATGGAGTCAGATGTTTTAATAAATAGTTTTTAGCCTTCTCATCAAAGAATGTCCGTGTGTGTCCTTGTGTGTCCCACAGTGACAGTGCCTGACTGCATGGATCAGTACCTTGCTGTTTAACTGCTGAATCCTGAGCTCCTTCTGGTGCAGCTCCTTCAGACTGTCACTGAGCTGGCCCTGGAGCTGTTTCACCTCTGTTTCCAGGCTTGAAAAGTCCCCTTTCAGGACTTCTGGAGAAACCTGCCAAGGAAAGAACAATGAAAAATACACTGCACATGTGACAGGCCACTCTTGTGCTAGTCCTCTCTTTTCAGTATTCCAAGGTCAAACCCAACATTATTCCTGGAACTTGATCTGCTCAGGCAAAAGAGCAAATGGGGAACAAACAGAAATATCCTGAAAGCCATCTGAAATTACAAACAGTTAGAAAAGGTCACCAAACTTGCACATATGATAGTTTCTGCTCAAAAGTGGCCTTAAAGCTGTTTAGAAGACAGGAATTAACAAAAAAGGCACATGAATGAGAAAAGAAAAAACAAAGAAAAACCTTAAGCAATGTCCACAGTGCTCTAATCAAGAAAGATCAGAAGGCCAGCACTGAAGAATCCTCCTGGAAAGCAACACATGAACATTGTTCAAGCTTTTCCTTTGCATATATGCATGGCTGTACCAAAGGGATAAGGGAGATTTGCTCCCCCTCCACAGACACAAACCACTGCAGAACATTGCAGACACGGGCAGAGCTCTCTCTTGGCTCTTCTCTCTCAAATGCACTGTGCATGCAGCCTTCCCTGCACAAGCAAAACACCAAACACATCCCACTCCACTTTCAGGACTGTACACAGGGGGAAAAGAGAGAAGGTGCAGGGTTCAAGCCTCAGCCTCTCTGGGCCTGAACCAGGATTGCAGATCCCTGAAACAGGAAAAACAGCAAGAAAAATTCAATAGAAAACCTAAAAATTAAGATGTGACATTAAAATGAGAACTAAGACAGAAAAATCTTAGATTCAAAGACAGTGCAAGAGGGCAATTCTGAAATGGCCAGAATTCACACCTCAGCAGTTCCATGCTGCCCCAAAGGACCCAAGGTCCTGTCTCTTCCACCCTCTTTCTTTAAACATTGGAAACCAGGGCACTTAAGGAAGAGCACTTAAGGGTATTTAATAATTTCTACATCATGCAGTGATGCAAGTTAGGCTGATATTATCTTCAGAGGCCTCACAGCTACACCCAGTACTCTGGAGGAGCTGGGTACAGGCACATGCTCATCTGGCTGGGTTTCAAGCTTCACATTTCCAGTAAAGAATCTGTATCTCCACCCACCTTGCTTTGGTGCTGCTCCTCTATGGTTTGAGACTTGCTGAAGGGCAGCCTCATTTCCTGTGTGAGCCTTTGTAAGTGGCTCAGCTGCTGGTCCCTCTCTGCTATGGCCATCAGGTACTGCTCCCTCATGCTGCTGCTCTCCTTTTCCCAGGTGGTCTTCTCCTGTCTGCCCAGCATAAAGTAAGGGAAATTACAGGGAAGTTACCAGCAGCACTTATCCAGGTATCCAGCTAAGAATGAGCCAGAGGTGATTCAATCATCACCTAATGGTAGACATGAAGTTTTATAACCAAGCCAAGCCAAAACACCCCACTTTGGTACAGGAACCTTAAAAGCAGCTTTAAGGAAGTTTTCTCTATTTGGTTGAACCCTTTGGATTGTTCCATGCTGTCCTAGGGTGATTTTTTCCACACTTTTTGTGTTCCTGAGCATTGTTTTGGTCTCTCTGCACAGAGTTTTGTCAAGGAAGTCACTGGCAATGCCACTTGTCCCCAGAATAATTTCTCTGCATGGTCACACCAGACCCACAGAACTGATCCCACCACACCAACCTGGGGCCATCACTTCATGAACAGTGTAAAAGCTACACAGGAAATCAACCTCCTGTTATTTTGTCAGGATAATAAAATTTGTAAGATGTTTCAAACTTTACGAGATCTGAAGTGTTGAGGATCAGAACTGGGGGCAGGGGGAAGGGTGAGAACTATAAGATTTTGTATCACTGGACAAAGATAAGCCATAGACACCCTTTTCACTTGAGTCTCAGTCATTCTTAAATGGATCTCTGAAATATCTGAAAGCATTTCCTCCCATTTTTAGAACAGAGCATATTTGTCTGAATGGTTTTAGTCCAGTTGGAGAAGACAATTTTACTAGACCTGAATGACAGAGCATTTAAAAAAACCTAGAAGACATAGAGCAAGTGAAACAAAGGATTAGACAGCCATACAAAATTAGTATGTTCTAAACTATAGTATCAGTGGGATAATAAAGGGTGTCCAGCAGCAGCCTGGAATGGAGAGTACTGGGATCATAATCTCCAATACAAGAAACAGCCTCAGTTTCCTCTCCAGCAGATGGTACCGACCACCACTGGATGAAGGAAATAAAAACTGCCAGCTCAATGATCTTTTCCACACAGGCATTGACCTCCCAGCTGCTGGGCTGTCACTCTGAGGCAGAAGCTGGAGGAGAGAAGCCTGTGCTGTGTCCTGGCCAGGGCAGAGCTCCCCAGTGTCACCCAGCCCAGCCCGGGGCTCCAGCTCTCCCTCCCCTGCCCCTGGAGAGCAGCACACACATCTGCAGCCCTGTGGGGGAGCAGGCAGAGCCCACCTGAGCTGCTGGAGCTCCTGCTGGCACACAGCCCCTTCTTGCCTGAGCTGCTCCTGCAGATGAAGCTGCCTGTCTGCCTCCTGCTCCCACTGCTGCAGCTGTGCCTTCAAGCGAGCGTTCTCAGCAGCTTCCACCCCCACCAGGATGTACTGCTGCTGCAGATTCTCCAGCTCTCTCACCTGCAATTAAAGGGAGACAGCAGAGTGTGACAGCTTGTAGGAGACTGTTGTGTGCCTGGTGAATGGGACGGCAGACGGAGACGAGAGATCTCTGAAGCTGGATCCTAGAACTTAGGTTTTATTACAAAAGGCGTTGGTGCAAGCTGGGACCCTGCTTAGAGCTGCCAGCTGCAGCTCAGAGCAGGCCCAGGAGGGGAAGAACAAAGGACTGAGGAGCAAGAGATAAGAGCAAGAGAGTCAAAGTGTCAAAAGAGTGTAAGAGCAGGAAAAAGAGCAAGAAAAAGAGAGCGAGCTTCTTGTTACAATGCAATAAATCCTCTTCTATGTTGGATATTCTAATTTCCACTAACCAATCTACCACAAAATACAAATTCTATGGCATTTACATACAGCCTATAAGAATCCTTATGTTACCACACTTATCAGCAAGCAGAGGGTCTTGCTTATCTAAACAAGAGGGGATTACTTTCAGTTGGACATACCAGCTTATCAGTTGTTCAGTAACTAAGGTTTGGTATGTCGAAGGTTGCCTTCATTTCAATCTCGCTTACAGTTTCTATATTCTTAAAGTCTTTTGTCAGGCAATCATATTTATAAGGCTTTCCTGTTTCATCCTTCCCAACAACAGCTGAGGTTCATTACCTGGCATCAGGTTCATTACCTAGAACTGTTCAAGAGCATTTCTCACTGTGGTGTCTGGAGGGAAAAAAGGTCACATTCAGGTGACAGAGGAACTAGAAACTGAATCACTGAATCCAGCAGAGTACTAAAAACTGCTCAGAAAAAAAACCCTCAGATAATTCCATCGTTAATGAGGGCAGTGAGTTTTGAGCCCTCCCATGAAGATGTGAAACACTTTAACAAAAATGTTTCAGGCTACAATGTTAATTATCTTATTCAGAGGAAAGCAAAGTGACACGGAGCTGGTTAAACATAACTCCTGAAGTTGGTATTCACTGTAAACCAGGAAACTGATACATAAAATCCTTTCGGCTCTCCAATCCCAGTCAGGTTGTAATTAGAAATAAGTTGCTGTTACACATGCATCACTGCAACTGTTTTTGGAGACCAGAAGACACGGCTGGCTCTGGAAATGGGACAGCACCTCATGAGTGGCAGTGGGACACAACTGCCAAAATCTGCCTTCTGACCAGCAGTGAGAACTCTGGAACTTGCTGGGCTGCACTGTGCCAGAGACTACAAAAGTACAGACACACCCAGTGTGCAGGCAAGGATGGCAAAAGGAATCTGCAATGTCTTGGACCTGGCCTTGAAAATCAGCTGTCAAGAGGAGGAGGAAACTCAAGTGTTTGTTCTAGTCTCTTTTAGAAATCTAAGGCAAATCAAGAGCTGGCACAGATGTGAACTAAGCAGGTTAGTGGGAACCTTACTGCCATGGTTTCATATTTTAAACCAAGGTAACAGAGAAACCACCCTGGGAAGTTAACAATGGAATCAGAGCCCCCACGTTAGAGAAAATAACCCAGATGGCCCATACCAGACCCATGGGGTCTGATGGAGCACACCCACAAATGCCAAGGTCACTGGGAGGCAGCTCCACTGCCTTTGAAAGGCCATGGTGACCCAAGAGGTTCCCGAAGACTGGAACAAAGCAAATGTCATCCCTACCTACAAGAAGAGCAAGAAAGAAGAACTGTGAACCTGCAGTCTGGTCAGCCTCATCTCCAACCCTGGGAAAGTGAGGGAACAATTAATTCTGGAAACCATTTCCAGATACATGAAGAAACAGGTTGGCCAGAGAAGCTCTGGAATATTTACCAATGGAGATACTCAAAATCCAACAGGACATTGCACAGAGCAACCTATTCCAGCCAACCTTGTTTGTGCAGGGGGGCTGGACTAGAAAACCTCCAGAAGAGCTCCAGAAAACCCTTTGAATAATCTCAACTGTTCTGTGATTTCATGAAGACAATGATCCATGCATCATACCACAATTACCAAATCTAAGCGTGCTGAATTTTAAGACTGGAAGATCCAAACCTCCTGTGGTGCTTTAAGTAAGAGCAGAAGAGAGAACATGGACTTACTACTCTGTCTCTGTCACTCTGCAAGGAGGCCAGTGCCTTCTTCAGGCTCTGCACTTCTGAAGAAGTGCTGGAAATGCTCCCTTCTGCTCGTTGTTTCACTTCTTCAACCTTATGTGCTTTGTCCAGTTCGCTCAGCAGACGGTCCCGGTCATTCTGCAGGCTCGCCATAGCCTTGGAGAAAGATCTGACTTGGTTGGAAGAGCCTTCCAGCTCCACAGACAAGCGGAGAAGCTCTTCATCTTTAGCTCTGAGCTGCTGATTAAGTTTCTCAATCTGGGCCAAGAGGCCTCTCTCATCAACAGCCTTCTGCAGTTCTGTCAGCTCAGACCTCACCGTATCTCGGTCCCTGGCAGTGGAATGCTGCTCCTCTTGCAGCTGAGCCATCTCTTTTTGAAGATTCTGCACTAGACTCTTTTGTTCCTCTAGGTCTGCAGAGTATTTCTGTTTCAAAACATGAAGCTCTTCGTTGGCCTGGTCTCGGCTATCCTGAAGAGAGCTCATGGACCTCCCAAAAGACTGAATTTGAGCTCTGAGATCCTTGTTTTCATCTGTGACTGCAAGCAATTTCTGTTCCATTTCCATCAAGTCCCGTGCCAACTCTGCAACTCTCTCTTCTGCAGTCTCTGTTTCATTCCTCATTATCCCTGCATCATGATGCAGGTGTTTCAACTCCTTACGGAGCCTGTCCTCAGCCTCTCCCACCCTCTTGGCTGCATCCCGTTCAACACATTCCAGCTCCCCCTCAAGTTCTGTTATTCTTTTCTGGTATAGGGAAAGCTCATTACTCAGTTCTTGCACCTCTTTCTCTCGAGCCTTCAGCTCTGCCTGACACTCCACGATGGCACTGCCCTCACGCAGTGCTGCCGTCTCCCTCTGCACCTGGGACAGAGAGGACTGAAGAGTTTCAATCTCCTGAGACATACTGACTTTATCCTCTCTTAAGGCTTCCATGCACTCCCTGAGATCATCCTGAGCATGCTCAGACTCCTTCAGCTGTGTTTCTACGCTGGCCTTCTCACTTTCCAGAGCCTGGATCCGCTGACGCTGTGTTTTGAGAAGTTGCTTCTGCTGGGAGTCCTTTATGGAGATCACTTGGTTCAGGTCCTCCCTGTACCGCACCAACGCCGCGTTCAGCTTGGCATTCTCAGAGTTGAGGTCATCCACCTGGCTGTGGAAACCTCTCATTTCCTCCTTGAGCTTGTTGTTTTCAGCAGCAGCCTCTTGAATGAGCTGGTCTTTCTCCAGGATGAGAACGAGGTGGCGTTCCTCGAGCTGCCTGTATTCCTCCAGAACGCGGTCCCGGTCATCCTGCAGGGATGACATGGACTTGGTGAAGGAGTCCAGCTGTGCTTTCTGCTGCTTGCTTTCTTCTCTGCTGATCTTCACCTTTTCGGTGAGATGATCAAGTTTGTCAAGAAATTGGTTCTTCTCGTTTTCCCAGGTTTTCTTATCTTCTTCCTCCTTGCTCAGCCTACGCTCCAGCTCTTTCATCTCTTCAGAATGTTGCTGCTGTAATGCAGCCAGAGCAGCCACCACTGCTTCTTCTTTGGCAGACAGCAAATTCATGATCTTTTGATCTTTGGCACTGGTTTCTTCATGCAGCTTATTTGTTAGGTCCTTGGAAGCCTGCAGATCAGCTTCGAGCTGTTCACAGCTGAGTTTAAAATTCTGGATGCTGGTCTCTTGCTGCTTGACCACAGTCCCCAGCTCTTCCCTGGCCAGCTCACATTTGCTGAAGGAATTCTGTAAGTCAGCAAGCTGGTCTCTCAGGCTGCTGATTTCTGACTTCAGCTCCTGCTGTTCATTCTGAGATTTGCTGTACAGTTCCTGAGACCCCTCAAGCTGAGCCAAAAGCTCTTTTTTTTCCTCCTGCAACATTTCACATGTCTTTTGATGATGCTGAATCTCCTTCCTGCAGTCAGCCTCCCAGTCTTTCTTGTTGCATTCCAGCCTGAAAACAGAAAAGATGAAGTTGGTCAAAAACCCACAAAGCATCTCAATATCTAAACCCACACTAACGCTGTTCTTGTACTAATTTAGAAAAGCCACAGATTTTGTTTTACTTAAAGAAAGCAAGCTGGAAATATCTATCAATTTAAAATTCAAGATATCTTTTGAAGTTCTGACTGTGCTACTGCCTAAAAGGGGTAGTGCCAAGGGAATACATTCTTACAACCTTAAGGTTGTTCATGTCAATACTGAAAAAAATGGAGGCACTCAAACAGTTATCACCTCTTTGTCATTATATTACTTCTCTCACACATTGTAGCTAACAATAAAAACAACCCCAGGGCACCCCACAATGAAATTGCTGTTCTGATACCTTTGATGTACATTTCACACTTCAGCATGCAAAGACACAGCATATAAACTTTATAAAACAATTTTACTCATGTAAGAATGGTTTGGGTTTGAATTTTGGAAATACACAGATGTATAGACATTTTGATAGGTTTCCATAGCTCCATTTCCCCTTAAAATTTATTTTAAACTGGAATGATGCATCCCAATGCTCTCTTGCCTTCTCAGCACAAAAACTCCATGAAAATAAACTCTTTAATTAATCTGAAATTTGAATGGCTCTGGACAGTGCTCAGACGGTGAGTGCTTATCACAGGGAACAGATTTAACACAGGTATCCTAAGGACACGAAGGAGGACAATTCCAGAGTGACCATCCCGAGTCCTTGTGCAGACAACAAACACAACGTAACCTTTCCTGATAAACCTCCCCTGACACAGCTTATTCACCTGGATAAATGAGTCTGGAGCTCTTCCACACGCATGGTCAGGTGTTTCACCTGGTCCTTCAGCACAGCACAAGCTTCCTCTTTTGAACGAATTTCTTCCTCCTTCTTTTGAATAGTTTCAGTGAATTTCTTCTCCCATGTTTTTGATTCATCTACCACTCTATCCCTGTCATCCTGAAGGGAGGACATGCTCCTGGTGAAGGCTGCAAGCTGGGCTAGTGTTTTGTTTAGACTGCCTTCCAGTTGCTTGGCCTCCTGATCCTTTGTCTTCAAGGACTCTTGCAGATCACCAACTGTTATTTCCATTTGGTCTTTCTCCCTCTGCAATATTGCCAGCTTTTCTTCCATGTTTTTGAGTTCCTTTGAGTGTTTGTCTTTTTCCTGTTCCAGTCTTTTCTCAAACTCCTCATCCTTTTTCTTCATTTGAATTTTAATTTTCTCTTTGTTTGCTTGCAACTCTTCTTTCACTTTGATACTCTCAGCTAGAATCCTCGCTGCCTCACTCTGAGTGTCATCCAACACTACCCTGCAGAGAGCAAGCTCTTCCTGGGCTTTCTTGGTATCTTCAGCTGCTTTAGTTGAAGTTTCTTTGGCTGCTTCTACCTCTTTCTGAGTCGCATTCTGTAGAAATTCCAGAGCTTTAACAGTTCTTTCTAAACTACTGTTCTTTTCCTGGCTTTTAATACAGTCCTTCTGCAGCTGCTTAATCTCCTGCTGTTTCTGTTTCAGCAGCTCTTGAAGCTCCTTTATATGTGTGCTGCTTTCTCCTCTCCAATTGTATTTTAGCTTTTCTACAAATTCCTTTTCCTTTTCTGAACTTGCTTTGCTTTTCTCCTTTGCCATCTGACTTTTCTCCTCCTCCAGTTCGTGCATCATTCTCTGCAAGCTCTGAAGCTCATGTTTCAGTTGATCATTTTTGATTTGGAAGTCTGTTGCATCTTGCTGATAGTTTCCAATACTTCCATTAAGTTCTGCCAGCTGATTCATGAGCCTTTCTTCCAAGTCATCCTTTTCAGCCTCCAGAGCATCCTTCAGTGCTGTCATTCTGACCAGGTCATCTTGGGCTTTTTGGACTGTTTGCTCCATCTTTGCTACTGTAGCCTGCAGGTCATTTACTTCAAGAACTTTCTCTTCCATCTGGTGCTCCAAAGTCCTTTTCTCACCTGCTAAAGTCTCAACACACCTGTGGATGTCACCCAGCTGTTGCTCTGAAGCCCTTCTGTTATCTTCCAGCTCTGAGATTCTCTTGGTGAGCTCAGTGATTTGCTGTCTGTAGATGTCAGGAATCTCACAAGGTCTATCACCTTCCAATGCCTCTTGCTCCAGCTCTGCAGCAGGAGGCTCTGGGCTAAAAGTCACGTCCACTTGATTTTCAGACCTTTCCATTGGTGATGGTGGAGCAGCTGCCTCCTTAGTTTCTTCCCCTGTTGTCTGCTGGGCAGCATACTTGTCTGCAAGCTCTCTGCTTTCCTTCAGCTTAGATTCTGTTGACTCCAAAAGGCACTTCAAGTTCACAATCTCTTGATTGAGAGACTCCTTTTCAGCCATTACTGTCTCGAGCTGAGTAGAAAGAGACTGACACTCCCTCCTAGAGCACTCCAGATCTTCTTTCAGGCTGGTGTTTGTAAAGCTCTCTCCAGTCCTGTGTAGCTCTCCATCTGTAAAATGCATCTCTGCTCTAAGCTTCTCATTCTCCTCCTCTAGCTCCAGGATCTTTTGTTGCTTTGATTTTGCAAATTTCCTCATTTTCTCCTTCATTTCATCAATTTCCTGTCCAGCTTCCTGTAGCTGCTTATCTTTTTCCTCTTTTTTTGCTTCAGCCCTTTTCAGCTGAATGCCAATTTCCTGCTTTTCCTGCCTAACAGTTTCCAACACTCGCTGAATTCGCTCGGCCTCGTTACTCACATTCTCGTATGACTGCAGCAGAGTTTCATACTCTCCCTGAAGCTCCTTGTATTTCTCCTGCCACTCAGAACTCTCAGTGGCTTGAAAGTTCTTCAATGATTCCACGTCCTTCTCCAGCCTCTCCTTCTCTAGAACAACTCTGTCCAGAGTAAGTGTAAGGTTTTTACTGCATCCATCAAGATTCTGATTTTCTCTAAGCAGTTTATCAATTTCTGCAGTAAGTTTTTCTCTCTCTCCAGTGAGGCATGCTAACCTTTCTTTTAAGGTATCTGTCTCTTTAACATGGCCACATATTTGGCTTTCCATATTTGTCAGCTTGACAGAAAGATTGTCAATAGTAGTTTTAGCATTAGCCAGCTCTTCTTTTAGGGATTTGCTCTCCCTTAGTGCCTCTTTTCTAGAGATAAGTGCAGCTTGCAGCTTTCTCTGCATTTGATTCTTCTGTTTAGCTGCTTCTGCACTGTCCTCTTGCTTCTCCTGAATTTCAAGCGTCTCTGTTTGCAGTCTCTTGCTTTGCTCCTCATGCACCCGAGCCTGAGCTTCCAGCTGACCACACAGCCTTTTGACTGACTCCTCTTTTTCCAGCAATTGTGCCTGCACATTATTGAGAGCATCACTTTTCTCCTTTAGCTGCTGGTTAAGAAATTCCATTTTTTCATCCTTTTGATGCACAAGGATTTTCAAGTCTTCCAGACTGGCCACTCCAGAAATGTTTCCTTGACTCTCCTCCAGTTCTGTCTGAAGACTTGCTCCCTTAGCTTCAGCTTGGTCAGAGGCTCTCCTGAGCCCTTCTATTTCTACAAACAACTGTGCTATGTGCTGCTGCAAATCAAAAATTAATTCTGATTTTTGAGCAAGTTCCCTTTGCATATGGCTGACGTTACATTCCATTTTCTCTTTCTCCATCTGCAATTTCTCAAGGTGTTTTTTTAACTCTTCCTCAGAAACATCTGCAACTTGTGCTGTATCTTCTGCTTCCATGCATGAAGAATCCAACCTACCCTGACTCCCAAAACCACTCTCTGCTGATCCTTTCAGTTCTTGGAGTTGTCTGAGCTGAGCCTGGATGCTGTCCTTCTCTTTGCTTTGCTGATCAAATTGTTCTTGCAGGATGTTGTAATCATCTTTCTGCTGTTTCAGTTGTTCTCTGTGATGCCTGTCTTTTTCTTGAGCCTTTTTTATAGTGTCCTTGCGAGATAACAGAGCTTCTTGAAGTTTTCTTTGAAGTTGTTCTTTTTCTTGTTCAAGAACTGAAATCCTTTCTTTAAGAGCAAACTTTTGTTTTTCCTCCAGATTTGTACCTGCTGAATTATGTTTTTCATTTTCTTCACCGTCTTCTGGGCTTTCATTGGTTTCAGTTACTTTGTCAGGAATTGTCTGATGCTCCATGATTTCATCTTTATTTGAAACAGTGTTTGCCTTGCCTTGCAAGCCTTGCCTCATTTCCTCAATCACTGCCTGCAGTCGTGCTTCAGTTGCTTCTTTATCCTTACGGATGCTCTGCAACTCAGATTCCTTTTCAGAAAGCAGCTGAATCAGAGACTCCTCACTGGGCTGGTTTTCAGGACTCATTTCTTTGCTGATCATGCTTCTCACGTTTTCTCCCCCTGCAGCTGCCGGAGCCACTGAGATTTCTGATTTTTGTTCTCTACTTAGTTGCTCCAATTCATTCTCCAGTCTGGTCACCTTCTTCAGAAGCTCCTTCCTGTTCACAAGTGCTGCCTGCAGCTTCCTCTTCACTTGCTCGTTTTCTTTTCTCAGAAGTTCAACTTGATTTACTAATTCCTCATTTTCTTTACTCGCTGCCTCTGCCCCATTCTGCTGCTCAGATGCCTCACATTTCAGACATGTACCTTTTGCTCCTGTGTTCTCTTCTTTTTCTTCCTGGGCTTTTAATAACAGACTTGTCTGCTCCCTAAGACTCTTCAGCTCGTTTCCTAGAGAAAATTTCTCTTCATTCAGCAGGACCATCTTCTCAGACATGCTGACACTGATCTCTGCCATCTGTTGGTCCTTTTCCAGCAAGGCTTGTTGCAGGCTCTCTATAGACCTGGTGTGCTCAGCCACAAGCTGTTCCAGGCTTGCTGCCTCCTGTCCCTTCAAGGCTAACTTGTGGGAAAGCTCTTCCATCTCTGCTGTACTCTTCCTCAAAAGTTGTCCTAGATCAAGTACTTCACATTCCTTCATCTCAACCTGGCTTCTGAGATCCTTTAGTTGCATGTCCTGGTCAGAAAGCTGAAGTTGTGCTTCATCCAAGTCCTTCTGCAAAGCTTCAATTTTTATATCCTTGGATTTAAATTCATTTTTAAGGCTCTGGATTTGCTCTCTTAGGAGACTGCTTTGACTGTCTGACAGTCTCTGCTTTTCTGAAAGAGCTAGTTCTTGTTCCAGTTGCTTCACTTGCTCCTTCAGTTCTGTTATGGTAGAAAGTTCTTTTGCCTGACACAAAAGCTGATCTTGTTCTTCAGTCAAAACACAAAATGTACTGTCAGGATCCTCTCCTTTCTTTCTGTATTCCTCAGCCAACTGGTTTAGCCTATTTATTTCTGCACATTTTTCTCCTAGTTCTTTCCTGAAGGATTCTTCTGATTTCTGCAGAATTATTTGCAGTTCAGTAATTTGGTTTTGTAACTTTATCAGTTCGTGAGATTGAGAGGTGCCAGGGCTTCCCTGAGGCTCTTCTTGGAGACTGGCTGCATTTTCCTGAAGAAAGCCAATTTGCTGCATTTCTGTTTCTCCCAGTAATGAGACTCTCTGTGTATCTGAAGCCTTCTGCTCTTCCCTCTCCAGACACTGCATCTGTGAATTCTCTTGCAGCTGGTTACCTTCTGTTTGGATGCCCATAGAAGTTTGGCCACTAGGGCCCTTGAGCTGGCTTTTCAGAAAAGTGATTTCTTCTTGGGCTTCTTTCAGTTCCAGCAGCAAAACTGCCAGCTCTTTCTGTTTCTCAGCAGCAATATATTCCAGAATTCCAGGTGGACAACTTTCCTCAGTAAACTGCTTGCTTCCATTGGTAAAGCCATCTGTTCTTGCCTGAAAGAAAATAGCAGGGACTATTTTTCCTTTGAATCTTGTGAAAAGGGCCACTTTTGGAAGCATCTGTTTTCCACATTTTGTACCTTTCTCAAGCTGGCTTTTGAAACAAATAGAAGCCTTGCCAATAACAGGGGGGACTCTGTCTTGGCAGTGAGGGGGGCACTGGTGACATCCAGAGGTCCCTTCCAACCACCAGCAGCCTGACTGCCCTTGCACCTGCAGTTGGGTATGGGGGAGCAGCACAAGGCCAGTGCCCAGCCCAGTGTCCACCCCAGTGCCCACCTGTGCTCACCCCAGTGCCCACCTGTGCCCACTCGTGCTCACCCCAGTGCCCAGCCCAGTGTCCACCCCAGTGCCCACCTGTGCTCACCCCAGTGCCCACCTGTGCCCACTCGTGCTCACCCCAGTGCCCAGCCCAGTGTCCACCCCAGTGCCCAGCCCAGTGTCCACCCCAGTGCCCAGCAGGGCAGTGCGAATGCACAGGGCTGGTCTGAAGTGCACCCTGAGCTTTGGAATTTTATTTCCAGAGACCTGTCTCACATCAGCCCATGGCTCTGCTGGAAAACTAACTCCCAGCAGGCAGAAAGCAGCAGCTGATGGACTGAGTGGCTGAAGGACACAAGAAATGCACGCAGCTGGCAGAGGGAAAACACAGTCTGTATGAACAAATGCAAGCTGCATTTGGAGGCTATTTCTGTCCTTCACCATTAATCCAGTCAATAATAACCTTCCAAAGAGGATTGATAAGAGACCATGACAGCTTAGCTGTTTTAAGGCCAGTCCTTGACCTGTTTTAGTTTTAGCTTATTTCAGCTGCTTAATCATTACCTGTTCTGCCTCTCCTGTGACCATCACAGCTTCCTGCTGAGGCTCCTGGAGAACAGGCTGCAAATGTGGCATTTCTGAAACACAAACACAAAAACTTTCTTTGGAACTTAAGGCTTTGCTGTGGACAGAAACAGGACATTCTTCCAGGAGCTTTTGAGAAAGGACACGTGGCTGTTAAAACACTTATGTAGTGGAGATAAGTAACACCATCATGGGATAATGTGGGCTTGGCTTTTTTTAGAGACAACCACACAAGCATCATGCTGTTTTAAGCAGCTTCTACGAAAGAACAATTGTTGTCATACAGACACACTGAAAGTCAGTAACAGAGATTTAAGTTTTAAGAAACATTTTTATAAAGGAGAGGAAAGAAAGGACTGTTGTAGTAAAATGTTTCAAATTTCCTTTTGAAAAAATGAGAAATTGTTATAAATGTACAAGACAAATACATTCTGTAATCCACCTCAGTTCTAATTAACGTATTAAGTGATGTCTCAGTTTTTTAGTATAGGAGCCAGTAAAGCACCAAATCCTGTCTTCCCCAGAAATACCATTTTAGAAGCATTAAAACACAGGCCCCATTTTTTTGAACGTGTTAACTAGCAATAATGGTATGAAAAATATGTTAATATATAAGCAAAATAAAACTCAGGACCAAGCTAAACAGTTCTCTTGGGAGTATGACTCTGTACTTTTCATTTCTGAGTGTGCAGAAAGGACACACATACCATCAACACACAGCACAAGGTTTTCTCCTGCACTCCTTTGAACACTGTTCTACACACAATTGATCCTACAAAACTATACTTGCTAAGTATTATGGAAGCTGAGGAAGCTCAAAGGAATATTTTGTGAATTCTAGCAGTCGGAAGGCAGTCTGTGTTTCCTGTGATCATGGCTTTCCTTTTTTGGTTCCTACCACACTGTAGCCTTTCCACCAAGTGAACAAAGCCTCTCACAAAGCTCCCTTAGGCAGCAGGAGGAGAGACCTTCAATCACTGAAAGAAAAGTCCAAGGGGTCCATAGAGATGGAAAGAGAGTTACAGATACTCTGGTCTAATGCACTGCCAGACCCATGGAAATCAAGACTGAAAAAGGATTTCAAGAATCTTCGTATTTCAAACAACAACAGCTTGAAATTTGAAGGCATTTGTTGAGGTCTGCTTGCAAAGCATCAGAAATTATAAAACATAAAGTAACTATCTATAAATGCTTATTTCATTCTATCCAAGTTAGGAATGGATTACAGTGGGCAGTATTAGGCATCTAACTTTAATTAAGAATGATTACAAAGAATATTAAAATAGGTGAGGTAATCATACAACCTTCTGTCTTCTGTCTTTCCAAGTTTTCTGTGGGTAGGAATGAAGTCTCATTCTGGCCTTCCAAATCTACTGTTTTTTTCTGTGAAGTTGATTCATCCTGTGCAAACAGGATGGAGGGGGAAAAGATAAATTTTAATACCATTTATAAATACATGTTAGTCTTTGGTCATTTGTTCAACTTAAAAAAAAAAAAAAAAAAAAAAAAAATCAATTGGCAACTTTTAAATTACTCAAATTGAATTCTTTCCAGGCTTTGGTAGTTATAACATGCCTGCCCATCAGGTGAGAGAACTAATAAAAGCCTTTCTCAAGCAATGCATGATAAAAAAAATAAAGAATTCTAAACATTTAATTTGGCTTCAGTTCCTAAATATACCAGAAAAATTAATGAGAATCATTTGAAAATATCAAACCTGCTGCTCCAGTTCCAAGAGCTGCACTTGTGGCTGGGATTTCAGCTCATCCTGACAGTGGAAAAATTCTTCAGATTTCTGTAAAAGTTCATCTGACAGAGGGGAAAAAGGGGAGTTAAAGTCTGTTGTCTTTTTTGCCAAACTACATCCATTTTACACACAAGCACAATAGTTTACAAAATCCCTTATCTCTTAGTCACTGCTTCAGCTTTGGGCCATAAAGAAGCTGGAAGAAAATCAATTTGAAATAAGAGCTTGAGGCAAGATCAATGTCATTATTTCTAACACAGGTTTATGAGGAAAATGGTACAGTTTGCTTTTCCTGGTTGTTTTCCTTATAATTTCAGTAGAAATTCAGACTGTGAAGAATGTGGCACATCTAAAAAGGACTTGCATAAGTTGATGGAAAAAAATCCAACAAATCGATCAATCAAGTGAAAAATACACCCAGCTGAAGAAATCCATAAGCCCCAAAAGACAAGAGGCTGGGACAGCACACAAGCAAAGCATCATCTGTGCTGCCCCACCCTTCTGCTCCTCCTGCAGCTGCCAAGGACAGGATGGTGGGATCAAACTGGACCCCCCAGTTTGAGAGCACCACCCCTCCTACACCCCTGTGCAACCAGGAATTGTCACATGGAGCCATTCTTATGAGCAGCTGTGAAAACAGAGCCAAGGAGAAGGCAAACAGTGATACCCAGGCTCCTGAGAGCCTGCTCCCCCCAGCTGCTGTGCCTGCTCACCCCGTGGGCTGTGTGCTGCAGCTCCAGGATCCATGGAAGGCACCCAGGGCTGGCCAAGGCCTGGCTCCAGCTGGTCCCTCTCAGCTCCAGGATCCACAGGAGGCACCCAGGGCTGGCCAAGCTGGTCCCTCTCAGCTCCAGGATCCACAGGAGGCACCCAGGGCTGGCCAAGCTGGTCCCTCTCAGCTCCAGGGTCCACAGGAGGCACCCAGGGCTGGCCAAGCTGGTCCCTCTCAGCTCCAGGATCCATGGGAGGCACTGAGGGCTGGCCAAGGCCTGGCTCCAGCTGGTCCCTCTCAGCTCCAGGGCCAGCACAGCCATGGCCCAGCTCTTGCTCAGCCCCCCCAAGGCAGCTGAGCAGCCGGGCTCTCTCCTCCACCTGCAGCCTGTGCTCCTGTTCCAGGTCTTTGTGCTTCAACTCCAGCTCAGCTTGGGCTCTTGCTGCCTCCTGCAGCTGCTCTGAGAGACGCTGCACCTCCTCCTGCAAGGCACGGGCAGACAGCTCCCTCTCAGCCAGCTCCAGCTCCAGCCTCTCCCTCAGACCCTGGGAGCCCCTTCTCTCTGCATCCAGCACCTCCCTCATGGAGCTCAGCTCCACTTCCATCTTCTGGCACTGATCCAGGAGTGTCTGTAAAACGATACAGAAAGTCACTTCTCTCTCAACAAGTTAAATACCTTGACAGAGCAAAGTACCTGAATTGCATTTTAGGGGTTTCACTAAATCCTTTTAAAATACCTGAGAAGCGGAAGGAAGGACACAAACATGCCAAGGAATTCAATCTGTTAGAAGGAAACTGCCTCACTACTTGGGAATTGCAAGAGAGCAATGCTGGGAGAAACAACTCCTCGTTGTGGTAAAGAAAAGGTAAGGCTTGATTTAGAGGAGGGGAATTTAGAGGAAAGAAGCAACAGGACAATGGCCAGGAGTTCTCTTTTAGAAGAAAGCAAACTTCCCAAAAAGGGGAGGAAGGGCTACAACAAATGAGGGAGAACTCAACAATTACAGAGTAGAATTCCAAAAAAATCCAGAGCAAAAGTGTGTATGTGAAAGGGGAATGCTGAAACATGAATCTGGAGATAACACAGGGCTCCACAGAGTACCCACTGCTTTAGGGAAGATCTCTGAAAGCTCTGGTCAACACTGACCAGAAATTTAAGGTGACCAAGACACAGAAACAGACCTTACACTTGCCCAAACTTCTGCTGTCAAACTTCCTCCTCCTGGAGCTGTGGATGGTCAAGCACAGCTCATTTCAGGAGGAATCTCATGAGGAGCTCCTTTTACTTTATGGGCAGGCTTCAGCCATATGGTCTGGAGTCTGCACCTACACCAGATCTCCTTCAGACCACAGAATGGGTGAGGGAAGTCAAAGGAAGAGGAAAAGCCAAGGGAGCCCAACAACCACACCATGAGGACACCCATGCCACCACCCCAGGATACACCTGCTGAGCAATGCAGCCAGCAGTGAGGACAAACCAGCTCACTGAGGTTCCTAACAGCAGTGAGAGGACACACCACTGTGCCTGGCTGGGACACAGAGCAAAAGAAAATATGTGGGGCACAAGTATGGAAAAATCATCAAAGTGAGGTTCAGCATTGGACTGGCTGGAGATCATGCAGCCCACAAATATGAGACTGATCCAGTGTAAGTCTCCTCTAAAGGGATGGAGAACTTCCAGAAGTTCAGATATTGGAGAAACAAAAAATAAACTCATCCTCTATGTGCAAAGCAACTCTTTAAGAGGTTGTGTTCTTAATCCTGCCTCAAGGAGCACACATCATGTATACACAGATTGATCTCATCCTCTTCCCACTCCAAAGTGAGAGCCAATCCCATTCCACAGGTTGTGTCACCACATAAGCAAGCTCTCAGCAAGGCACACCAAAGAGCAGCTGGTTCTGCTCTGGCCTGGCCACAGAAACACTGTCAGGCACTTCTCTTGGCAAAGGTCTGTGCATTTGGCTTTGAAAGCACAGGCAGCAGGATGGGCATGGAGAGAGGCAGAGCCTGTGCAGCTGCCCAGGAGCTGGAGCACTGGAGCTGGCAGCTGCAGCACCCCAGTGCCTGCTGTGCCTGCTGGCAGGCTGTGCACACACACCTGCAGCCCCAGCTGATTCCATGGGGGAAACCTGGTGTCAAAAACACCCTGATTTGGTAACTTCTGAGCTACTGACAAAGCCCTGTCCACCACACACACCCAGAGTAAAGCAATGAAAAGCAAGAGCAGGTACCTGGTTTTGTTCTTCAGCAGCCTGTAACTCCTGCTGCAGCAGTTCTACCACCTGAGTTCGTCCCAACAGATTTGCTTCCTGCTCCTCGAGCTTCCTCTGGAGGGTGTGCAGCTTCTGTGAGAGAGACAAGGCTACTCCAGCACGGGGGAGACCAGGGCAAGCTCAGATCCCCAGGTTTCTTTGATATCCCTCGTTTTTGTAACACAGTTACTCTGAGAGCCTGAATCAATTCCTTTTTGTTGACACCTATTCTGGAGCCCTGGTGCAGTAGGAGCTTACTTTCCTTCATAAGTTTCTTAAAATAAACGTTTTTCATCTGTTCCTTCTCTTCAACTGATGGCAAACCAGCAGACTGAAGCCAGGACTCAAGGTCCCAACTAGCATTCCAAAAACCTCCAAAAAACCAAAGCATCTTTCCTCTTATCCCTGCTGAGTTACTTTAACAACTGCTCTTTCAGGGTATTTTCTGGTAAAAGTCCTTTTCCTTCCTGCTCCCATGATATGATTATTATAGCAAATATACCTGTTGCATCTCTACTTCCACATCTGACTGGACCCCCACATTGAGCAATTCAGCTCGGTGCTCTTCCAGGAGAGCTTCCTTCTCCTGAATCACTTCTTGCAGGGCACTCAGCTGAAAACACAAGCCACAAAATAGAAACAAACCAACAAGGTTATGAACCTGACAGACACAGGCTTGCTTTCAACATGCACCAGCATATTGTGTGTGTGTGATGGAGTTTTCAGCTTGACAATCGTGTACATCATCGTGGTCAAGTGGTATTTTTACCTAGGGTCTTTATCCTACTAATATGTGTAGAACAACTGATAAGATTTCAGATACCATAAAGCAAAAAGCATAGAATTCAATCTACAAATAAGCAGAATAACAGAATATATGACTACTATGTAATCAACAGTTCATAAATCTTCTAGGCTTTTAATTGCATAGGAGGCAGCCCAATTCACAGCTCAAAAGCTAAACCTGCAATTTGGAGCATTACAAAAATCTTCCCACAAATAACGAGGTACCATTAAAGCTGTTCCATTTTCTGTGATAGCAGCTGCCCTGCAGGCCCACAGCAGAACACAGACAGGGGAGGGCAGGCCTGGGAGCTGGGAGGACACTCTGCCCAGCTGTATTTGTTTTGTTTTAGGGTAAATTTGGGAAAAAATCTTTGGATGGAATTTTTTTAGAAAACGAATTTGAACCATCCCTCCCTCTAGCTGGTTTGGGACAGGAAAAAAAAAATTTTTTGGAGGAAAGTGGAAAAAAGTTGTTTATTTAACAGTTAAAGTACTTTCTAGTACAATAAATGAATAATATTGAACAACAAAACCTCTTGCTGTTTTGCAGAGATGTTAAATTTAGAAATATTTTTTTTTTTGAGCTGTAGCTCAGCTCAGTCGCTGTCGGTCCCTCAGGGCTGGGAAAGGCCGGGCCCAGGCCAGGCCCGGTGGGACACAGGTGGGAGCTCCTGGGGCCCTTTTGGGTGTTTAGTCCAGAGCAGGTTCAAACAGTTCCAAGAAAAGGAAAAAAAACACAGTCTGGAGAACTTCTCTGCCTCAGCCAGCCAAAAACTAACAAAAAGCAAAGGAGAGCTCTGTCCACACTGCAGACAGCACAGGCTGTGTGTGAAGGAAAGCTGAAAACTCTGATCTTTATGTTTAGAAAACAACCACCTCAGACATTCCACCGCTTCTCCTTCACTTTCCAATCCAGTTTCAAAGGTACAAAAATTATTTCTGGGCTAAACAGACAAATGGGGATAAAAGTTAGCATCAACCCAGGACACAGCCATATCTAAAATCCTTACTCTGGGCTAGGACTAGATTGTACTAGGTTTGTAGAAGTATTTACAAATCAAGGAGTTCCTGCCTGAATGGCTTCCGATCTAAAATTAAGCAGAGAGCAGAATATATAGAAATACTTGCAGTGTCAGGCAAACAAAGACAACATTGATTGGTTTGAAGGAAAGATATCTCTGTACAATGAAGCTTACAGAGCTTCAACCTTTTAAGGATCTTAAAGTTTATAAAAGCAGCCTTAAGTGTTTTTGAAGGAGTATAAGTAGTGAGTGAAGAAGTTTTTAAGAAGGTTCTGTGGTTTAGTCTGCCCCTCTTCCTCCTCCAGTAGCATAAGGCGGTGACTGAACCCTTCAGACAGATAGAAATGTTCCTGTAAACACAGAAGGTACACTTTACCAGATTGTCAGCCTGAAACCATGAGGGCTGTCCGCCTTAATGTGGTTTTTTTCTCTGCATGGAAGGGCACTAAAAATTTGAGTTTTTCGCTTACTGCATTCATTTCATGTACTGTGTGTTTATCTGTTAGGGAATCCATTCTGTCTGCTTATGTTTTCCACCTAGTACATGTCCACTTTAAAGAACTCAGGTGAAAATATTTCATTTGGCTTTCTTTCAGTGATTTTCACAGACAAATATAAGTTATTGGGAAATACGTTCTGCTGCCTGGGATTTTTGTATGTTCAGTTACACTGTAGTACTTTTAATGTAAGATAGCCTCAAACCAACCTTTATAATAACATTACCCTCCTTATTTTCCTTTGATGTCACACTAAGACATTCACCATGTTTTTGAGTAGGAGTATGGTATAATATCAGTTTTAAAAAATGTTTGATGTTGCATTTGCAGTGCCTCCTTTTCTGCCACTTTGGAATGGCACTCGGCTTTCAGCAACGAGGGAATTAGTTCCCATCTCTCAATTCCAATACCCATGTTTAAATTTTTCAGACTGCCATGTGTTAGTGCTCTATTTTGCTTCAGAGTTCTGCATTCTGTAAGTTTTTAAGCTGTGAAACACAATCCTAATGTTCTCAAAGACCATCTTACTGCTGGTCTCTTTCCCCTTTTCTATTTTCTTTGCATCTTTCCACTTGACTTGGCTATATTTGAGCCTCTTTTTTCTGAGTATGAATGTGGGGCCATACAGAGAAGCGTTATGAGCCCCAAACACCCCCAATGAGGTCACTAAGGATCCTGCAGATTGCCAAGCAGGGTGTTCCAAGACTGGCTGAGCTCAGCCCCTCTTCCCCATGGCTATAAAGTAGTTATGTGCTTCAATTTCACCAGGACTCTGATAGCATTAAGGATTATTGATATTCTCTGAGACTGTGTCCTCACTTAAGACCCTTTTCAGGCTCCTCTCCTCCTTCTATGCCTTAAAGCCCTTCCCTTTGTGCTTTCCCTGCATGTTCCACTTCCCTATCAGCTGCACACTGGCTACTGTTTTCTGGGATTGCACAGCCCCTGTGTGAAGCCATCCCTGTCCCTACAGAGCACATATGTGAGCACATTGTCAGAGTTTAGGTGTGCTCACATACATGGAAGAAGGGGTGCTTTATCTTCTTTTTCTGATGATGCTTGTTTCAACATTGGATGGCTCTCTCTTACTCTGCTTCCACATTGCTTTACTTTTCTGTGATGTTGCCTTTGCCTAAAATAAAGCTTTCTGAAAGAGCAGAAATATTACAATGCCAAGGAAGCGAAGAGAACATAATTAATCCATTCAAAAGTCTATTTGGTTAAACAATGAATGTTCAAATCCATATCAGTGCTACAAAATGTCATTTATGTTTATTATTTTTTTATCCTTTTATAACAGAAACTCAGGGCTTTACCTACTGTATATCTACACATAAATGCACATACCATGCATAATAATGTATGCACATATTGTGATACTTAAAAAAAATCACATGTCTATCAAATGATGAAAATCCAACCAAGATATGCTTGCAACTCACAAAAAAAGAGCTCATATTCCAACTCTCTTTACAGGCTCTTCAGAGTGTAATAGAATTATAAATGGAGGAACATCTTTTTTAATCAATACCTTGATGTAGACTAGCAATTGCAACAGAAAAAACAGAATAAATTCTTATTTCTCCAATTGCTTCTAATGATAAAAAGACAAACAATGGACATTCATGGAATTACCTTATTTAAAGTGAAGAGTTTTACACATTCAGGCACAACATGCAGAATTAGTAAAGTGCAATAAAGCTAAAAGGGAATTAAGAAACCTTCTTTTTTGGTGCGGGTTTTTTTTGGGGTTTTTTTTTTGTTTGTTTTTGTGGTGCAGCATACCCTCCTTTTTGAAAAAGAGCCTTATTCCATTGCCTTTGCTGTGATACAGTAAAGAACTGCTCTCCATCCCACTGCAGGGGCTACAAGTGGTGAGAATTCATTTTCTAGATGAGCAGAGCAATGGAAGGAAACTGGAAGGAAGGTGAAACCCCTCCTGGTTTGGTCTCAGTATAACATAGCCTCTCTTGGCAAACTATCTGATAAATACAAAAGAAAGAAAAATAACACACAATTCTTTCAAATGTGTTTCATTGGCTGTGATATGCACCTAGCTCTATAATATCCATTTTTGAGCAGATGTTCCAAAACACGCATTGCTGCTTCTGAATGTCAGCATGTTTATCCATTCCAGCATGTATTTGAAGTATGAAAACAGAGATGAAGATAGTTATGGATTTTTATAGCACACTATGACTTTTTGGCAGCAGCAAGATCATTTGCACGTACTACTGAAATTAGAAAATCAAATTTTAACCTCTAATGTCTATTTAAATATAGTTAGCAAATAAGTAAACAGCTGTGCCTATAATAAGATCTAGAATTTAATAATAATAATAAAATAATCTAATTTCAAGTTCACGCTTCCCAAGTGCTCCTCTGAGATGAATTCTCATGACTCCCAGCAAAGGAAGTGGGACTCAGAGCTTCTCATCTTCGTGAATCAGGCCCTATGAGAACAATGTTTGTTCTGTAACATTTTTCAGTAATATTTAATACTCAGAAAATGCAAATTCCCAGCTGTTACACATCATCTCGCAGCAATGGCACACTGTGATAGTTAAATCTTATAGTTATTTTTGTATAAGTGATATTCAATATAGTTAAAAGTTGTCAGTAAATAAATATTGGCGTGTTTGGCTTAACTTGTTTATTGGTGCATCTACTTGAGAACTCGGTAACAGTGATCAATATTTCAGAAAATTAAGCTAGCAAAAGTGATTGGAAAAGAGTTTTCTGTATGTTTGTGCAGGTAACTATTCAGGGTGTATTCTGCTCTGGTTGATCTGCAGTAGGAAATTAGGAGGCAGCTCCCTCAACCTGAGAACAGGCTGAGGGAGCTGCCTGAACCTGGCGATGGGACAATCCCCTGTGGTCTTGCCTGACCTGAACAAGGCTGGACTGTCATGAATCCTTGCTTTGCCACTCCTGCTTTTCTCCCTTTTTTTTTTTTTTTTTTTTTTCTGTTTATGTAATCAGCTCTGGGATGTGTGCATGAATATGTTTAGAGTTTGGTTTGGGCTTTTTTTTTGTCATTTTATCCTGAGTGGACATA
>JAWWMU010000048.1:11150117-11166965 GCA_035048155.1 Cinnycerthia olivascens | reverse complement strand
ATTTCCTGCTGCTGGGGCACTGAGGGAGAGTCTTGGAGAAGAACGGTGAGCCGGAGGCAGGAGGTTTGCCTTGCTGCTGCAAAGGCTGGGCATGCAAAGACCTTGCTGGTGGTGTGGCTCAGCCAGGAGGGATTGTGGCAGCACAGCTGAGCTGGAATTTCTTCTGCCAGGCAGTTTTAGGATCCGCAGGAGGGAGAAGGCAGAGTTGCTTCTCAGCAGATCTCCAGAAGTATTGTGTATGAGAAGCAGGCTGGGAGCAGGCTTTGTGTGCCAGGGCCAAGCGAGACAGGGCCCTTTTCTGCCCTCTGGCATGAGCCTGCAGCTGCCTGCCAAGCAAGGGCCCTTCTTGACTGGCATGAGGAGAGTGGTGCTGCAAGGCTGTCCTTGAGCTGCTCTTGCTGCACATGTGCCCGAGGAATGCTCATTGCTGGCATTCTCAGGTGCGATGTGTGTGCAGATCAAAGTAGTGAAGGAAGGGAGCAGGTCTGCTGAGGGTATAGTTGTCTTTTTCTTGGTGATTTTTCTATTTATTTGAATCAACATCTCTCAGCTCTTAGCAGAGCTCTTTTACTCTATGTAACACTTGTCAGTGGATCAATGGGGATGGCCTAGGGGACCTTGTCTGAGCTGTGTGCAGAGGGAATGCACATCAGCCCCGACCGAGGGCAGTCAGTGTCCTGTCAGTTGCACTGAGCAGACGCAGCTCTAGATGATTCCATTGGAGCGTCTCCTGTACCCTTAATAGATATTTGAAACACTTCCACAGAAAGACAAGTCATTAATGATTCTAGAGGAAAAATTATAGGTGATTGCTTACGATCCATGGAGAATTTCCTTTAGAATTATCAATCAGGGTTTAATGAAGCAGAGCACATATTTTGGCTCTTTTTCATGTCTGTAATCTCCTCTCTGGCTTAAGAGTTTTGCGTTCTCCCAGTATGGCAGCAGTGTGTTTTCAGCTTGAAATCTGGGATGATTTTGTTTCTTTAGGGTTTAGGGATTTTTCCCAAGTGAAGCAGCCCTCCTCTAAATACCTTATGTTGTTCTGCATGGGTGCTTTGGTTATGTATCTGAGAAAGAGAAGGGAAACGACTTTTTATTATCTTCAAATTTTTCCAGGCGGCAGTGGGACATCGTCTTGACCCTCCCCGAAGCACTGCAGGCACATGGGAATAGCTCAGTTCTGGCCCAGTTCTCTGAGAAATCACAATATTTGGGAGGTTTAAGTGTTAATCACAAGTCTCTCGTCTATGGGATGCAAAGATTTGATCCACCATCCCAGACTGATGACAGAGAAAAGGAATTTGTGCTATTCATGGAAAAGCTTCTGTCATTCCTTGTGCAGTCTTTTGATTCTGTGGTCTGATTGACTGTCTGGTGTCTTTCTAAGTTAGAGATTTAGATTTAGGAATTGAATTTGGGTCCATTCACTGCAAAATGTTGCCAAGCCAGAAGCCCTGGGGTGATGACTGCTCTCAGCAAAGGTTCTTTATTAATCCTCTGTCAGATTTCCCTCGGCGCTGAGCAGGGAAAGGCGAGGGTTTGCATCAGAAATTCTGCAAGCAGGGCCTGTGTGACTGTTGGCTTCTTGTGTGTGTATGAGTGAGCCAAGGCTAGGACAAGGACTTGAGGACTGGAGCTGTTGCCCTTTGGAGCCATTTTAAAGGTCTGATCCTAGAACATTTTGGAGGCTGTTTCCAGAGATGTGTTTGTAGCTGGGTCTAACTCCCAAGTGCAGCAGTCCAGGGGAAGGTTCTGACCTCTTCAGACTTCTGTTCAGCCAGGCTGTGGCTGTTGCTAGCTCAAATTTGGGCTGGGCAGGTTTTTTCCAGGGAACTGGAAATCAGTAAGGACTGGTGCTCTGGAAAGCAGGGACCTGCAGGGATTGTTTTTTGCAAAGCTGAGATGAAATTTCTAAAAGTAACACAAAATTCGAATTCCTGTGTTTTTTTTTGGAGGACAGGAGAACTAGATCATATCTGGCTTTTGTGGTAAGAGGGTCTGAGGAGCTGCATCCCTACATTTGGAATATTCTCTGTGATTAAAATGAAGTCCCAGAGGCTGATGTTTTCTGCTCATTCCTGTCCCTAGTTGTCCTCAGCATGTTGCTAATTCAGAGGGATCTGCCCTGGTTTCAGGCTGTCTGTGCCCTGGTCACTGCAGTCTCTAGTGCCTGAGACACAGAGACAACCCTGGCCAAAGTGGCCAGTGTCACTTAAATAGAAATGAGGTGTGCCAGACTTGCTGTGGACAGGAACTACTCTGTGCTTGCTTAAGTTTTAAAATTTTGAGTAATTTTTGGATGCATAATCACTTAATTCTATCTCTAGGAGAGGGATTTTCCTCACCCCTATTTACAGATTGTTCTATAGAAATGCACATAACTTTATGAAGGAAAGCAGGAAGTAAAGAGCAACACCCTGTGCTAAATGAGATTTTTTTTTTCTTGTGGCCATGTATTTTGTGTTAAACCTGCCTTCCCAGTGTGCTTTGGGGTTTTAGCTATTTGAAAATCATTTCAGCTGACTCTTTGCAGTGAAAACGAGAAGGTGGGGATGAGTGACCAACACCCTGTGAAGGGCTGTGGGTGTGCCTGGGTCAGGAGCAAATGGTCAGGGCTTATCTTCTCCTAGTTTGAGGCCAGGTTTGGCAACACCACGACATTCCAGTTCAGGATCAGTGCCATGGGGAAGGGCTGCACAGCTGCCCTGAGACCCAGCCTCTGCATCAGTGGGGGGGGTGGGGTGGTAAAACTGCCAACCTCCTTTGCTTCCTTCTGTCTGAACAGCCAGGTTTTGTTTGCAGGGCAAGGTGTCTATCCTGCTTCTTCTCTCCAGTATTTTCTTAATAAAGTGGTACCTGGCTGGGAAGATCTCACATCCTCCCCCCCATGCCATCTGTATGAAGTCTCCCAGTCTAGACAGCTTTGGTCTGCCAGGCCATATATCACATCCTCTCCTCCCTCTATGAATGTTTGAGCAGGCAGAGGGAAGCAAAAGAAACTTTATAGCTTCCCATCTTCCTCACCTGTCATCACCACAGGCAACCCTCACTGTGGGGCTGTTTCTAGCAGAAACCATTTCTCCATGTTCCCTTCTGAAGAAGAAAGAACAAAAACAAGATGGTGTTTGATGCGATGCTTGCCAGGTCTCCCAGGTTCGAGGCTGTTCATTACTATTTGAATGGTTACTCAAGGAAATTGAATAACCTTCCTGACAGCCTTGGAAGAACAGATTCAATAGCAAGGTATGAATTAGGAGCAGATGATGACCCAGCACTGGAAAAAAGAAACCTTTAAAAGCTGCTGATAGAAATATTATTGCTTCAATAAAACATGTAGCATGCCAGGCTGCAATACTTTTGGACAGGTTTGCCCAGAGAGATCAAACACTGCATCCTAGCAGCAGATGATGCTAAGGACAGGTCAACAGGAGGGACTGCACACACTGACCAACCCTCTCAAATTGAAACAGATCATACACAGCAGTACTTTTCTTGCTAAAATTAGCTAATTATAAAAATGCACTGACTCTTTATCGTTCATCTTTGCAGCAGATGTGATGAATTATTTTGTTCCTTAACTCACTCCTATCCTCCAGATTTTAAAAGCCCGTTTGTTCAGGGAATTGACAACTGTAGTAGATTTTTTTTTCTTGTGAGCTTTAAATGACACCTGGATTTAAGCAATCACTCAGAATTAACCTTCAAAAGAATAGATCTATCCAAAAGTTCAGATAAGGCAGCAGGAAAAGAGGCAGGGTGGAGATTAATAGAGACTTCTTTCAAGTCTATCCATGACAATTGTCTTTTTAGTCCACCAGGCAAAATAACATCCAGTTATTTCCCTGTTGTAGTGTTCCCTTACTACCCAGATTTTATACATTAGCTTATTAGTGGATGGACTTCATTGTATAGATGACCTTCCTGACAGCCTGGGAAGGGATCTGTGGAACCCATACCTGCTAAGAGCTGCATGCTGACAAAGGCTACATATAGAGTATCCTCATGTTTAAACCAAATCAAGTAATTCCAAATGAGGCATTCAGAACCAGTGAATACAGTTGACTGGTGTAATCTCCCTGGGCCTCAGATTGTAATACAGCCTGCTGGTCTCACAGAGTTCTCATGAAGGTTAATTATTTAATCTGTCTGAAGCTCACAGTTTGTAATTAAGTCTTCAATTGAAAAGAAATAAATCAATAATGCTGGATTCAGGGACTAATTTCCAGCAGGAATGTTCTAGTACTCCACACTAAACATAGGAGGTAAGACCAAATACTCAAGTCTGAGAACTCTTTGTTTAGCACCCTCAGAGAGGCAAGAAAAAATATCAGATGGAATTAGAAGTCATACACTGTATAACCACCTAAGGGGCAAAGTAAGGCACTCCTGAAGCATCTACTCACATGTAATATACACTTTTATCAGACTATCTTATGTGACTAATTCTAACATCTTCTTTTTTATTTTCACGAAAATATTTTAACCTTCTGGTCACAAAGCTAAGGCAGATAGCTTGCAAGCAATATCAGTTTGGATAATTATTTGAAATGGCACTGGTACAGCCCTAGTCGAGCAGATGCCTGTTGGAGTACCAACAGAGGATTTGATCTCTTTTCCTTTCTTTCCAACAGCGGATTTGATCTCTTTTCCTTTCTCTCCAACAGCATTTTCCATGAAAAGTGAATGTTACAGTAGCATTTCTGTGTTGTTCAAGATTTGCTGTTTTAGTCTTTTAAAGGAAACAAAGCTGGGCACCAACTTGCCTTCTGTGTTTCTGCTGTAGCTCTTGTCATTTTTTGTTTCACCAGCCCTCAAGAATTAAAACTGGTTTGTGCAAATAGGAGATAGTCCAGAACACCTTACAGGAAATCTTGTGCCCTTGTGTATTCTGAAGGCAAATCAGCGCATGCTCTAAATAAAGAACTACCTTATCAAGGGCTTTAAGCCAAATAAGTAGTAACCAGGAAAACAGGTAGAGGGCTTGAGAGGGTTGCTGTAGGATTGATGGAGGAGTTAGGGTATAAGGAGAATTAGCAACATTGGAAGGAATGTTGGAGACAGGAATGGTAGTGGGAAATTTTAGGGGCTTTAAGAAGAAGATTCTGGTAGCTGGTGAGAATATTCTGAGAACAAATGGGAGAGATGCCAGTAAAAACTACAAACTGTTGCTTGCAAGTTTCCATTCAGGTACTGCAGGGAGGTTCTAGATGTTCTCTCCTCATTTCATAGCATTAGGAAACCATACAAAGCCAATACAAGCAAGAGCGTGGTTCATGTATAGCTGCACTGTCCTGTAAAATAAAGAGAGCTGCTATCTCCAAAAGCCATATTTGCTCAGATAGTTGCAATAACTGTTTTTATGGAATGCTGAGTTACTGCTTTAGGCTGCATTTGAGCCAGGATAAAGCCAATAGCCTTCCTTTAGACCCACTGGAGTGCACATGGCTTGTGGGGTTCATTTTTGTAGAAGACAATCACTATTTTGGTTTTAGGCCCTTGGCAATCTTTCAGAAAACACCCACAGACAAAGCTTTCTCCAGCAAAAGAAGTAACTTTATTTGTATCGTACTTTTAAATGAAAAAGCAGGTGCTGCAAATGGAAATCATATGTCCTCTAGCTAGGAAACAGTATGTAGTTTGTTGCACAGGATCACAAGCTGGACTTTTGAGCCTGGAGCAAATGAAAGTTACATCATACTGAAGCTCCCAAACTCTGACAACAGATGTTTCACTGGTGTTCCTCTGCCTAGCTGCAGCTCCTAGACAGCACTTCTGCAGTGAGTATTCTTGTACCATATTACTAAGGGATGCTGCCATACACTTATTTAGACTATCTAGGTAGGATTAATTTCTCTTTCGTTTTTTGTTATTCATGCTGCTGTAGACTACTTCTTTTGGCCATTTCTGAGTTTCTGAGCTCTGTAGTAGAATCAGAGAACTGTAGACTGACTGGTTAGGTTTGTTTCCACCACTAGTCCCCAGAGTGAGGACTTCAACAGGGTGGTTGCTAAACAACAGCTTCTGTAACAGAAAGTAGAGGAAAACCAAAACCTTATTCCAAAACATTACTGCATGCAGCAAACCTTATATTCAGTGTACTTCTCTACAAAATCTAGAGGAGATATGTCTTGCAGTTACCCTGTAAGTGAATGATTGTTGAAGTTACACCAATGTAAACCAATTAAATTAATTATAGCGAGCAGTTCTAGAAATAGATTGATTTTCTAATTCCTGGCAAGTCACTCTTATTCCTAGAAGGATCAGTATGCCTTTCCCCAGAGCAGCAGTGAGCCATGCCGTAATATAAAGTAGTGTCGATTTTTCTGGAGGATGAAGGAGACATTTGAACATGATGTAACATTTTCTACAGTCTCTCGTATTTCATTTTGGAATAATTTTGGATTTCATCTTGGAATTATTATAACTGAAATGCACAGAAAGCTTCAGCAATGAGCTCCAAACATTCTTGTAGTGGATGAGGCCTGAGTGGGAAGAGAAAAGGGAGTAGATATGCTTTCTTGGTCCTTTTAGAGGCTAGGCCAAGCATGCATAGCATTAAGCCTATTATTTAAACCTGTTTTGTTTTAAGAAATGTTCACAACTATTGCTAATAAATACTCTGAGCTGTTCCCTGCTGAATGAAACCATCTTTGTATTGGCCATTTTTTCCATTAATATGGCAACAGCCCATACACTAACAAAGATGCCTGTTGTCCTTACTTTTGATCACTGCAAACAGCCAAGAGGTGTAGATGGCATTCTTCTGGGAACCTTCAGACAGGAGCAGTTTGTTCCAGTTTGCTCCTGGCCCTCACACAGGCATGAATTTTACAAAGCTGAAAATACTGTGTTTAGCAGGATGGCCTCCTTAGATTTCAAGAGAAGCAAACTCTCAGCTTAAGGCTTCCCATACTGATCTGTGTTGGCACACTGAATCTCTTGATTTCAGAAATTACTACTTTAGTGGGTGATTTTGACATGGAATTTTCACTGTTAGGATTGCAAGGCCCTGAAAACCCAACAACATAACCACCAGCTTCTTGGAAAGAAGGTGAGGATTTTTTTGTCAGTAACGGCTTTTTTTTCATTGTTTTTTATATATGTAAAAATAAGTTTGAAATATTTTTTCATTAAATTGTATTTATACGTGCAAATAAGCAGAAATGTAACAGCATCTAGGTTGGCAGTGATGACGTGAAGCTCATGGATAGAACTGGGGGTGGAGAAAGGTATTAAAGCTGTAAACAGAAAGGTTCATTATGCATTTATGTAACTACAGGTTTTGTTGCTATTTCAGAGAAATTGCAATCAATTGAATGGTCTGTCTTTGCTCTTTCTGTCAAGAAATCAAGGTGGATTTGTAATTGAGAATGTAGACTGTTAAAACAAGGAAGGTAGGAGATTATGTACTTTTGCAGTTGTTTTTGATAGGCTTCCTCTGTATAAAAAAAGAAATTAGAAGGTGTTCTCCTTCTCCGAAGAAATACAGAAAGTGGCTCTGGAGACCTGAAGGCCAGGTCTTAGCTGGCAAAGTAGGTATCATTGTCTCTGAGCTGCCTAAGCTAAGTCGAGAGTGAGGTGTGGTAGCAGTGGGATAGCAAGAGATCAGGCAAGGATCATCAAAAAAGGGACTTGGGAGTAGATTAAAAACCCACACCTTAAGCTCAAAGCAGAGGCTGAATGGACCCAGTTTGATACCTTGCAAGGTCTTTGGGTGAGTTGGGGCTACACTGAAGTTGAGGAAAACGCTCGTTTAGAAAAGACATGACGCTGCACATGGCTTGCTAGTAAAATTGCATGTTAGAACTCAGGAACCTTATGTATGAGAGGGAGAAATCCAGCACATGGGAATCATTGGTGAGTGAATTTGTGGTTTTGAAAAGGTGTATGTCTAAAGGCATATGTCTTGGTTCATAGCATACCGGTGCTAAAGAGCTAGTCTTAGGGCCACGTATTACATACCACAATGCAGCTGGATGTTGCTTTTGTTATGAGTAAGTTTAGAAAAGAAGCTGAAAGTTACCTTATTTTGAACTATCTTCTCAACCTTGAAGCATACCCAGGAAGCTGAATTTCAATAATTAGATTGAAACTTATGTATTCAGAAGTTTCCTACAAAATGGCAACACTGAGGAAAAAAAAGAAAATGTTTTGGAAATAGAACATCATATTTTCAAAATCACATTTGTTCTTTGGTGGTGTTGCAAAATGTGGAATATGTCAAGATTATCTGAAGTCAGGATGTTCTCTGGTGTAAGATCTTTGTACACTTTGAAGACTAATCAGCCCTCTGCAACCTTCACTGAGTGCTGGGATGAGGAAAAGCAATTAAGGACATATTGATCTCTGTGCCAATTTCAAAATCTACCCTCGGGAGTCTGACCTACTTTGGACTAAGCTTGTTCATTGGCAGCTTCCTCCCTGCTCCCAAAAGTAGCTGCATCAACAAGGACACTGCTGCTTTCTGAGATGAAAGTGGGGAGATATTGATGTCCCTCAGGCTGAATGGAGCCCACAGCTGGTAACACTAAGGGGGATGCATCAGTGCTGGGCAGATATATCACAGCTGCCTCCATAACATAACATAATTCTCAGCCCAACCTAGAGCTGGATCCTGCTAATGGAGTACCTGGAAAAACCTGGGCAAACAGTTTTTACTTATTTTTAGATTGAGTCTTAGAGAGACTGTAACTATGGGATAATCCGCAAGGCCTTTGCTTTTTGGAGTCATTTACAGAAGGGAAAGAGATGAAGACAGCAGATTTTGCCTCCAGTTAAAACAAAGTATTGCAGCTGTTGCCACAAAGAGAGCAGAAGAGGCACTAGGCAGGGGAAGGCTTCTCAGTGTAGGGGGCTGGCTCTACATCACCTCCACCTGCCCCATGGTTCAGATACCAGTCCATTGCAGATGGGCAGCACAGGCTTTACACATTAGAAAAGAGCAGTGTACAGTTCCCAGTCACCTTAGAGCTGCCCTGCATGGATCTCTCCCTCCCTAGTACGTGCCAATCCTTTTTCTCTTTCCTTCTGGGAAGCTTCCTCCTGAAGGAAGAAATGCAAAACAAAACCCAAACTTGACTGCCGCCCATCTTGTCACAACTCCTCTGATTTTCCTGCAGTTTTTCCAGATGGGAGAAGGATAGTAAGGTGTGCATTTCCCTGCCAGAATTGTTTCTTAGGAATTAAAATTACTGCATAATCTACTGGGTTATTATTTTATATTATTACATACATGAGTAAGAGTATGCGTATGAGTGTATGTCTGGGTTATATGGGGGACACAATTTAAGTGACAATCAAATACTTATCTCTCCCTCACCTTCTTCCATTTGCTTAATTGTCATGTATCATTGGAAGTTGGGCTGTTAGAGGCACATTATGATAGAAGTGCATGAGGGGGAGCTGTGTTCTGCCTCTGATGTCCTGGGGAAAATCTCCAAGAAATCTGTCTTCTCTGAACTTGGATGTAACAATAAGGAGGAAAAAACTTAAGTTCTGTCCTCTACTCAAATTCATAAACTTTACAGGCGCTGGGTCTGAAAATAATATGGGATTCAGACTTGATGAAGCAGACTGGACCTCTAGTAATGCTGCTACAAATGAGCAAAGCACAGGGTGAGAGAAACCAGTAATCCTGCTTACTAGTGTAGTGAACAGTTGGGGGGGGAAAAAAACATCAAACATGCTCTGTCTACCTATCCTTGCCTGAGTTTGAACTTTGTCATTCATGAATCATGTACAAATGGAAGCCTGAAGGGCTGAGAAGTGGTGCTGGGCTGCCGGGCAGGAAAAGCACTGGAGTATGAGCCAGGCTGTGTAGCCTCTTTTTGCCACTGGCCTCAGCTGACCTTGGGCTTTTGACTCTCAGTGCCTCAGTTTCCCCATCTACTCGGTAAGTTCTGTTCTTCATAAAGGGCTACTACCAGGCAGGATGAGGGGAGCTGTCTGCACTTAGGTAAATATGGTTTTGCTTGCTCATTTTCTCTAGAAACACAATATTAGAAGGGAAAGGCATCCAAAATTTGCAGAGGAAAGAGGTGAGGCAGGCTGGGACAGCCAGGCAAGAACCTTCCCATCAAACTTTTGGAAAGCAGCATATCTGTGAAACAGCTTGAGACCCAGCCAGGCCCCAGACCTGAGAACAGCCATGGGCAAGTGCAGAGGCGGAGCTTACACTGAGGCTTAGTTGGATATAAAATGCTTGGATGGGTCAGTGCTGACTACAGCACCCAGGAGGTAGCTGAGAGGAGCTGTGCAGAGAGCAGTGCTGGCCATGGAGACAGCAGCCCCAGCTCTCTTGGTACTGCTCAGCCTAAGAGTGACTATTTGTGATGCTGAGGACACCTGCTCAGGTGAGTAGAGCACAAATCTTACTGCCATCTCACTGAGACAGCTTGTTTCATCTCCCCTGATTACAGAAGGAGGTTGGGAAGGAAGGGGGGAAGTGGAGAAGTCGCATATGATTTTTTTTCCTTCTATGCTTTTTTAAATTCGGCTGCCAGTGGGAGAAGAGTAAGGGGGAGGCTGAAGTCTCAGCTGCTGCTTTAGAAAGCTGCTGGCTCCAACTAGTGACGTAACATCATTCCCTCACTAGTGAGGTCTCTAGGAGCAGACAGTCTCCGGTGAGGATTTCCACTCTGGTTTGGGTTTTTTGTTAGTAGGGCCTCGGTGCAGTTACCAAAGGATACAGAGCAATACAAAGGATCAGCCTGGGGATGTGCAGCACCATATTCTGACTGTATTCCTCAGGAAGACCATGGGGCAAAATTTCAAACAGGCCTGCCATCAGGAAATGCAGAAGAACCCTTATCCTTACTGTCCACAGATTCATCAGTGTCACTTACTCTGCTATCAATACCCCATTGTGGCACCTCTCAGCTTTTGTTTTATTAACTACAATATATTTGTCATGCATGCAATGTCATATTTATCAGCCTCCTCTTCCACTGAACTCCCCTGAAGCCAGAGAGATTCAGAGTCTGGCTCCTCTAATGTGTGAGATCCTCAATGCCATCTGTCAATCCATACAACACCCTGAAACTTCCAAACTCATTGCTTTTGAATATGTTGTTCCTCAACTTCAAAGTATTTGATTTCCTCTCCAAGATATTTCAGAGCCCTAATAATCTCCACAAAGACTGTCTTCATTTCTCAGAGGTGAGAATAGTGGGACTGGGTGATGCTGACCGACTCGCCATTCTTCAAGGATGTCCAGGGATCCCAGGTGTCTCTGGCCCAAAAGGAGAACCAGGTCTCCCAGGAACAAAAGGTGAGGCCCCCAAAGCCAGTGATGAGGACTGTGATATGAGATGGTTTTATTGTTTGGGTAGGGGAAGCAAGCTGAGGCTGGAGCAGTAGCTGGCCTGGCACTGGCTGCTGTGAGGAACTGGAGAATTGGAGTGGAAAACACCCCAATTAGACATATGCTGATACACATGGAGTGACCTGTGTCTTCCTTGAGTCCTGTCACAAATCTGACGTGATCTTGGGGTGTGAAGTGTCTCATTCGTTTCTTCTACAGAATATCATCCATTTATTTCCTGGATCTGTATTGAATAGTCTGGGTGGGAGGGAGGCTGAGATGCTCCTGCCTGTCCTCTCGGGAATAGTGTAGGAAATGTGCTGGCAACCTCTATTCCAAGGAGCAAGGGAGATGGGGGTCCTCCAGAGTTTTCATAGCCAACTAACTAAGAGAAGTTGAATCACATCAGCTGAGCGAGCTAATCCACCACAGCAAAATCCATGGACTGGCTCCATGATGTATCAAAGCTCATAAGAATTCCTATGTAAACTGCAAATTAAGACTTTACATGGCAGTACCAGCGTAATAAGGCTTCAATAGACAAAAAAGGAGTAAGGTTAAAGAGTAAACAAGACTGAATCTAATTAACTTGGCTCCCTTGTTTCTGTGAAAGCCAAGGCCCAATTGCCCAGGCTTCTGTGACTCCCCCTGCTGGTCAGTTTGTAACGTGCATATAAAAATGAGTCTCTTTACAGGAGAAATGGGAGACCAGGGATTCCCCGGGAAAGCAGGACCACCTGGTGCAAAAGGTAATGTGTAACATATGCAGGTCTAATCTAAATGCCCCCAAGCTCGGGACATTCATTGGGAGACTGGGTCTACAAAGATGAACTGACCATAGGCTAAGAAACAGTCCTCAAGTAGCATAGGAAAAGCCTGATTTGGGGGTATGGCTCTTGAATGGAGTGAGCAACTAGAAACAGTGTCCTTGCGTGGGACCACAACACAGAAGAAGATACTGCTCTTCTCAAAATTTCCTACTAACCCTAAAATCAGACCTCTCCCCATTCACTACTCCTATCCTAACCTGCCTCCAGCACAACAGGTCTGCCCAAATGCCCCCCAGCTCTGAGGAGCTTTGGACCTCTCTGTGGAGCTTCAGCCCAGAGGTCTGATGCAGATGCAGTATACTGTGTGCTTGTTCTGCCAATTGACAGGGGCAATTTCAAGAACACAGACACCAATGGAAAGAATAACCTTATTTTACCATGAATATAAAGGCAACACAAAGGTAAAATAATACACTCAATAAAACCACCTGCTTGGATTTGGCAACAAGCCAAAACTAGCAAGGTAATGCACCTAATCATTACTATACAAGAGGCAGGATAGTGATGGAGAAAGATACATCACCAATTGCCTAAATACTTTACCATCATCCAGAGTTTGGAGTTGCTGCGAGGACCTGGAGAACCCTTCTTGGCAACTGGGGAATCCTACACAGTGCACCGACCCGTAGCTGAGGTCTGCAAATGCACTCTGAAAGGGAGCCCAGTGTTTATAGGCGCAAATCAGCAAGTCAAAGTGACTTGATTATATTTTTAGCACAGAAACACCGGATCTGATGATATGCTTCCCACTTAGCCAGATCCAGAGCCCAGGCTTTGGTTAGGAGGGTTTTCCTCAAAAATACCCTACAATCAAGCCTCTATTCTTGTCAGCTGGAAAAGTTTTTTTTTTACATTTCTTGCAGATAGCTATATAAGGTTACAAACAGCTAGCATTATCGTCTTTGTCATCTATTTTTAGGTAAATAATACTGATAGTGTTAGTCACACAGTGCCTAGGATCCATCTTGTAAGTCAACTCTGGCAGAGGCCTGCTGCTCAGGTCTAGGCACATCACCGCTTTCAGCAGCCTCCACAGCCTTCGACTTGGTGAGCAGTGCCCATTTGACCGTAAGAATGAGATCAAACAAAGGCGCAGGATGAGGTTTCCTTTGTAATGGGATGAACCCCTGAAGACGATGTCTGTTGAGAAACTGGCTTTCATCGCCCAGGCTCACTTAGGACCTTCCGCAGGACATGTGCTGCAAATACTGGAAAAGTGTCTCTTCTAAAGAATCTAGCTGCCAGCACAAGGGAACAGTAGGAACTGACTAGCAGGGAAGTAATCCTTTATACATGCTTAATATGAAGCTATTTCCTGGCCAAAAGCACCCAAGACTTGAACTTAAAGATGATGAACAAACCCTATTGATTGAAATCTCACAAGTGCCTAACTGTAAACAGAAAGCCCCCACAAAAAGTCACTGAAATGGAACTGTGACTCATACATTCCAAGAGATGGAGCAGCAGTTCTCTCTCCTCTGTAGGCTCTGCAGGCTCTTCCTGCTGTTCCTGAGAGATACTGCTGATCAAGAGAGCAGCCAGGGTGAGGCAGCAGCACCACCTGGGACACTCAGCCAAGCACTGTAGCCTTGCACCTCTTGACAGCCTCTCCTGTACATTTGGGATTTATAGAGGGGCTGGAGCAGCCATTTGTGGAGGCACAGTAATTCACTGGCATTGGATAATCTGTGAATCCCATTTTCTTCTTGTGTTTTGTAGGAGCAGCTGGAGAGCCTGGCTTCCCAGGACTGAAAGGTAAATCGTGCTGAATTTATCACATGAGCTACTTTGTAAACTTCCACCCTGAACTGTTCTAGTACAACACACCAGATGGGAGCAGTTATAGAGACTGGATGGGGCTGTTTGGTGACAGTTATACCATATCACAGGCTCTGCCCTGGCCCACATGCTGTGGGCAGTCCTGCTCCCAAACCAGATGTTCAGCAACAAGTGCTGCCCTCAGCTCGGGCAGCTGGTGATGCCACCTGGCACCATCAGCTGCAGAAGCCACAGGGCTGATGGACCAGCCAGATTTGGGCAGAGCTCTTAATCTTTGCCAAGCTATGGCAAAGTGCAGAGGCTCGAATGAAATTCAGTTCCTGCTAGTGACAGAAGAACATGTCTCTACCAGCACTAGCAATAAGGTATTAGGGAAACATGGGTTTTTTCCCATGTGCCATCATCCCGCATGTGAGGGCACCCACCACTGAGCACTATCTGTACTGTGGCTTCCCTCTCTGGAGTTTGGCTGGCAATCACTGGGTCCAACACCACTGGTCTGACAGATGGTCCTAGTGCTCCAGTTGTTACTGCTGCTCCCAAACCACTGGCTAAAGCCTTGTGCCAGCATCAGCCATTCCCCTGATGGGACTTGTAACTCTGCCTTTCCAAGGTGCGTTTCTTCCTCCTTCCCACACTCACCCGCTCCCATCCACTCACATGTCCCAGCCCAGTGGGACTCACTGGCACAAACAGTTGGTACACAGCTCCATGGGCTGGGCAGCAGCAGGCAGAGCAGCCAGGTCCAACAGATATGTCTTGTGCCAGTCTCACCATTTGGACCTCTAAGCCCTAAAACAGATGCCAGCAGGAAATCATGCCAGGTCCAACAGGCCAAGAGAGGCAAAGCCGCTTCTCATTGCGCATACATATATATATATATATATACATGGGTGTCATTGCGGTAGTTCCAGGGGTTTGTGACTTGGCTTCCCACCTGCCCCTCTGTGCTTTCCTGGGCCTGTGCAGATAGGCCAGTGGGTCTCCTCTTGTGGGCGTGGTAGCAGCCAGGACAGCTTTTAACTGAGCAATTCTTCCTGCCTAGTTTCTCTATGCCTTTCATTTGCTTGGTGCAGAGGAGCCAATCACTTCCTCTAACGTCACAACTCTCCACTGCAGTAGGATTTGTCTTGGCAAATTGCAAGTACTGGGAAAGGGGAGTGCTGGGTGTGAAGGTGGAGAGCAATTTATGGTGTTGTTTGTCCAACAGGAACAAAAGGGGAGCCTGGATTTCCAGAAATTTGGGGTGAGTTTCATCCTAGGTCTTCATGACACTGGTCAGCTTTGCAGAGTGCATGGTGGTGTACTACTGGACTACTTGCACCAGAAGTCAGGACAGGATAGGAAAATTAGTTCAGAGAGACATTGAAGGATGGAGTAAGGAAATATCACTGTTATCTTTGCATCTCACAGACACATGCAGCTTCTGTGGGTCTACTCTATTCCAGTCATGCTGGGAAAGTCATGTCCTCTGAGCACTACTTAGATGTCCTGTCCTCTGTGTGTCCTGGAGGAGGTCTGTCTGAGTTTTTCAGAGACTCAGCGTCCTGATTTCTAAGATGAAACCACTACAAACAGCTGTATGGATATGTGGCTACTTCAAAGGCAGTTCTACTCCTGCACTTGCAGCAACACCTTTAGTACTTGTGGAGTTCATGTGTGTGATAGTGCTCAGATTAACTTATTCATTGGAAGAAGAGATGAAAAATAAAAGAAACAATTTTCAGTTGCCCCATCTGTCTCTATGAACTGAAGTTCAAGGAGAGCTACAACCTGCACTGGCTACAACTGGGTGCTGTAGGGCCACAATAATGTGCAAAGGCTCAGACAGATCAAAGCTGCTGTAACACCTGACAGATTGGGATGCTACTGAAGTGCTCCCTTGCTGCAAGGTTCTCTGGGCATGTAAAAGATTTGGCTAATAGGAAGGAAAAGGAAAAGGCCAACTTCAGGACCATTTCCCTGCTAGGGAGATCACAAGACAGCCTAGTACAGCTGTGTATCCATGTATCACACACAGCATACTGGGACACCTGCACCACCAGCATCACCATCTTTGATCATCTCCCCAGGCTTTCCCTACAACAGCTACTGATGCAGCTGTAGGCTGGGTTGTCTGATAGGGACCATTCAGTCACCTGTGAATCTGAACTTTGGTCAGCAGGTATGCTTTTGGGGAGGGAAAAAAGTATATATAAGATGTATACATATTTATAAATATATATCAATGTACATATTCAAAAGTGCTGTCTTGGGTAGACCTCAGTGTGGCCTTCCAGTACTTAGGGGGTGCTTATAAAAAAGCTGGAGAGTGATTTTTTTTACATGGGAAGTGACAGACACTGGGGAACAATTTATAGCTAAAAGAGGAGAGATTTAGATTAGATATTAGGAGTTCATTCTTTACTCAGAAGGTGATAAGACCCTGGCACAGGCTGGCCAGAGAAGCTGTGGCTCATCCCTGAAAGTATCCAAGGCCAGTGTCCTGGTTTAGGGCAAATTTGGGAAGAAACCTCCGGATGGAGTCCCTCTAGAAAGCGAATCCGAACCGCCCCTCCTCCCAGCTGGTTCGGGACAGGAAAAAAAATTTCCTTGGAGGAAAGTGGAAAAAAGTTGTTTATTGAACAGTCAAAGCACTCTCCAGCACAACAAATGAACAACACTGAACAACAAAACCTCTCGCCACTCCGCAGAGATGCCAAATTCAGAAAGTTTCTCCCATGAGCTGTAGCTAGGCTCAGTTGCTGTCGGTCCCTCTGGGGCTGGGAAAGGCCGGGCCCAGGCCAGGCCCAGTAGGCCACAGGTATCCTTTTGGGTGTTTAGTCCAGAGCAGGTTCAAACAATTTTAAGAAAAAGGAAAAAAAACCACAGTCCGGAGAACTTCTCTGCCTCAGCTAGCCAAAAACTAACAAAAAGCAAAGGAGAGCTCTCTCT
>JAWWMU010000048.1:11131564-11142672 GCA_035048155.1 Cinnycerthia olivascens | reverse complement strand
GTACCCCTATAAATACCTGTAAGCCTCAACTATCGGTGTGCAGTTGGAGGGAAAACTCCCCCACTGTACCCAGCGCTATTTGCTCATACTTTACCATACTAATGAATAAATTGATTACTGCTTGAATATTGGCCTAGTTAAGCTTCTCATTTATAACAGAACCAGCCAGCAACGGACTGCGCATGCATCAGAAAGAAAGGTGAAAAGTGCAAAGTGAGGAGGACTGCTAGCCTTCATCTGAATGACCCCCGAGGAAAGACTCACAGCCTTCCTCAGTGCGACCACCAGAGTACACTGAGCTTGTGCGTCACATATGCTAATGAACTAATGATTTCCGAGAACTAATTTGTATAACCACTCCTTTTCCAAGGAATGTAATGAATATGCATGAATTTAGTCGTATATTGTGCAGTGTAAAAGTGCTGGGTGAATGTGTTAGGAGGAGCGATCCCCCACATACCCGGCGCCGAATAAAGTAAATACCCACCTCACTGACTCAGTCTCTCAGGTGACTCTTAGCTCAGCGTTAGAGCGAATCAAAACAAGAGACCTGTCCCACAGTGTTCTCCTGGGCCATGCCACTTCTGCAACCCTGAAGAAATCCAGCTGTTGCCTGAAGGCACGGCCTCACCTTCCCCTGCTTCAGCTGCTCACTGACTTCCCTGCTGGGCTAGAACAGGCCTCTGCACAGACTCTCTTGTGAGCCAGACCCGAAGACCAACCCCTCAGAAAATTAATTTAACAGGAGAAAAGCAGATTTGCTTTTCAGCTGGCCTAGCTCCCTGGTCTTGTTTTTTATGCAACGGCACGAACCTGTGCCTGGGAGGGACCACAACAAACACCTGATCGGGAAGAGGGTGCCTCTTTCTCCTAGCTCTTACCTAGGCGCACACAGGGTGGAGTGGCCATGTAACCCTTGCCAGAGATGCAAATTACAGAAGTAGCTTTCCACATCTACTGCCTTTTTAGCCTCTACAGTACACCGTAGCACGGCCCCTTCTACACTCAGGAGGCGACGGCCCGGCCCGGCCCGGCCCGACCCGACCCAACATGAGTAGGGAAGCAAGAGCAGACTGGAAGCAGGAGCTGTGTTAGGCAGCAGAGCTGCCTCTGTGCGTGTCAGGAGCGTGGTCACGTGAAGGGACGCTGGGTCTCCACGTGATCCCGAGGCGGTGGCTCACGTGAGTGGTGCCGGCGGAGCGGCTGCCATGGGGTCGGGGTCGCTGCTCCTGCCGGCGCTGCCGCTGCTCCTCTCGCTCTCGCCGCTGCCCCTCTCGCTCTCGCCGCTGCCCCTCTCGCTCTCGCCGCTGCCGTCCGCCCGCGCTGCTCCCGGTGGGTGTTTCGGGCTGGACCATTCTGTCTGTCCCAGCCCCGCTCCTCGGGCCGGGCTCCTCTGCCTGACCTGCTCCTTCCTCGGCCAGAGCCCCAGCCTTCCCACGGACGGGACCTTCAGCTAGATTTTCCTGGCCCGGGGCTGGAATTTTCCAGGTTCCGAACTGGGCTGGAACCCTCAGCCAGGCAGCGAGCTCCCTGGGCCCCCGTTCCCAGGCTGGGTTGTGCCGTACCGGCTGATGGTACCTGTGGTCAGTTTCCTCTGTGCTGATGACGCCCCCTCCAGCTGCCCGGGTCGTGCGGCCCGGCCTGGAGGAGCGGCTCTTCCCACAGGTGCGGGACCACTTCAGCTTCGAGACCTGCGGCAACGAGACCTTCCCGCAGCGGTACCTGGTGTCGGGTAGGTCCCGTGGGCTCTGTGGCTTCGGGCTGGATTTTTTTCTGCTTAACCTTTAACTGCCTTTGTTCCGAGGTAGAGCAGGTTATCTTGGATATCCAAGAATCGGTGTTAGCAAAGGGCCAACCCTATACGAGCCAAGCATTCCCCAGCATTGTAGCTTCTTTTCCTTTTCATCCACATTTTACCAAGGCATGTACTTATAGGACATGGGGACCTGTCTTTAAATTGAAAGAGAGTGGCCTTAGATTGCATATTAGGAAGGAATTCTTCCCTTTGAGGGTGGGGAGGCCATGGCACAGGGTGCCCAGAGAAGCTTTGGCTGCCTCATCCGTGGAATTGTCCAAGGCCAGGTTGGATAGGGTTTGGAGCAACCTGGGGTAGTGGAAGGTGTCCCTGCTTGTGGCAGAGGGGTGGAACTGAATGAGCTTTAAGGTCCTTTCCAGCACAAACCCGTCTGGAATTCACTCCTTGCCTTCTGTTCCGGCTGTGTGGTGCAGAGGGGATTGTGGGGACTGGTCTCTCTGGAGCAAGAGTAGACTAGAAGCCGGAGCTGTGTTAGGCTTGCACCAGAGCTGGCTCTGTGTGTCTTCAGTTGTTGCCAGCATCTCTTACAAGTGCATGTAATTCAGCGCTCTGAATGTGTCAGGAAAAGCAAATAGTGACTGAAATGTGACACTCCGTACCAATAATTTTTAGGAGTGACGGTAGTTCCTCTTCAGTCAGTGGTTTGCATTATTTAAAATCGTGCAACTGTAGGTAGCTTAATCTGTGCCAAACAATGAGCACTGCCAGCAAGGAGTCAGCTGCTTCTTCCTTTTGTGTAAAAGAAAAAGCCTTTTTAAACAGCATGTGACTAAAAAGACAGCCATTTATGTAACAATGTAACATGTTTTTCAACCCTGCTTGTACAGAGGAATCGGGGTGCAATTTGCAGGGAGAGAGCAAAGATGGACTTGGGAATAGCAACAGACGTGAGCGCTGCTTGGTTTGGTACCCACCTGCTGCTGCCTCCCAGCTGCATTGGGTCTTCAGATACTGCAGCTCACCTTCACATCACCTGTTGCTCTGCAGCTTGTTCAGCACCTGTGCCAAGATGTGTTTCACCAGGCATGAATCCGTGGAACAGTTCAACCCAAAGATACAGACACACCAGTGAATTTTGAGAACATAGCCAAGGCTGTGATTTCACTAATTAAGTAGTTCTTTTTGAACAGAATGTGTTTACATGGATTTACCGGGATTACATGATTTAAAGTATTGTGCAACTTCTATTTGTTTTCTTTTTAAGTGTTATGTTTTCTATGTGAGACTTGGGCAGAGCTGAATAATATTAGTGAGGAGCAAAATATTAACATTGCAGTTCTGCTGGTTTATAGAGAGTTTCTTACTCGAAATTCCTGTAATTCCATTTCCCTCTACTGTTTTTTGTGCAATATGAGACTTCTCAGATTATCAGCAAGAAAATGAAGACTAATTTCACAACAGGGCATCTGATACTCTTGAATTTAGCTGGCAATTCCCCAGGATCTCAATCTAAAAAGAGATACCTTTCTAAGGAGCTGTCTTGGTTGAATGAAAGGTATCTGCTAGGGAAAAACAGGAGCCTCCCTTGGAATGGAGAATGCAAAACCTCCTCCCTCCGAATTGTTATAATTTTGAAATTAAGGGGCTCTCAGGTAAACGTGTGATGATAGGAATAACACTCCTTTGCTGGTGTGCATATCAAGATAAACAAAATAACAATAACTATGGCATTAGCAACAAACAGAACCAGTGACCCAGTCAGTCTTCTCGGCCGCAGGCACTTTCCCCTTTGGTGCAGTTTACCGTCTACAGGTCACCAGAGTGAGCAAAAGGTCCCGGGGTGCTGGATGAGATGTCTCAGGAGCTCGGCGGCGGTAGCTGGAGCTGCAGAAAACGTCCTGGCTAGGCAGGGAATGCAGACTACGGCGTGGAGAAACCCAGAGCTGAAGCGAAGGCACAGCAGGCGTGGGGCAGCAGGGCAGCGTCTCCCAGCAGGGACCAGGTTCCATATTCCCGGGGCACACACGAGCAAACGGTGGTAGGTCACTCTGAGCTGAGCTCCAGGTGAGGGCCGGTGTAGTAATCTCCCCGAAAATCGACTGACATTGGGAGCAAAACTCCCCCAGAGAGAAGTGTAGTCCAGTGCCACTCTCTCCCCCGACTTCAGCCACTTCTCTTGCCTTTTTTAAGTACCCATAAGTACCCAGTAATTAGTTGCTTAGGAACTTCTGGGAAAAAATTCTGTAAGAAAGAAACCTAACCCAAAACAGGAAACCATCTGGTTTGGTTTTGACTCCTGTGATGTCTGTTTACTCCAGGAGCCATGAAGCATATTAGGAAAAGAGCCAGAGGAAAGAGAACACTGAGCACTCCAGTTACCTACCCAATACCCAAAGTAAATGCAGCATAGAGAGTCAGTTGGCCTCTTTGTTAATGAAGAGGAGCAGTTTCACTAATGAGAGGTTTCAAATCACATCCTAAGCCAAATCTGGCTTTGGCAATTCTGTGCTGAGAATGCAAAGAATTAAATTTGTGCTCTCTGATCATGGAAACAGCCTCATGTGACAGCAACATCCATGGGACAATTGCTGTGCAGGGTCTCTTTAGATGATGTGTTGAAGCCAACAGTTAACTTGTGAAAAACAAAGTTCACCTTTTTGCTAGGATTTAAAAGGTTTAATAAAAGACAATAAAGACAAGACAGTAAAACAAAATACACGGCCGGGGTGTCTCTGGCCTAGAGCATGCCTGTCCCATAGAACCCATCCCTTAGATATGTATATTTGAACTTTTCTAAGAACTTATTTCCATGTTTCTGGGAGCTGCTTTGCATGGCCACTCCTTTGTCCCACCTTTTTAGAGCATGCATGTTTCTTGGCTGTGGTTTTAATTAATTCTTCTTATCAGTCTTAATTTGGGCCTTGGTCTATAACTTCTGCAGATGGTCAGTGCTGGTAGCTGGTCTATCAGTAGCAGATGTCTTCATGTCAGCAGCAGGGATCTGCACTGGGTGTTATCCTGACCAGGCAGTCAGTCCACTGACTACAAAGACACCTTATCAAGTTACTTTACTCCTAAAGAAAACTATATCTTTGAAACCATTTCTACACCACACATCTAATATTCCCTCTATATGGGTGTGAAAAGAAAGAAAGGAAAAAAAATCAATACCATAATATTATTTATAACAACCTTATATGTACAATACTCATCTTAATATTTGTGAAAAGCCAACTTTATAATGTGTGTTTATAACAAACTGATGGTCTCCATTTTGTCATTGAAGAAATTAATTTATTGTCCCTCTTAATTCCTGTGTAATTTATGATTAAGCTAAAATCAAATGTTTGTTAAAGTCAGCAAGCATAAAAGCAACTGATTGTTAGATAAGCCAGTGTTGGCATCATGGCTCAGCTTGTCCTGGCAGACTCAATTTGCCTTAAGTTATAAAGTGATCTAAGGATGAAGCAGATCATCTTCATAGATCATCATCATATGTAATGTTAAAAATAGGGCCAGGAGACACTTTACTGTTTGATGCCTTTATTAAAAGACAGCTCTGGGTGGGGAGCCCGAGGGGTCGCGCACACCGCCACTGCTCCCAGGAGCGACGCGTAGGAGGAGGTGATCAGCTTTGCCAGGCAGCAGAGCTGAGACTTCTGTCCTCACGAGAGTCCACAGGAAAACCCCTATTGGCTCATTGTTCAGGGGTGTCATTCTGGTCCAGTTCCTTTTAAGTTATGGTGACACCATCCGGACTGTAAACGTGGAATAGAAAAGTAGTCCTGCGTCTTGACTGCCAAGATGTGCCTTCTTTAGTCCTCTATTATATGTTGGCTCATTGTTCTTAGGGGTTTTTGTTTCTGAGTAGTACCCAGTGTCTCCTCATTTTTATATGGTCATGTGCACAGTCCCGGGCACCGTTTTGGAGAGCAGTGGAGGCGATTCCCAACGCAAAGGGGGTACAGGTACAAGGCAAGGAGAAACAACTAGGGATGTTGACAATTAACAAGAACTTTTAAACTACCAAGTAAACATTGACAATAATTAACAGTGACCAACTTGGCTAAACAAAAACTGTGTGTGTGTTCATTTACCACATGTAATACATAAGCACGTGTGTTACATATATAACATGTATCAGCATATCCTGGGCTCCTCCCCACAGTGTGGGCAGCAGGTGTGGGAGGGGATTCTGTCCCTCTGCTCAGGCGAGACCCCACTGGTAGAACTGCCTCCAGGCCTGGGGACCTCAACACAAGAAGGGTATGGGGCTGCTGGAATGAGTCCAGAGGAAACCCCAGAGATGATCTGAGAGCTGGTATAGCAGACCATCTCACCCTTTCCCAAAAGTTTGTCTGTTTGTTAGTGAGTCAGATAACTCAAACAGGACAAGCTGTATTGTGAGTTTTTTGGCATCATGGGGTTAACACTGGTCTGGTATTTCCCAGCTGACAATAGATACCTTACTGTTGAAGTGAGATCTGACAAGATAAGTTGGATTTTGACTGACTGATAGCCATTTGCTTTACAACTATAAAAGCCACCCCAAACTTTCAGAAAACTGAAATCTGCTATAGATTCTGCTTCACAAAGCAGAAATCTGCAAATATATATATATATTTTCTGGAAATCTGTGGAGTTTTTCCTGTGAGCAGGGACATCAGCTTCACAGTTACTCCACAGGAGTTGAATGAAGGAATCTGTGTACGTTATCACCATTTCTGTGGTAAATTACATTTGACTCCTATTCAGTACTATTTCTTTTGCCAGTTTTTATATAGATACCTTGATACAGTGCACTGTTTTATGGTTTACTATTATCAACTAATTGTTTTTTAGTTTTGTACTGTGTGGTGAGTAATTCTGATGAAGATCTTCTGTCTGTTATCTCTTACCTGTTTAATAAATGTTAATAATGAGAAGCTTGACTCAGCTAATATTCAAGCAGTAGTTGAGTTTATTAATTAATATGGCAAAGTATGAGCAAAACAGCGCTGGGTACAGTGGTGGGAGTTTTTCCTTCCAACTGCACAGTGATGATTTAGGCTTGCTGGTATTCATATGTATATCCATAAGCTTTCTCAGCAGTTTCTATTTCCAATTTTTACATCACAATTCTATACTTCAGGATATTTAGTTTCTTTAAATTTCTATACCCTATTGATCCAATCTTCTCAGGATGTGTATCCCAGATAGTGGGGTCCAACTTCTATTTTCTAGGACCATTAATCTTATGACAGTGATTTCCAGCTTCCCTTTGTCAAAACCATTAATCAGTGAGTTGATGTCCATCTTCCTTTCTCAAACTGTTTTTAACTGTTTTGTTAGGAACTCAAGATAAGCACACTTCCCTTTTTCCAAACCTTTTATACATTCTAAAACTATAGTTTTAAAAATCCTTAATACAAAGCAATATTCTAAAATTATTCTTCAAAAGGTTCTTATTACAAAAATCCTTAAGGCTTAATTCCAAGCAGAAAGTTCTTGTTAAAAAGCAGCATCTTAAAGTTATAATTCAAATACTCTTATTACAAAAACAACTTAAGACCTATCATAGTTAATTGTGAACAAAGGATTAGTTCAAAGGCCTTCTTCCATGCTTTACTTTCCTCAGTTGTTTATATATTCATCTTTATAACTGTCCCATGGTCAAGTTCCACACAATTACAAATACGCAGGTTACCTTTATTTACCTGACACAAAACACAGCTTTGTATTTCATAATAAATAATTCATTTTTATAAGTGGATCTGATTTGCTGTCATTAGAATTGTGGGCTAGAGTGATTCCTTAAATTTAGAATGTTATTAAAATTTGAGGCTAAGGCAAGGCTTGTCTGAAGCTTTCCCTTGTCTCATGACAGCTGGAGCCTCTCTGCTCTGGAGACAGGCTGGGAGAGTGGGGTTGTTCAGCCTCAAGAAGAGAATGCTTTGGGTAGACCTTATTGTGGCCTTTCAGTACTCAAAGAAGGCTTGTGAAAAAGAGGGTGAGTGGCTTTTTACTAAAGCCAGTAGTGATAGGACAAGGGGCGATGGTTTGAAGTTGACAGGTAGTGAATTTGGATTGGACATAAGGAAGAAATTCTTCCCTGTGAGGGTGGTGAGGCCCTGGCATAGGGTGCCCAGAGAAGCAGTGGCTGCCTCATCCCTAGAAGTGTTCAAGGCCAGATTGCATGGGGCTTGGAGCAACCTGGTCTACTTGGAGGTGTCTCTGCACGTGGCAGGGGACCTGAACTGGATGGCTTTTGGAGGTCCCCTCCAACTGAAACCATCCTTTGATATGTAATTTACAACTTTATACACCACAGCAGGAGGATTAGAAAGATGCAGGCAATTCCCTAATGTCAATTTTGTGTGAAAATCGAGCTGTGCAAGTGATTGGGAGTGAGTTGGGCTAAAAAGGATATATAAATGGGAAATCACTCTTTTAGGTGGCAGCTGTCTGCAAAGGACTTACAGAACTTGAGAGTTTATGTATTTTTCAGACCATATACTGATCTCATGGAAACTCTTATTTATCCCCACCAACTGAGAGATTTCTGGAGCCTGGCCTTTCTAACACCTTTGTATCCTGGGTCAGGTCTCAGGAATCAACCTGTTCAGAGAGTTCCTTGTTAAGTTCCTGGCCAAAGTCACCAAAAATCGATTCATTTCATGCACATATTTTTTGTTCTGTTTTTGAGGGTCTTATGTGTTTTTGTGGGATATAGTTTTTTTTAATTTTCATTTTTAATTTCTTCCTTTCAATTGCCTCAGCAAAGTTCTGGAAGAAAGGATTTGGACCCATCTTTTTCTATACTGGCAATGAAGGTAACATCTGGACTTTTGCTCAGAACTCTGACTTCATATTTGAATTAGCAGAGGAACAGCAAGCACTTGTCATTTTTGCTGAACATGTGAGTATTTTAGTCATTATGAATCCTTTAGAGCCCTGTTCTGTTCAGTGTTACCTAATTCAGCTATCTGCAGGTCTGGAATAGTGGTACTGTTCCTTGCCGTGGAGCTGAGTCAGACCTGCTATAAACTTTCTCCCCATGACAGCAGATCTTCTTTACATAATCATGGCTTTTGAGTAATTTTTTAGTATGCTCCCCAGCACTCCAGGACTGCAGTTTCAGTACAGCCTATGCCACGAATTATTTGCTTTTGTAAGTAGTTTTTACAGGCCTGAAACTGCATGTTGGAGTAGAGAGATACTTTGGATAATATTTAATCTCTCTACCCTGCAAAGTCCCAAGCCAATCTTTCCCACACTACTCTATTAAATCCGCTGTCATTTTAGGCATGAAGAGATTATCTTGTTCCCTTTTGTACTTGGGGACTTCAGGAGAGATACACATGCTGAGAAGCCACTTGGCACCCACTGAAGCAGCTGTCATGTACTGGCCATCCACTCCATGATCTGTCTTGAAGGTGGCTGTGTATCAAGTGCAGGAGACAAGGCACTTCCTCAGTTATGGACAACTTAGAGGACACCTCATTCTCTGTTATCTCTTCATATTAATGCACACTTGGCCCAGCTCTATGGTGAAAGCAGAGAAGACCCAGACTGTAGGAGACTGTTGGTGCCCGGGAATGGGTACGACAGATGGAGACGAGAGATCTCTGAAGCTGGGTCCTGGAACTTAGAGTTTATTGCAAAGGGCATGGGTGTAGGGGCCCTGCTTGGAGCTGCCAGCCACAGCTCAGAGCAGGCCCGGGAGGGAGAGAGCAAGAGAACAAAAGACTGAAGAGCAAGAGATAGGAGCAAATAAGAGCAGCAAGAGAGCAAGGAAGAAAGCACCAAAAAGAGGTGCAGGAAAAGAGAAGAAGAGCAAAAGCAAGAGAGCGAGGTTCTTGTTACAATGCAATAAATCCTCTTCCATGTTGAATATTCTAATTTCCACTAACGAATCTATTACAAGATACAAGTCCTATAGCATTTACATACAACCTATAAGAATCCTTACATTACCATACTTATCAGCAAGCAGAGGGTCTTGCATATCTAAACAAGACGGGATTACTTTCAGCCGGACATACCAGCTTTTCAATTGTTCAGCATCTAAGGCTTGGTATGTCAAAGGTCACTTTCATTTCAATCTCACTTACAGTTCCCATATTCTTAAAATCTTTTGTCAGGCAGTCATATTTATAAAGCTTTCCTATTTCATCTTCCCCAACACCAGACCACCGTTGCCACAGTGTATCTCTTTTGTTTCAGAGGTATTATGGAAAGTCTCTTCCCTTTCGACTTGAGTCAACGCAACTGAGGAAGACTGCTCTGCTCACCGTGGAACAAGCCCTTGCTGACTATGCAGTGCTCATTACTGAGCTTAAGCAGCAGTTTGGTGCTGCAGACTGCCCTGTCATCGCTTTCGGAGGCAGGTAAGGGTTGTGTGTGCTCCTACCCTTCTCTGCATCCTTTCCCAGCCAAAGTAATGCTGCAGTGGATCTCTTTTGCTCTCGAGGAAGTTCTCCATGCAGAGCTTTAAGCTATCCTTTTGAGAGCAGATGTGCCTGTGCCTCAGCTCCCGTGAGCTCATCACCAGGTCCCACTCTGCTTTCCCATAAGGAATTAGTCTCTATTTTTGCTTGCTTTGGAGAAGCACCTCTGACTGAATGTTTCTAAGCTTCTTCAATGTCTGAATCATCCAGAACTGCAGGAAAAAAAATAGCTTGGAAAGGCTGAGGGGAAAATACCAGGCTTGCTAGTGATGAGCAATGGTATGGTGTGCTAAAACCTGAGGAGACAAGCACTGATCAGGTCCCTCAATCTGTCTCACAAAGTGTTGGCTAAAATGAACCTCACCTGTAATGTTTCTGCTGTAATGCATGCAGCATTAGGAACAAACAAGAGGAGCTCAAAGCTTTGTCCCAAGCCCAGAGATTTGGCACTGCTAGCAAAAGTGAAGTCTGGTAGGATAAGTCCTGTGACTGAAGTGCCCTGTTGTATGGTTACATATGGGAACCAGGGCTTCTCTCTGACTGCCCTGGAGGCTCAGGGACCCTGGTAGGGGTCTCAGAGACCCTGGCACACAGCCCAAAACACCTGCGGTTTGGATTTTAGCCTCTGGGAACAATTGCCAACCTTAAAAGAAGAATTACAGGTCACAGGAGTTTAAATAGAGCAGTAGTGAGTTTGTTAGAGTGTAAAAGTAGTTTTTGAGTTTTGGTACAGAGGGGTAGGTATTGCCAAGATGGAGGAACCTTGTGGCTTTTAGGTTTCTTCCTTCTTCTTCTTCTTCTTCTTCTTCTCTCCATCTTCTCGGTGACGGGGACATAACTGATTGTTTTAGAGTAGAAACTGACTGTCTAATGTAGAGAATAGGTATTGGAGACAATTAGTAAATAATCTGTACGTAACTTTT
>JAWWMU010000048.1:11082315-11121096 GCA_035048155.1 Cinnycerthia olivascens | reverse complement strand
AGAAACTGGGTATCCTGTGAGAGAAGCCTCTTGTGTCTCCCCAATTCAGGGAATGCATCTCAGGGTCCACCGACCTCCACAGTTTACCTCAGCTAGTTGTTCATACAAATCAGTGTAGATGCTCACATGGCTTCTTTCTGCTTGCACAATTGATTTTTTTCTTTTATTAACAGTTTCAGTTAGCATTAAAATTGGTAACCAACACCAAAACATAAGTAGCTCTGTGGAGCTTTGCACAGTGTTAGTGGAACAATTTCTTCTGCATCAAAGTGAAAAACCACTTGCAGGTGAAAACCACTTGCATAGTCTTTTATGCTAGTAAAGCCACATGTTTCACCAGATAGTTGTCCTCAATATCCACACCATGAAGAGCTGTTCTGGTGAGTATGACATGTGTGGCTCAACTCACTGGACAGATCTGAGAAATATATGGAGGCCAGTCTAGGTCCTGAAATGATCATGCAAGTCCCTTCCATTGCCAGTTTTGGACAGTTAGGACAGACTGGTGAGGACTTCTGCAATGGCTCCTAAGTAGGCTGGGCCAGATGCCATGGGCTGATGCAGCATCTCCTGGAAGCTGTGCATGATGCTGGGACAGATATGGTGGCTTCTGGGTTTGTCTTGAGCCTTGGTCTGTGATGCTCCATGTCAGGAGCTGTGTGCCTCCTAGCTGCTGCTGGCCCTGGAACTGCCAGAGGAGTCCAGGGATCAAAATGCCACTTTAGTTTTGGGTCATGGCAGGAAGAATGTTAGTGTTAATTAGCCCCCTCTGCCTGGGGCCATGCTTCCAGCAGCTGGGGGTAAGGTGGTCATATTTAAGACTTCAGCCCTCAGGTGTGTATCCAGAATCAGGCAGCCATGCTCTGGTGGTCAGCTGTAGAACAGGATGGGGACAGGAACTGTGACTCCAAAATGTGGAGGATGAAAATGAAGGGAGCAGCTTTCCACAGCAGAAAAGCAAAGATGTATAGGTACATCTTGAAGGAACGTCTTTAAAGATTTATTTGCTGACTCCACCTGATCTCTGCATCCCACTGACATTTGAAGGCATGTCTTGAGAGTCCTTTGTGAGGGCTGTTTTCTTTTGGCAATTCTTACTGCAGATGCACCCTTCTCCCAAGAAGCTGCTTTTCTTGGTTTGATTTTTTTTTTTTGAGTGGTGGTGGTGTTTGGTTTTTTGAGGCTGGGTTTTTGTTTTCTTCTTTAAAAAAAAATTTCAGTTGGTTTTTTTTTTTTCCCCTGCTGGTTTTTCCAGCTTTTGAATCTCACTGAGTCCTGTATGTACCTCTACCTTGCTCTCCTGCATGAGAACTTGCCTGGGGAGCCTGCCTTGCAGGACACAGCAGCCCTGCCAGGGAAGGGGCCTGCGGGCAGGAGCAGGAGCAGCTATCAACCTGGCGAGGACAGGATGTACCAAGCTGCTCTGCTCACTGTTTCAGCTGGGACCAGTTCTGTCCAGGCAGGTTCTGATTCCTCCAGGCTCCCCAGGGAGGTATCAGTGGCTCCGTGAGGGGCAGAGCATGGGCTGTGGGCCACACGAGGTTGTGACACTGCTCAGGGAGACTGTGCCTGAACATTCCGTTCACATGTGTAAATTTAGATGTAATGTTTCTTTTCCACTAAAAACCTCATCTTATGTTACAGCATCTTCTTACTCCTGAGTGAAACAAGATACTGAAGCTTGGTGTTACTTTCTCTGTTGAGGTTTGTGTCATTTATTTTCCTTTCTTTTGCAGCCTATGATGAGATCAGTAGCAAAATGGCCACATGCAATAAGATCTCTAACAAGGAGGATGTTTACCAGCTGTTTGGATTTGCTAGAAATGCCTTCACCATGATGGCCATGATGGACTATCCGTACAAAACTGATTTCATGGGTGACCTCCCTGCCAATCCAGTAAAGGTGAGAATATAGGTGTGTGTGAGTGACTGGAGCCTAGGACACTGTCAGGCAGTTACCATTGGTGATGGTCACAGGGCAGTAGTGATGGATGTTGCAGCTTTTCCAGTCTGACAGTAAATGTACACAATTGAAACTTCTTCATGATGGTGACTGCTATGAGGTTTGCTGGAGCTATTCCTGTCCTGCTCTGCCTTTACCTTAGACACAAACACCTGTGCAAGCTTGTTGACTTCAGCTTTTAAATACTAAAAACTTGTAGCTTTAAAAAAAAAGAAAAAAGTAGGCTTTTTGTAGCCCATCTCAGCATACTTTCAGAGATTTATTTTTCTTGGTGGTTAGGGATGGAGGTGTGAAAATCAGACTTTAGAGTATTGCCCAGGAAGCTGATATACCTCAGGTATAATGCTGAAAACCCCTGGCTGCTATGGGGACTGGGAAACATGTGAACTTTCAAGTGAATCAGAGATGGCAAAGAATGGGAAAAGGGTCATGTTCTCTGGGGTTTACAAAGACCTTCAAGACACCAGCTGCTTTTGAAAGGTACCAGCTTTGATCCCAGATCACCAGAGGCTGTTGCAATTCTTGGTGTCTTCTGGTGTGTTGTCAAACCCGTGAGACTTCATTTGCCTCTGGCTTTGTGGCATTTAGGGTTCTAGTCCTACCTGTAGCACACTGTGCAAGAGGTCACACAGGCTCTGCTGCACTGAATTTGGACATGCTGCCTCTGGCTCCACTGGGCACCCCATTTTCTTCTGGGGTCTGTTTAATGACCTCTAAAATGGCAATAATTATTCTCCACATTTCCCCACCCTGAAAAGGGCAATAAAATATTCTGATTCTAGGAGGAACTGTTATGTATCCCTGTGGCCTCTCCACAGCTCCCTAACTTGGTGAAGGAACTGTCTGCCCTTGTTCTGTCTCCTTGCTTCTATGTATTTTGTTGCTACAGGGGGAGGAAGCTAAAAACTTCAAGACCTGTTGCATTAGGCCTTTGGAAAGCCTCTGAACCATAAAATATGTAAATGATAATTTTAATGAATCTTCCAGCATAGCCCTTCCAGAAAGCAACAGGTAACTGTTCTGTCTGCCATTTGCCTGTAATGTGTCTCACCCAGGTCGGCTGTGAACAAATTATTGCCCACAAAGACCCAATTGAAGGCTTGGCTGCTCTTGTTGGTGAGTTAATACCATCAGTTTGATCTTTTGTGTACCACCAGGTGTTCTAGAAGCACCTAGCAGTAGACCTGTCACATTGCTGTGTCAGGGGAGCGGATATGACTAATCTCCCTCTGGGACATTTTCCCCTTGTTGATTTTGTCTGTTGGGATGTCTCACAGTGGCCCATAGGTTCATTCTCTCACCTTTCCCAACTTATTCTTGTCATGTTTCTCAGGCATTGCAGCCCCATATGTCTGTCCATGAGATGTGGACTTCTGAGATACTTAGTTCCTTTCTAGAAGTTTACTCTGGCTCCAGCAGTCACAGGCTCACTGCACATTCACTGAAGGAAGTTTTCCGGTCTCCTTGTTGAGGACAAGTCATGTGGTCTTAATTCAGGGGCAAGGCAGTCCTAAATACATCATGTATACACACATATACATTTATCTCTGTGAGCACTTATTTTGTCAGCCATCAGTGTTTGTTAGGAAATTATTAACAGAGGTAGAATTCAAAAAGAACTTTTGAAGACTTCCTCATAAAATCTCTCAAGTTGCTTATCAAAAATGAGTTCTACATTGGTCATTATTCAGAAAAATAGGTTCTGAATGACAGAAAAAAAAATTAAGGAATTCTTACAGATTTAATACAACTTACTACAACTGTGAGCTAATTTTTTTTTTCCCAGATGATGTATGTGCCCCAAGTCAGAAATGTACCAATCCTAAATCACTGCTAAAGATATTTGGCTGGCAGCCAGAAGAGTTGTTAAAACACTAATGTCTTGGCAAACACTGCCAGATCTACTGGATGTATTCAAATGCTACTTGTTCTGTGAGGAAGAGTGGGAGTCTTGTTTGAGGTGAATAAGCCAAGTGTGGATTTCTTCCTCCCAGTTGCAGTGGAACATCTTGTGCCTCTCCCCGTCTCCCCAGATGCATTCACTTGGTGGAGTTTAATCATACAAGAGGAATGATCTACCAGAACTTTAGGAAGGGGATTGGCTTTCCTCCATACTTGCCCCTCTGTGTCATACAGGAAAACACTGTCTTTTTTCTACATGTACTGCATCAATCCACCTCCTGCCAGGTAGAGCACAGTGCCATGAGCTGTGATGCTGAACTGGCAACAGGTGAATGGGGATGGTGTTAGTGTTGCCCACTGATTGCTTCCAGGTCAATAATACTCCATCTCCTTAATATGAATCCATTCCTCCATCTGCAGAGAACCAGACTAGCACTTAACCGTCATATCCTGTCTCAAGTGGTATTGCTCTCGCATCAGGTTTGCTTGGTTCATGATAAAGGAAACTAGTGTCCCGACATCTGTCTGAACATTGTAGGGCTCAGGGTGCCAGATTTTTGATCCACATTTAGCAATCACACCCTCAAAAGAAACTGAATAAAATACCAGAATGGCACAGCTTGGAAGGAGTTTTCTTCTTGGGAAATCAGAGGACCAAGCTGAGCAAGGCGCCACAGGGACCTGTTGAACCTGGCATAGCTGAAATCCTGCCTGCTATCCAGGGTTTTAACCCATTACAAAGGAAATTTTCTAAACAGGACAAAATTGCATTCAATTGGGGGCAATTATAACCAAGTTTGTGTCATCTAGGGGAATTCGTCAGCCCTATGTAAAAGCTTTGCCATAAAGCTGGATTGTACCCTTGCACAGTTCTAGGCTCTGTGAGCTCTGTCCCATCCTGGCACAGTCACTCAGCCCTTGGCTTGGTTTTGGCCATGAAGTTGAGGTGGGAGGTGAGACATCAGAGTTACTGACTGGTTTTGTGCTGTGTTTCCGCCTGGCAGGGGTGTTCTACAACTCCTCTGGCTTGGCACAGTGTTATGATATATACCAGCTGTACCAGCCCTGTGCTGACCCCACGGGCTGTGGCATTGGCTCAGATGCAGAGGCTTGGGACTACCAGGTAAGGTATTGGAGGCCCCAGAAGGTTTCAGCTGCTGACCTGGCTATGCCCCTGCCCCATGACAGACAGCTCTTGTGCTTCTCTTAGGTTTGCACCGAGATTAACTTAACATTTAACAGTAACAATGTGACGGACATGTTCCCTGAGATGCCCTTCACGGAGGCCATGCGTGAGCAGTACTGCTGGAACAAGTGGCATGTGAGGCCACGAGCACACTGGCTGCAGACAAACTTTTGGGGAAATGGTGAGCTGTGATGATTGCTGGTCCCTTTTTGTTTTCCTGTAGCTGTCTCCCTGTTTCCTTCTGTCCAGCTGAGCTCCGTGAGGACCAGCACAGCATACTGAAGAGTCTTGTCAGAAAGTCACAACCTTGTGCTGACTTGAGCCAAACAGACCTTTCTGTCTCTTTGGGACAGAAGAGGAAAACACAAAAACTACCAATAATCTTTAATTCTTTGATGTTTTCTGTTGGCCGTGTTTGTTGCAGTAGCCAAACACATTTGGATATCTGGGCAGGAAGGAGACCTCTCAATTATGAATTCTCTGAATTTCAGACCTGAAAAGTGCAAGCAATATCATTTTTTCAAATGGAGACTTGGACCCATGGGCTGGAGGTGGGGTAAGCATGTGCACTCCTGTACCCTGAGCACAGAGCAGCCTTTGCAGGTAACATACTGCCCTCCCTTTCAGAGCAGCACTGGCAATTCAGTTTTAACATGAGTTTCTGTGAGCAGCTGTTTCATGGTGAACTACTGAGGAATTTTGGGACACTAATGATGAACACATTGAGTAGTGTCCATCAGCCAGGAATACTGATGGAACAAATGTGGCTTCCCTAGTGCAGACACAGCAGGACCTTCCTTACACCCCACCCAGGGTCTGAACCATAATCTGGTGTGTTTCTGGGTTCACATGTGGTCTCAGTGCTGCTGGCCGTGTGCTCCTGGCTCTCTCCAGTCCAGCACACTTGGTGAGACCTGGTGGGTGCTATGAGGAGCAACTCAAACCAGGACATATTTTGGCTTAGATTCAATAAAACCTCAGAGTGCTGTCAGTGTCCAGTCTAAAATGTGAAAACAAAAATGACCCAGGACTGGATTTTGAGTTAGTTGAGCTCCTGATTAAATACAGAAGCTCAGTGTTTTAGGCTGGCTCAGAATCCCAGGAGGAACAGGCTGCTTAGGGTGCATGGGCCCCAAAGGAGACCTAACTTCCAACTGCCTGTGCTGGAATCAGCTGAAAGTTCCCACCTTGCAGAAAACATTCCCTTCGTTTGGGACAGGTGATCTAGTTCATTCAGACTGTTAGCTGTGGATACCAGCCATACCAAGGATGTCATCCCGTGCTTTTCCTCAGTCTTGCCCAGATCATGTTCCAATTTTCAGAACTTATGTCCAGTTCTTCCCAGTAACTTGGTGCGAATTGATCTTTGCTCCTTCTCCTCACAGATAAACAGCAGCCTCAGCCCTTCACTGATTGCACTTACCATTAAAGGAGGTGCCCATCACCTTGATCTCCGGTAAGTACCAAACTCTCCTTTGGCTGGCAAAATTCTGATGCCCTGGGTATTTGATCTCAGCAAGCCACAGCCCAACCAACCAGGAGATAATTTTAGAATCACAGAATCATAGAGTTGTTGAAGTTGGAAAAGACCTCTAGGATTATTAAGTCCAACCATTAGCCCAACACCACTACCATGTTCACCACTAAACCATGTCCTCAAGTGCCACATCCACAAGTGTTTTGAATACTTGCAGGGATGGTGAATTCAACACTCCCCTGGAAGTCTGTTCTAATGCTTTACAATCCTTTCCATGAAGAGATTTTCCCTATTATCCAGTCTAAAGATCTCCTGGTTCAACTTGAGGCTGTTTCCTCTCATCCTGTCCCTTGTTAGCTGGGAGCAGAGCCTGACCCCCACCTGGCTACAATCTCCCATCAGGGAGCTGTAGAGAGTAAGATGGTCCCTCCTGAGCCTGCTTCTCTCCAGGATGAATCCCTCCAGCTCCCTCAGCCACTCCTGGTGCTCCAGACCTTTCCCCAGCTCTGTTCCCTTCCCTGGACACGCTCCAGCCTTTCAATGTCTTACTTGTCAAGAGGGACCTAAAATTGACCTCAGGATTTGAGGTGTGGCCTCACCAGTGCCTAGCACAGGGCAAGTACCTAAAGAGGACAGTTACCAGGCTGTTGCAGCCCAATGTGGAAGAGTGATCTTCTTCCCCAGCACAGGGCTCTTTCAGCCTCCAGGGATGCTGAGCTGTGCAGAACTTGGCACTCAGCTCACCTACTGTCATAAGATCGTGTTCGTGCTCAGGGGCTGGCACAAGTGTGAGACAGCCTGCAGCAATCAGTCACGTGAAGTAGACCAGTGCCTCCTGGCATTAGCCGTCTGCCTTTGGGCCTGGAGCAGAGGAGGCAGCAGCCAGCAAGGGCAAGCTTTGGGCTGCTGCCCAACTGCATTGGAGATCGGACACTGCAACTTGGTTTCCACGGCATAAATGTGAAGTACAAACCAGTCAGTCTCTGTTCTTAAAATTGCAGACTCTGCCTATGCAGGAGGCAAAACCCCACTGTCCAGTAACTGAAACTGCTCTGTTTTCCCTAGGGGGCACAACCCAGCTGACCCCCCATCCGTGAGGGAGGTACGCAAGCTTGAAGCTGAGATCATCAGCAGCTGGGTGAAATCTGCAAGCATGAAGCGGGTGCAGGAGCAGGGTGCAGGAGCTGCAGCAGGTCGCCAGCCTTGAGCCCCTCCATCCCCGCAGCCCCTGGGTGCAGCTGCCACAGGACACAACAGCCTGCTGCACTGCTTCTAGGCTGGCTGGGACACTATTCTCTCCTCTGCCATGATGGTGGGAACTCTCTTTTCCAAAGTGTCCTCGTTGAACATGAAAAGAAACATAAAAGGCCAAATCACTGACAGAAGCCAAATCCACATTTTCTGGGCTCCATGCTTGCCTGCTCAGAATGAGCTGTTACAAAGGGCAGCAATACAAAGTTTGTCTGGAAGGTCCAAGAACCATCACAGCCCTGAACAAGATGGTTGCATGAGGCACCTTAAGGTTGAAACTAAATTATTTTTAAAGAAAAAGGAAATACTAGAGGGCTAGAAGAAAAGCAGAGGTATGATCATGACTGACACAGGGTCATGGTGAGCTCCACTAGTGACCAGTTATCTAAAACAGACTATCAGACTTAGCCAGGGCTGTGGATTGGGGTGTTTTAAGTTGTCCAAGAGATTCCAGTTGCTGAGATGAAGATTTAAACAAAGGAATCCTGGTGTGTACTGCTGTCTCCCAAGGGCTGTGTACTGGTGACCAGTAAAGGACACTTCCACTGAGACATCTTCAGAACTTTTTAAAATAAATTGCAAGTATATTAAAGTGTGTGATATAAAAGTTTATCAAAGGGTGTGATATAATTTCATGGCTCGGTAGTATAACCAAAGAAGAAGTTCCTTCTCACCTTCACTTTGCACATGAACGGGTGCTACTAGACTGACTAAGCACCAATAATTATTAGCATAACTAATTCCTGGTAATTAACTGGCTGCCTCAGTTGATTTTACTTTACAGTGATTTTATGAATTAGTGGAGAGGTTTCCTAAGTCCCCAAAGGTTTCCACTTTGTGCAGCGCAGTCACAGTGGTGCTTGGTGTCAGTGTCTGCACTGCTGGGCCCTCTCTGGTCACAGCAGGGCTGGTTGCCAGAGCCACTGCTGGTGTTTCACAATATTCGGGTGTTGAGATCTGTCCATCCACCTCTGCCCTGTTCTTAAAAAAATACCAAAGCTTCTGCTCCCTCCAGCTAGGGATGCTGAGGAGAGCAGGTACAGATGGATCCACTGATCAGCTATTTCAGATACGTGTAAATGAAGGACAACTTAGAAGACCCAATTAGTCAAGTTCCAGTCCTTACGAAAGTTGCTTCAAGACTGCCAGTGGCACTTTGTCCTCAGCTTGACCTGAATCCTCTCTTTTCATGTTGATGAAAACCTCCGTGGGTCTGCTTAGAGCTGCCACTGTCCTTTTTGCTCCTGCTCAAGTCAGACTTTGGATTTGTTGTTGCCGTATCAAGCCTTACTGAAGTGGTCATCCTCTGTTGGGCTCAGAGCCCCCAACTTTGCTGAATTCAGATTTGCTATACTCCAGCCATTATTCAGGATTAAGACTACGTTAGGGGAAAAAAAGCAGAGAGCAAGGATTGCATCCTGCTTTTATTTCCCTTCAAACAGCACCCTTCACACCCATATGCAGGCATTCAGTGATCACCAGCCCAGCAATGTATGAACACAGCCAGGTTCAGGGGCAAGTGTTTTAGGAAGTCACTGCAAGTCATCCCAGTCATCAGGGCTTGGTTTGGGCTTTGGAGAGAGAGGAGACCTGGGTGTATACTGACTTTGCAGAAGGACAAGTTTTGTAATCCCCTGCTACTAAACTATACCGAGCTCTTATTTTCCTCTTACAGATAGTTCTTATTCTAAAGGATTACACATAGTTTGATTGATACAGAAGGATAAATGAAAGGCTTTCAGATACTATGGCAAAGAGATAATACACATGGACATCCAGGACACATGAGCAGGACTATAAAAGAAATCATGGCAGAAGTCTGAAGCCAGTACTACCAACATCCATAATGTTTTGAATCCTCTGGCAAGCAAGCATGGGAGGTAAAAAGAAAACCCTGTTGTGTGGTGCTGTCTGAGCAGAACGGAAGAGCCCCAAAGCACCACTCGTGAGCATTATGAGAGTGCTGCTCCTGGATGAACTTCAGGGCCGCACAAGGAAAATGGCATATAAGCAGTGAGTGACCCAGAGCAGACCATGTGTGCAGCCCCTGTGCTTACAGCCTGCACCAGAGAGGTTGTTGAACGAAGGCTCATTTGTTTTATCATCATTTATGTCACGAGTGCAGCCAAGGCAGGAACATTGTACAGAACAGGAACTCCGATTTGGGCTACAGTGGACATAGAGACTTCCAGCTCTGGACAGCCATCTCCAGCAGTATTTCAGAGACCAAAAAAACCCAAGTCTTTCTTCCCAAATCCAAAGTCAGAAAAATCTTAACCCCCTTGAAGCAGCAAGCTTCATGGAGCTGCCCCATCATGTCAGTTTTATTGATCCTGTTAAATATACTGGCAATCAGGAGCTGAATTCCCTTGCAGGGCTATTTCTAAGAGAGCACAGCTGAGTTCTGAAGTGCAGGAAAAATTCACAGAACTGTAAATGTGTTATTGCAAAAACCTCCTGTCTTCATCCGTCATCACTGCCAACATCATACTGGTATGGAATAGGAAACAAGCTGTATTCTTTGGAGGAATAAATAGAGCTGTACCTGAGCTTGGCACGGAATGCTGAAAATCCTGTTACACAAAAGTCCTGCAAAACACAAGGGTCCTATCAGCCAACACCAGGGACCTTGCAAAACTGCCAGTTTCTAAGAGCTATAATGAGAATTCAGCTTTCAAAAGTTCAGGGATTACATGGTAACTGTGTCCCATCTATCTGCTGAATTTTCTTTGAGCAAAGGTGCTTTGAAGCAGGTACCTTCTGAACCTCATCATCAGTACCAGGGAAACCAGCTTCATATGGCACAGCTTTGCCCATTCCAGAACCACTGTGGCTCAAAGCTCAAGTGTGAGACTCCCAAGTCCACAGCCCTGCAGTTCTCTGTGGCTCTGCCCGTGCCCAGCTCTGTTTCTCAGTGAGAGCTCAAGCTTTCCATTGTGAAGGACAGAATTCCTGGCTCAGTGGTGGCGTTCCCACAACACTTCACTTAAGCCACGAGTGTCCCAGCATGCAGAAACACCAAAGTGAGTTATGGACCCAGCAGTTCAAGCTTTGAAACAAGAAACCACAAAAAGAAACTTCAAGCTTCTGGAGGAACACATCGTGGAACAGAAATAGGCTGTAGAGCTCAGAGACTGATCTGACCCAACAGTTGGTTAAGGAAGTAAAAATAAATAAGCAATTAAAATAACCTCTGCAGAAGAAGAGGAAGAACAGATGAGCTTTGTTGAGATTATTTCGTTTGTTTGTTTCATACATGATAGAGAGGTCTGAAACAAGCATTTATTCTCAAAGAGAGTGAGAGCCAACAATCTGAACCTCAGGTTTAAAGGCTGAGGACAGTAAAGCCACATTTTGAGGAGACTGCATGTCCCAAGAGGAACTAGATAGGAATCAAGTAGATCAACAGGCTCAGCTAAAAGACAAGACATGTTTGGGAAAGTGACGGTTTATTCTCTCCTTCAACTCATTAGGAAATGAATTATTACTCTCAAGCCAATCATAAGGCAAAAAAAGTGTCACACAGACTCCCACAGTCCCATCTGTAGAATCGATTACATTAAGACTTGTGTACAACTTCAAAACCAGAAGATTTTAAGCATTTATATGTACTCCATTTTCTAAGAAATTTCTCTTGCCTCTGTCGGGCAGCTCTCTGAGTGAAACACAAAACCCTGTAAAGTTTTACTGTTCATAGCACAGTCATAATTAAAGGTTCAAAATTCCCTTTGTTCAAAGGCACAAGGCCAAAGCAACACAGGTCAGCATGACCTGGGTAGTGTCACTGAATTTTTATTTTTCATTTTTTCTTTAGTCTCCAATTTTGAGCCTTTAGCTTTTAGCCAAAGCTCAGCTCCACATCAGCACAAATCTGCTTCGCAAACAAAAAAAACTAAAGGTCTTTCTTTCCACATTTCCCCTTGCACTATTCCTCATTTGCTGTTGTGCCAAAGAAAGTGGCAGATAATCAGCTATGCAGCCAAAGGCCATAGTGACTGGATTCCACTGCACTTGTAAGTGAGAAGCTCAGAGTTATTGCTGCCATATGAACAGGAGGAACATTAACATTCTGCACTGACTAGTTATGTCCTGTCAATCCCAGGACAGGGTCCCTCTGATGACAGATAAATGTGCATTTAAATAATTTGTAAAATTTCTCCATTTGCACTAGTACATGGAATGATAAATATTATACAGAAGACTTAAATAGTGGTCCCAAGATTAATTTGTAACTCCAGCAAACAGAATGGATCAGCATAAAACAAATAAAGATGCATCTTACTTTACAAATCAAAGGTTACAATTACTATAAAATACTTCCCTCAGCCACTGGAAGATGAATCATTAGAGTCAAATTCAGTCAGCTCCAATAACGGCCAGGGATCCCTGGATTTAGTGGGTACTGCAGCTCCTGGCCCTGCCCGTGATACCCACTGCCATGGGGGAAAGAGACTTTGAGTGAGACGAACCTCTTCTGGAAATATGAACAATAACATTTCTGAGATCTTATCCATGAATACAGGACTGTCCACGTCCAAATACAAAAGGAAAAGCACTCTAGAAAGCCCATTTCCAAATTCATGGCTTAAAATTTGTAAGTGTGCACATATAAAAACAAAAGATACCAGGGCTCCTGTAAGATTCTTAAAAAAACTGTGTCTATTTTGTCTTCAAATAACTGAAATTGATTTCTGCAATTCTTCTGGGGCCTAGAACTGCTGAAATACCTTTGGACTGTCTGCTTTTAACACTAGTGCTAAAAATACCCAATGTACTCCTAAGGAAAAAAAATAACTGAAAATGTCTCCATGGTCCAAGAAAACACAAATAACAAGAACTTTGCTGTACAGTTGTAAGCTTGTTTTGAGTCAACAAACATCCATCATGTGATATCTGAACAGGAAGGGATGGAAGGAGGCTGATACCTAATATGCTCACAAGCTTTCCCAGTGTTTAATCTCAGAAAACAGCTTTCAGTCAGAATACCTGAGTCTAACTGATGCAAATAAAGATATAAAATACATGTGTAGTTTTACTTGCATTTCACATTATCTCCTGCATTCCTGCAGGGAAGTTAAAAAACTGCAATACCTCTACAAAATTATATACCACTTTGAGCCAAACCAGCAGCAAATTCTCTTTTACCATTCATTTCAGCCACAGCTTGAATAGACTGTTCAAAGTGCTCTACAAAACTAAGACACTATACAACAGATGCTCTGCTGCCTCCTCCTAAGGTGATGCAGCATAGCTCGGGAGTTTGGAATGAGATCTGAGGACCAGCAATAATACTGACAGCTTCTCCCTGGGACAGCACTACAGCTCTTTGTTTATTCCACTTTCCACCTGAACCACTGTCACAGTCTGACAAAGGAATGGCTCTGTAATTCAGTATTTCAGTGAATCTAGAATAAACCAGAAAACTGTAGGCTTATTCCTGCTCTCCAGGGACAACACTGTGCCCTAAGCCAACTCCCTGCATTCCCTGTATTTAATGAGCATTTAGTAACACTGACACAAGTGAGTTCTGAGTCACCAGAGCCCCAAGAATGTCATGGTCCACACTACAATTACCTTCTGAACCTCATAATCAGTACCAGGGAAACCAGCTTCATATGGCACAGCTTTGCCCATTCCAGAACCAGGGATTAGATTTAAGACTGACATGATTTCTTCAAACCAGAGATGCTTTTCCCAAGCTTTTGTTTGATGTTTGAAGTCAAAAAAGGTGCATCTCTCCTCAAATTCTGAAAAGTAAAGTGACTTGAAGATAAAAATGCCACCACCGGAAGATCCACTGATGCAGAGTCTATGCTGGCACCCAGATAGGGAGTGGATGAGCCTCTGTGTTAAAGATGTATTTGTCAAGGTTGATTAAGTCCATGTCATCTGAAAACAGCAGAAACATGTATTTGAGTGTTTCCCCAAGGAAGAAGCTCTCCATTTTATCCCGTGGCTCTGGATTACTGGGATTCTGAACGTTGTTAATGGAAGTATAACCACCTGTAGGAACCTGTGCAAAAAAAATAAAATTGTATCTTTACATAACCTAAAGTAATTTTTTATTTCCTAACATCCAGATGCACTTGGAGAAGATAAATGCTAAGAAACAGATTGTGCTTTCATGCTTTTGATTTCATACTTGGTTTTCATTTACATATAAAGCTTCAGTAATGAAAAAAAAATCTCATTGCATTTAAAAAAAACCCCACAACAATAAATGAAGTAAAATATCCATTTGTGCTTAAGAGGATCACAAAGTACATCTCTTTGAAATTTCTGGACAAATATACAGAAAGGGACCAGCAATTTCTACATTAGAGCTGGCCCAAGCCTTGTATCCATTTCTCTTAAGAAAAGACCATTGATATTTGGTGCCACACTTTCACAGCATATCAGTGACATCTCCATGGGCACTGTAGTCAGAATGAACAGAAAAATCTTCTATTAAGCCATTAATGCCATTTTATGCCAACTTTTTTTCTTTGGCAACTTCGATTGAAGAGTTCTTTTAATCCAGCCACGTCCTCAGCTTCCAAAGTCTAAAAACTACAGTTTCTAACACTTTGGTAGTCTTGCCTACACAACTGCATTTCACTTTTTCATCAATGTAATACAAGTTCTTTCACTATACGGACTAAGCAGGATATCTCCATCTGTAAAAAAAAAAAATATTTTCCTGTATATAGTTACAAATTCCCCCACAGTTATCTGATGAATCTTGATAGTATGTTTTCAAAATTGGTGTTAGAAAGCGAGCAAATACAGTCCTGACAGAACAAGGTCATTATAAACTGGCCTTACCCGGGTGTATCTGTTGAAATTCTGCAAGATTTCCCAGCCCCAGTCTTGGTATTTCTTATCACCAGTGAATCTGTACATATAAAAAAGGCTTTCCACAGTTTCTGGTCGCAATAAATTGTGCCTGTCTGCAGGCTGCAAGTGGAAAAAATGGTAAGAGTATTTCAGACAGGGAACTTCCTCAAGGATACATACAGAGTGAAAAATAATTATTCACATCTCCATCTGCTCCTAAGAGTTTGCTATGCATAAGCCAGCTTCTAAATATACTGCTGGGGTAACTAAAACCAAAGCCTAGAGTACAGCTAGAAGGCAAGGTAGCAAAAAAATTAACTGCTTCACAACAAACTCCAATCCCTAATATCTGGCCAGGAGTTCAATATCAGAATATCGCTACAGAAAAATCATGGAATTAGAGTTCAGGCCAGCTACCTGCTCACCTTGATTTCCACATCCTTGTGGCCCTTCTGTGCATGGAGGTTGAAGTGTACGATCTCTGGGCTCAGGCCTGTCTCTACTTGAGCATACATCTGGTAGCAGGTTTCTATAAGAGTTTCAGCCAATCTCATATGATCAGCAGCCAGTCCATTGTGAGCTCCCAATGCTAAAGTACCGGGCAAGAAGCAAACCAGGTGATCCTGCAAGACAAGAAAACTCTTACCGAGAAGTTACACATCTATCGGCAAGGGGAGATCGGAGGGCCATGAGTGTACCTTTGTCTTTTCAATTTTTTTATTCTTTCTCTTCTTCAAAACACATTTCTGGTACGAACAACTTGAGGATTACTTTTTAGCTATCTGATGTAATGTAACATGACACAGGCAGCATTCTTACAGAAATAGTTAATTTCAAAAATGTACAAGAATGTATTTTTATGACAATTTTCTGAAAAAAAGGTCTCAAGTCATGTTGAGGGGAAGGAGAGTGTCTTTTGGTTTACCAGAAGCATACATTTCACATCAGCTCATGCAGAGCATCAACAGAACCACCTAAAGGCTTGGTTGTCCTCATTCTGTGGGTAATCTACAACTGATATAAGAAACTAAGCACTGCAGATTAATGTCTCATATGGGATCTCAAATGATTCTCAACATTCAGAATCAAAACTCAGGTCTCATCACCCAAAAATGTAGTAAAATCACTCTGATACCCGTGTATGGACCTTTAAAAGGTTTGTGCAGTCCTTAAGGAAAGTTGAGGGTTGTAAAAGTCAGTGCAGACATAGGAGCCAAACATCCCCCAGTTTTCCCGCTGGCCAGGGTAAGAGACCTGTCCAGCCTTTCACCCAATAAAACCAAATTCTGACTCCCTGAAACAGAAGGAAGTTTTCTGACATGTACAGACACCTAAGCCAAATCTATCTGTCTCAATTCCACTCTGTCCTCTTGGGATGGGGCAGCCTCCTCTACCCAAAACCCTGACTCTGGTCTTACTCACAGCAGGTTTTCTGGATAGCTTTTGGGAAACTCAGATCCAAGAAGCACATGCTAAAAACTAGAACTGAGAATCTTAAAAATACTACATCAGGAAAGGCTGTACATACTTTAATAATACATGACTTGCCTTTCAGACAATCCACGCACACATATAATACCTGCACAGCATGAGATTTTTAACTGAAAGATCTTAAAATCCACAAATTAGGAGCAGAGGGTTAAGAACAATCAATTTTCCCTACAGCAAACAGCATATTCTTTTACTCAAACATCTTCCACATAGGAAAATAAAGATGTCATGAATGGACAGAAACCTCCAAAATTATTAATTTCTTTTTTAACCCCGTAATACAGTAGTAGATGGCATGCCTCTTTTGAAGACAAATCTGAAAACACAGGTGTACAAGTGCCTACATATATTTTTGAATTATGGAAAATTAATAATATGTAAAATAGGTATTATCTCAGCAATTTCAGACACTGGAATTTTATGATCAAAAGAGAAAAAAAGAAAAACAGAGAAAGAAAATTTAATTCCAGCACCAAAATGTACAGTCTTGAAGGAACAAAATGAGTTTACTAGACTAACTCATAGGGAAGGCCCCCAGTTTGCACATGTGGTTAGTATCTGCAATGAGTATCTAGTTACTCATTACTGCCGTCACATTGCACAGATGTGTATGTATAGATTGTCTTGGGTTTCGGGGGTTTTTTCGTTTGCGTTTTGCTTTGGTGGGTTTTTTTAGTTTTTTCTTTGGTTTTAGTTTGGGGGGCATGTTTGTTGTTTTGGTGGGTGGGTTTTTTTGGTTTTTTGGGTTTGTTTTGGTTTTTATGTGGTTCTTTGGGGTTTTCTTGTTTCAGGTTTTTTTTTGTTGTTGTTGTTTTTTGGGGTTTGGTTTGGGTTTTTTGTTTGTTTGTTTTTTGCATTTGTCTATGTGTTGAGTTTTATTTAAACTTCGTAATAGTTTTTCTGTTTTCTTTTGCAGCTGTATTTCTTACCATCTTGGCATTGAAATGACCATGAGCAAGTTCTCCTACAAAAGTAAGCTTCTTGGGTTCTGATCTCTGAAGAAGATGCTTTTTCACTCCTTCTATGGCTCTCATATAGTCTTCCAACAGCCTGTGGAAAAAATCATTCCCAGTTGGCTCACATGCACACAGTCAGAACATATTTGACCAGAGGTGATGTTCTGCACAATCTTTTAAACGACTATTACTTCGGTCTAAAGAGTAATATTTAACTAAACGTGAAAACTTTAAAAACCCTCTCAGTAACCATCAACACGGCATTAATTGGTTGTCACTACCATGTAGCAATACTGGGTTTATATGAAAAGTAAATAAGACTTTAGAACATATTCAAATATTAAAGAAAACATCTGCAACTGTTTCTAGGCAATAACCAGATTTTATTTCAAAAATCCCTGGAAGCAGATTTATTGAAATCACAGAAAATCTAGGCTAGGAAGGATGACTTGGAGGTCTCTACTTCAACCCTCTGCTCTGACATAGATTAAATTACATCAGGTTGTCTGAGTGTTTATCCAAGCAATTTTTTAGTGCCCCCATCCAAAGATAGAGATTGAAAAATGGAATCAATATGGAAAACAACCTATTGATTGAGAGGCTCACAAAAAGCCATTGTGGTCCCAAAGACACTGGTTCTCCATATACAGTAAGGTAAGCTTTGGAAAGAGCAGTGAAAGCTTTGTTTTGCAGAAAGGCATCCACACTGACACACAGAAATGCCTCAGAGGCATATATATGCTCTGTCTTGCATTAAATTCCTTGAAATTAACAAGGAGTCTAACAGTCTAACATAATTAGCTTATATGCAGATTTGTCTCGAAGGAAAGCTTCTTTTCCAACATCTAACTCCTCTTCTCCTTGCAAACACTGTTCCACTAATGCAGTACAGATAAAAGAAACATACAAGACTCAAAGAGGGACTTTTTATAAGGGCATGTAGTGATAGAACAAGGGTCTTTAAACTGAAAGTAAGTAGATTTTTACAGGATATTAGGAAGAAATTCTTCCCTGTGATGGTAGGGAGGCCCTGACCCAGAGAAGCTGTGGCTGCCCCTAGATCCCTGGAAGTGTTCAAGGCCAGGTTGGATAGGGCTTGGAGCAACCTGGAATAATGGAATATGTCCCTGCCCATGACAGGAGTGAGACCCCTTCCAACCCCAACCAGTCTGGGATTTTGGAATTAAAGAGAAGATAATACAAACATCAAACTTTTGTCTCCTTTCACATTTCACTAACAAACCCAGAGCAAACACAGACATCACTGTTGAAATGTCCACAATATTTCAGAAGTGTCTAATTATGCTCAATATCTGTTGAAAACACTTAATTCTCATCTCCTGTCTGTGACACTCCTCACATTTGATGACCTGAGGAAGAAAAGGTGTTTGTGGAGAGGGAGTTTTAAGACTCATATTCTTTCACCAACTTACCACAAGTCTCTCTGCTTAGCTTGCTTTTAAAAACAGTAATAATTTCAGCTGACTCTTGGGCACATGCATTATTTTTCTTCAAGCAGCAAACTACAACCAAGTTTTACAGCTCACCTAATTATCGCACCAATATGGTAAGTGTAAAGAACTTACTCATGTTCTTTCTTTCCACCCTGAATCCACTGCTTGAGCAGATACTCATAGTAGCTGTCAGCTCTGGCTCCCAGAGTGTAGACCCCCAGGTGGGTGAACTGCCCGCTGTTGGTATTTATGAACATAGGCACGAGGCCATCATTTTTCCCTGAGAGGGTGTGAACATGCTTCATCACCTCATCTACAGCTTTCTACAAGAAAATGGCAAATATAAATTATAGGTTATCACATTACTAATTCAAAAGAATAAATGAGGTATAAATGAGGTACAGAACTGTGTCTAGTCACTATAGTCCAGTAACAAATCTGTAACTTTGCTTCCCCAAATTAGTATAAGGGACATCAAGTTCGGCTAGAGCAAGATATTAAATTCAAGATTTCACACTTTTGGACTCTCAAAATGTCCTGTTCTGGATATGTTCAAGTACTCTGAAGCAATTATAACTGCTTGCTTTCCCTGAAGGCAAGCCCACTCAAAAGCCAATACTACAGCACCCAGATTTATTCACACTTGCAAAGTAGAAGTCCAGCAAAAATAACAACTACATGAATCTATTTAGCAATAGCTAAGGTTCTTTAAATTACTGCATTCTTCATCAATGAGCTGTGCATATAGTTCAAAGTAATAGCATCAGCAAACAAAAAGAAAAGTGGAAAATACTATTTTCTCTAAAATTCTTTTTATTTTAACTAACGTTTCCTTATATGTTGACCTGCTCTTAGACTCTCATCTAGTGAGTGACATTTTAGTTCCTTGGATGGTAACATTTCAGTTTTGTTCCCTGCATATAGAAAACAGTACCAAGAAAACACACTCAGAAATTTTTATTTTTTTAGTTAAAAACTGTTTCTGAGGAAGAAAAATAATTACTCATCTCCACTACTACTTTTGGTATTCAATAAAATAATGGAATATTTTGTTTCATTTTCTTCCCTTGTGTAGAGTTTCACAACTTACTTATCATCATTTATAGACTCCTGAGACAGTGAGTAGTGATGGAGAGGCAGTGGTAGAGCTGCAGAGAAATGGAAAAAGAGAGAGACATCAACTGATTCTTCCATACCTGGAATTTCTCATCTCCAGTCAGACGAGAGAGCTCCCTGAACTCCAACTGAATGCTGGTCACCTCTGCCACAGTGCTGTCAGATGTCCAGCGAGGGGGATGTGCAGTGCCCCGACCAATGTTGACATCAGAATATGGTATCTTGGAGGGGGTCTTGAATGCTGGCATAAGCCTGTTTCCAATGTCTTTCTAAAGAAAACCGAGGAGCACAGAACAAAACAAGAAACCAACCAAAAACACATATATACACATGCACATCCCATTAGATTTTCTTCACAAAGCACACAGTAAAGGATAGAACAGCAACTTAGTTTTAGATGATGCAAGCAATTAAAGAAATTTAAAGTCGTTAACATATTCATAGTAATGAGCAGATTTTCCACCTTGTCCTTAGCATTGCAGGACTCATTTGAGGCTGCAATCCCTATCATGCAGTCACTGGTTGATCTAGCTAATCTGATGGGGTAGCTGATGCTAAGACACACAGAAAGGACAACAAAAGACAACTATTACCCTTTGCCAATCATTTATTTCCTCTTTTGTTTCATGAACTTCATGATGGTCAGCCATTCATCAGCAGAAGTGCACACATACAAGAAGAGGTGACAAACACAGCAAGGCTTTGAGGTTGTACAGAGAGCAAAGGTGCAGGCTTCAAAGCTTAATGGTAAATGCCTTTCCTACCACTTTAAATATCTAACTGCTAAAAACCAGCAACATTTAAGCTTCTGAGGAATCTTTCCTCAACTTTGTCCAACATGGAATACATAACCCAGTTTATTTGTAAGGCCAGTCACTCACAGCTTTTTCCAGGAAAAGGCTATCTCCGGAGAGGTGGTAGGTGCTCAGCAAGCCACCCAGGATACGTATAGTGCTCTCAAATAGGTTCACATCCACATTTTTATCAAATACTAAATCATTTGCTACCCATTTTCTTGCTTCTTCAAACTCTGCAAAGCATAAAAGGTAGTTCAATTATGAACTTCTGCCATGTTCCAACAACAAAAGACATGAATACTCCATATATCCATGACAGCTACTTGTATTTGTCTACAGAGATAAGTTTAGGTGGAAAATTAAAACGAAGAGCATATGCTGGCAGAAGTTTCATTACCATTGGCTTAATTCTTATTCAGCACACACCGCAGATGCATACAGACAAAAATATCCACCAAAATAGAAAGTCTTCAATAGTTTAAGAAAAGAAGAAATAGAGGGTTTTTTTTAATTAAAATAGTCCAGAAACTAAAATCTTTCAAATCCATCAATTTGACTTGTCAGATAATTATTTACACTTCCACAAAGCCTTATAGTTTTAATTAAATCTTTTTCAACCAAAGCTGTCATCTACCAAGATAACAGGTAAAGTTTTCAGTTAACAGCTTTAGCCTACCAATGTCCTCATGAGCCTGCTTCCTGCAATTCTTTTCTCTAGAAACAGAGGTGGTTGTTTATCACACTACTAATTCAAAAGAAATGTTAAAAGAAAAGCCATATTAGGTTCATCAACCAGCTCAGCACCAGCATCACTCAATGACTGCTTTGGCACAGGGTCTCTCTCCATGGTGCATGTGAGTCAGCTTAGTCCTCACAATTGGAGACTGAACTATTTCACTGATCTCAGCTTCTGCAAACTCCTGCTTGTGAGAAGCAGAAGAACAACCAGTTTCCCAGAAATGGAAGACATTCCTTAGGAGGTAAGCTCTGAAGCACATGGATGCCTTTGCACCCTCCAGTCTTGTATGCAGGGCAAATACAGGATATTGGGCAGATTGAAAAGAATTACTAAAAATCTCCAGTCAGTGTTGTCAGCAGTACAATAGCAAAGGCAGACTTCTATGCCACAGAAGCTTTTGCATTCATCAGCTGATAAGAAAGACTAGCAGCCTCATACAGAACTTGCATTTACATAGCACTTGTTATTCAGAAGAAACCCCAGGAGCTCTCTAAGGCAGTCAGCAGAACTGATATAAAATAGAAAGAAGCCCTCACCAAGAACCCATTTTCAACACATCTCTAATACTAATAATTTATTTTAAAATCTCTACTAAGTTCACAATTAATTTTTAGGGAAAAAAAAAAAGAGCAGCACATTGACAACTTGATTAAACTTCAAGAAAGACTGCTCAGGCCTAGAGTTGCACACACATGACATACTATTTTACACAAACTTCAAAGGTAGAAGAGAAAGAACCATGAAATACTTAGAGTATTTATTATACCATCTGGTATAATTGGCAGCTCTGTTCTTCCTGTCTTGACAGAAAAAGCTGTAAGATTCATGAAAGTTTAGGAAGGTGGCTATCTACCATGGTTAAATAGATACAGTACCAGAAATTTTTAAATACCATTAGAAAAACCCTCTGCATAAAAAAAAAAAAAAAAATCCCAACCAACCGAAACAGCCAACAACAAAAAAAAGGGTCTTAAACACTAATTAAGCATTTAAGTTTTTTGCAACAGAATTGCAAAATTTTTTGGCTTAGTTTTTAAAATCTGTTTGAGAGTTTTCTAACATGGTCATTCCCAGAATAACTCTCAAAAAAACAGAAAGCAAAACAATTCAGGAAAGATGTACTGAGCAGTCCCTTTCTCGACCCATGGATTCCTTACAGAAACAGCTTTCTTAAATCCATATATGAAATATTGGTATTAGGTGCGGTAAAACACAAGTGAGGAACTTACAGGCAAACTACCCAAGAGTGATGGGCGGAAAGCATCCAGTGGCTGTACAATGGCACAGAGGCTTTAGTACAGAAACAAAGACCAGGAAGTTTATTAAGACATCCCTCAAATTCTACCAGATATATAAATTGTGTATACATATATATGTACGTATGTATTTACCCACACAGGAAAGCTGAATTTACAGGCCACATGTAACAAATATTCCCCTCAAAGAACTCAGAACAGGCACTGCCTGAGGAGAAATTAAGGCATTATTTTAGAGGGAAAAAAATGGAAGAGGAAAAAAATTACCTTCTTTTAAGCCTAAAATCCACAGAGTATCCAAAGCATCAATTAAGGTAAGCCCAAGTCCAAACCACTCGCTGTAGGACTTGGACAAAGGCTTCAGCTCATCATGGCCCCAGGCAAAATTCTTGTAGCCTTTCCAGGCATGGCGGAAGGCTTCAATCACAGCCAGCTGGCGCTCATTGATGGGCACTGCAAAGGAGAAACAGCACCCTGCTCAGGCCTTCTGCAGGGTACTGCTGGAACTCTACTACACATCCCTTTACTGCATGCCACCAAAAATAAAATTCCTTCCAAACAAACCGATTAGAGTAATGGAAAAACCATTCTCATATTATTCTTTTCAGAACAGTCTTTCCTCTGCAGAATAACCAGTTAGTGTTCCAGTCAGCAATTCAGCCAAGTAGAAACAGAGGTTTTTCCCTGGCAACAAAACTGTCACTTCTGCAAATAAAACATTAAAATAATCACATGCACAGTTGTAGATGAGTATCACTAAAGCTCACATAGATGAAAGTCAGGAAATATCAGATTAAGATCCATGCTAATTCAGGTGCTGAATACATATGCTTAATAATAAAATCCTCAGCTAATTCAACGCATAACATTTTTTCTTCATCTTCCTACTCTTACTAACTGCTTTCTGTTAAATTTAAAATCAATTCTATAAAATTATTTCTATTGATCTTCCAATTTAATACCAAAATAAAAATAAAATTTACATTTTCCATCTTGGCTAAACCATGTCCTTTTCCATAGTTGTACTGATTTTTTGCTTGCAATTTGCCATGAAGTGGAGCTTATATTACACACTGAACATGAAAAATTTCAAGCCATTAGCTGAAATTTTGAAAAATTATGAACAAAGACTTCTAGAGTGGGAAACACCAAGCAGCATAACTAGCTCCATAAATATTAAGCTTGCAAAAGTGCGAGTACATCACACCAGAACTTCCTGGTTTCTTTTCTGAACCCAGAAAAAGGAACAACAGGTTCTTTGTTCCACAAGTGCAGTAACTTCAAAAATAATTTCTGCAGCTTTCTGGTGAGCCTAAAAAACAGTTCCATTTAGTTCAGGGAGGAAGTCACTTTCTCTGTATTTGCAGAACAAAAGGAAAGGCTGAACAAAAGGCACAGCTGAAAAGGAAGCTGTCTCTTTCATGCCCTCCTTCTTTAGGTTATCCTGTCCTGCCTCCTCCCGGAGGCTATACTTCAAAGATTTGCCTCTAAAATTTATTTTCAAATTCTGAAGGCTAACAAGCATGAAGGCTGGCATAGTGAAATAAGAACACCAAAAAACTAGGATATTCTAGGTAAGCAATCTCTCCTACACTTTTTGTTTTTTTTTAAATCTAAGTAAATAAATATGTATAGGGAGAAATCACACAACTTAAACCATAAAAGCAAACCAAAAAAGTATCATTAGCTGTCTTATTTACCTGGTTCTTTCTGGTCTTCAGCTTCCACAGATGAAGGCTTTTCTGGTTCCATTATTTTACTGGATGGAGGTTCAGTGTTTTGGTCAGGTTCTATCACTGCTCCTCTCCAGCTGCAAATACAAGAGACTGTAATTAAGACTTATTTTGGTCACAGAAAAACATGCAAATTATTTTTTTCTGCATTTCCTTTATCACACAATACTTTGATAAAACAGAAGTTAGATTTTGTATCAAGGATCAAAATAACTATGTTGTCCACTAGGTTAAGTTTTCTGTTCAAAGAAATTTTCTTTGCAGAAAAATTTTACTTGATTAAGAAATGTGTGTTACAAGCTCTTGGAATTTCATTAAGTATCTCGGCAATGGAATTTGTCAAGATATACCACATAAATTATGATTACCAAAACTCATGATTAAGCACAGAGGATGAGTACTTTAAGTACTAACTTTGCTACCAAGGGATCACAAGCCTTCTCCACCACCACAGATGAATAAATCCATTTTTACAGGTTTTTATGAAGAATCTTCTTAAAGAGAAGTCTTTCAGAATGGACTTCAAGTCAAGCCAAGTTCATATCAAGATCAAACAATCTTGACCATACCATTTAATATATAGGTATGTTGCCTTTGAGACCATTATATGCTTCCTAAGGGAACCAGGATTACAGGACCTTTAAAGTCTGTATTGTTTACAGTTAGCATATCTTCTGACTTAGATAAATGCCATCTTTAATTTCTTAGTTTCATTCTTTAAATTTGTAACTAGTCTTCACTATGTTTTCATTGCTCTTGTTCTCTTGTTACCACCTATTTAACCCTGTGAGTTACAGCACAAGCAAAAGCAAAACAATAAAATATTTTCAGACAATACCAGCAGCCAAAATGCTGAGCTGGGCACAGTTCTGATGCTATGATCAGCTCATCTGAACCAGTGCTAAAGAGAACATAAACACATAAAACCCTCAAGCCTTGTGTTCCAAGTCTGAAGAACCTCTGCTAAACTTTTAGTAGTCTTTTCTATATCCACATTACTTTCCTTCACTTATTCCCAAATCAAAACACTTCCATAACCATAGAAGCACAGACTTTCTGTTAAAGATACTACTAGATCTGTACAAGGGATGAGGTGTCTTGTAAGAAAGAAGTAAGCACATGGTGTTACATGCACACAGCTATGTACACATCCATTGTTTCTGCCTGGTCGGCCTGGGCTCACTGTGTTTAGGGGCACCAACCCACAAGCAGCACTAACACTGCCATCACTTTCCAAACCTTCCCCAGGAAAAAAACACTCGCAGCAGCACTATGGTATTGATATTGTTACATTAACATTTATTACAACAAAGAGCAGGAAACTCTGGACACCAAAACTTCTTCTGAACATTAAGAGAGTCTAAGCGCATTAGAAATACAGCCAGCCTCGTGGGGCTTCAAATCCTTTGCAGTTGTGTGATGCAAACACTAAAATCAGAGAAACTGCATATTCATCAAAATTAAATCTATCAGTCTAATAGTATCAGCAGCTATCAGGTTAGGCCAGAGAACAAACCCATGCAAAGAAAGAAAATATCCTCAGACATATGTAACAAAAACCCTTTAAAATTTTCACTCCAACACTCAATGGATCTTTGGCAGGGGCAAGGAGGAAGCACTGTACCTCCCTGAAGCATTTCTACCTGATAATGGATTTCTCTGTTTTCTCTACTTTATCCGCTTCGACCAGCTCTTCTACAGCCCTCAAGGTATCATGTTGGGTCTTCAGCCTCATGTCTCTCCGTGGTGCCTTGATCTGAAGATTAAAAGGACCCCGACGAACATGAGGTGGTCTTGGTGGCTTCTGAGAATATAAAGGAAAAAAAAATTTGCTCGGTAAGTTGCAGAGATGATAAAATTCCAAACCTTAAATCAACATCATTCCAGTATTAAATATAAATTCAGATAAATCTTACTTTGTTTTGCAGCAGGCAAATTCTGACCTGAATGGAAGGTATGCTAAAGACCTTGAGGTTTTGTTTGCTTTAAACTTCTGGTAAAATCATCCAGTTCTTAAGTTTACACTGCTACCAGGTATTCAATTAACACAAGGAAGTGACAAAGGATTGTAAAGATATTGAATCCATTTAACTAGGCACAGTAAATTTAAGAGAATTAGCAAAAAGAATGAAAAAAAAAGTTTCCGCAATGCCAGTGTAAATACCAAGAATTACTCTAGAGGAATACACGTACATTTTTGTGTGATGTAGAAAAGATTTCATACAAAATTTTGTATTAACTGAAAACCCCTGAATTAATGTGATAAATCCATGACAACACAGTAACCAGTATTCCTTTGCTCCATTAATTCACACAGTCAGTTGATGTTCCTTTCCTACTGCATCGACCACAAACATAATCCTTCAAAATCTTCTATCATCTGCTCTCTCTGATGCTATTTCTCAAGCTCCCAGATAAACCATGACTCCAGGCTCCTCACAAGAGTGGAGACTGATGCACACAGCACAGCTGAAGCCTCAAGTAGGAGGTCACTGTGGCATAAAGTTCTGGAAATCCTGGGCAGAGTGGTGAGCAAAAAACAGCATACAGAACATGTAAATAAAAAAGACAAAGCCAAGAAATACTAGACCAAAATCCTTCCTGAGAGGACATCATTCCACCAAAAGCATACTTTTATTGCAAGTTCTAACTTCTTTCTCCACAACTGTTGGAACCAAGCACTATTTGCCTTCACAAACTTTTTGTGACATTAGAAGATTAATTTCTTCTCACATTACCTGCAGTGAAAGCTCAGGGTAGTCTCCGTGGTTGGCATCTGCTTTCTGGGGTGCTGGTAGAACAGCTGGATTTGCCAGCTTCAATCTAGGAATTTCTTGTTCTGTTCTATGATCATTCAATGATTTGTTTGTTATACCTAGACACACAAAACTACTCAGCACAAGGAATCAACAGTTAAGGCTGCAGTTAGATATTTATAACAGTTTTCTACATTCAAGTAGTAGATACACCACCAAAATCTGTTTGCATTCACAAAACATTGATAAATACACACTAATTGTTAGATATAAAGCATATTTTGGTGTTAATCCTCTCCCTAATATAAAAGGAGCTGCTAAAAGGCACATGGGGATTTTTTAAATTGCTACTATTTCAATTTTTCAATACAATTAATAAGATAATATCAGAGGTAAATGTGCATTGGTATTACACAAATGTTTGGAATTTCTAAACTGACAAGCAGTCAAACCCAAGAGAGGATTACCTTATTCTAGTGATTAGGTTTGAGCTACCCATATCTACATACAAACATAATAAAAAAACACACTCAAAACTTTCAAATCTTAATCAACTGTCATAGTTTAGGAGTGGTACCCCCCAATTCAGTACTCCCTAAAACCACAAAAACCACACGGCCACTCTCTTTCCCTTGTCTATTTTCCCCTCCCCCTTCCCTCTGGGGTGGATGAGTTGAAAATTGGAGGCACAGAAGGCAAAGATCACAGGTTGAATAAGAGCCATTTACTGGAAACAGCAATGAAATAAGAAAACAGTAAGGCCAACAGTATTGATAACAAAAGGCATAGGAAAAAGAAACTATTTACACAAAGGCATGAATAGGGACAGCTGTCCCTGCCATGTTTTCTCTATCAGAAGGAACCCCTTACCCCCAGCACAGAGAGTCCCTTTCTGCCCACTCCCATGCCCAACAATGACAAAGGTGCTACAGAATAACATCCAGGCCTTAGCCACAGCCCCTCCAGGCTACTTCAACAAATTAACTATCCTGGCTAAAACTAGGATATCAACTAAAAAAAAACGTTTCTCAAGTCAAGGTAAAGAAAGAAAAGGCATAGAAAAAATATTTTTGATTAAGCATTACATCATTCAAACATCACATAAAATCATCTCAGAACTGCACTTTAATGAATTCACCTGGTCATTACCAATGGAAACTAAAACTGTTTATAAGACCTACAACAATCTCCTAATTCTAATATCTCATTCTGGCAATTCCAAACTGTACAGAATACATACTTTTCCATGTTTCCCCCATGCTTGTGTACGAAACTACTCCACACACTGCCAAGAATGCAAACAGGAAGAGAATGACACTCCGCTGGAGTCGGGACAGCTGCTTCCATTTCTTTAGGAGAGAACAGAAGTGAAAGAAAGAATATTTAGCATGACATTAAGAACCTACTTGGTTAAAAATAAACTCTTATTGGTTCATTAAAACCCACAAAATTGAGTAGATTTAATTGTGTATTTCCTGCTTCCAATTGCGTATATCCATTGTTTATTTCCTTTAATGACAGAGAAAACAGAAATCCAACCAGCTAAGGCAAGGCACAAGAAGCTCACAAAACCACATGAGCCACTTGCTGCAAGAACCTCAGAACCTACCAAATGCCAAGACTCCCAGAAAGCTTCAACTACAGCTGACTTTGATCACAATCTCCACAGGCTGACCTGAGCACCTGCCCAGTTATAAACTGGGAAATCAGCCAAAAGCCTCTTTCCTCATGGCTGGGGAGGGACTGCAGAGTGCACAGGCAAAATTAGAAACAGTAGAAAACGGCAGGAAAACTAAAAAAGTTACTGCAGCAAAGAAGAAAGGCTCAAAATAAGCCGAGCACCAATCACTGGACAGGTCGCGGGTTCAATCACCATATGGGCCGTTTGCTTAAGAGGTCCCTTTCAACTCAGAATATTCTGCCAATCTGTAAAAGAGAAGTCAGATATCCTGGCTCTGACAAACATGGGAACTGTCACACAGAACAAGTTCTGCACAAAAAAAAGCACCACCAACCTGCAGCAATGTGAAAATGAACTAAAACACCACAGCAACGAACAAGACAAACCCATAATCTTTTCAAGTTTAGTCCTGAGCAAAAATGTATTGTTAACACTAGATTATACGCAAAATTGACAGCAAATTACATTAACCTGAAAGAGGCCAATGTACATTAGCCTCCATTTACAGAGAGAGAAGCTGGAGTTAATCATTAAGGGCTAAATTGTCACTGTTACTTTTCCAACAGTCCTGAAATGCATTCATTCTGGTTTGGGTATACAGAGAGAAAACTTCATTGTCAATGCTACACTTGGGAACGACCTTTCCCACAGTCCTCATTCTCTTAGCAACAGCCAGAGGCCAGGAATGTCTCAGTGCAGAACTGTCAATATGCTCACACTGTGAGTCCCACAACAGTTTCCTGTCTTCCAAGTGCACTGTTGACTGTACAGGAATACTGTACACCCTTCTCTGTGCACACTGCAAGATGCTGGTCCCACTGTGTCATCTTCAGTTCTACCTGCTTGGCAAACGGTATTACCATCTCCCCATTGCAGAAAAACGCTTGAAATCCAGCAGGCAGCCCTGTGGTTCATCAGCATAGGACGGGAAAAGAAGCTTTAATTGTGGTGTCTTGCAAGGGGTAGGAGCAAGGCACAAGAACATACAATGGCATTCACCACCCTCTTACTGTTTTTTTGCTCACAAAGAATAAGGATAAAATGAACGGTGATGACTCCGGCCCATATCTCTCTAGCTGGTAATAAAAAGAGAACTGTGGGACTGTGTGCCTAAACAAGCTCTTCATACACATCATCTGATGACCTGTAAAGCCTCTATAGGTAACTATACATCATCTCCTACCTGTAACAAGGGTTATCTTGTCCCTCTGACACAGTCTTTCCCACGCAAGACTCTCTAGCCCAAGACTCCCATCCCACATGAATCTGCCTGCCCATTCTACCCACAAGCAGACAAGGTCACTTCCCAGAGCTCTGCCAGAAGACCCCTCTCCTCACACTCAGCTTTCCCATTGAAAGCAGAACTGTTCCCTTTACTCTCCTAGGGCAGAAGACAGTACTCTCCCCTTAAGCCTTAACACAGGGAACAAAAGCACAGAGACCAAATCTCACTTCTCTCATAAACTGTCCAGAGAGCGCAGCGTTGCCCCTCAAATGTCCACGAGCAGAGCGCAGGATTTTACCGTATGTCCCCGTCCCAGCTTTGTTAGTGAAAATTACGCCATGACGTGGAGATACCTCAGGCAGCCCGGGCTTACACACCCGTACCCCGCGGAGAGCAGCCCCGCGAGCAGAGCCCAGCGCGAGGCTGCCCCAGCGCCCAGGGCCGTGGCCTCTACCCGACTCGGAACTGGGGGACTACGCCAGGTCTCCCATGACACTCCAGCTGCACCTAAGCCCAGCACACTCCTGGCCGCCCAACAGCCCTGCTCCATCGCCAAGTGCGCCCCGCACCCAGCCCGGGGATACCCCTGGTACCGCACAGCTTCCCGCCTGTCCCTCACCCGCCAGCAGGAGCGTCGCCGCCAGGCCTTGCTGTTGTTATAACCAGTGACCCCGACCGGCTCCTCCGGGCCGAGACTGACGGAGATAAAGTCTCGGCGCGGGGGTCCCGCGGCGGCGGCAGCACCCGAGTACATGGTGGCGCCTCAGGGGCCGCCTGCCGCCATCGCCCCGCGGGACGGAGCGGCCACTTCCGGCAGCCGCTTCCGGTGCCGCTCTGGCGCCGGCGCGTCCGCGCTCGGTGGCACCGGAGCGAGGCGGAGTCCAGCGCGCCTGGCCGAGCAGGCACCGGCCCTGCGGAAGCCTTCGGGACGGGTCCTGTCTGCGGGCGTGCAGGAGGAGGTCTCAACCCACGCTGCCCACTCACCGAGGCGCCCCGAGGCCGCAGCCCTCGACGTGGGCCCGGCCCGACCCCCTCACCTACTCCACGGGTTTCGCCGGGCGTGCTCGGGCCTGCGTTGATTTTGCTCTTGCTTCTAGCTGTCCCAGCGCACCTCGCACCGCGCCCTGCCTAGCGAGGACAGCAGCTGCAGGGTTGGGCAGTGAGGCAAAGGAGAGGCTGGGAATCCTCGCTGTTCTTTGGTGTCGAGAGAGTACAACACAGAGACCGTTGGCGTGGAAGAACTACAAACGAAGACGTGCATGTGGGAGGTCATAAGGAAAATCTACTCAGTAATTGGCCTGCAGGTCCCCATGGAGCTGGGAGTAGGCCGCTGCGGTGAGGCACAGCCCCGGCACGCAGCACTGTGCCTGGACACGTGGAGGAGGCACGGCCGCTGCGGCTCCTCCCGCCCAGCCGGAGAGTGAGCACGGCCAGGGAAAACCCTGAAGTGCTGCTGCCTCCGAGAAGACAGGGAAGTGCTGTCGGATAGCACTATCACCGCCCATCGAAAAACCGAGACACGCAGTTTTCCAGCAAGCAATGCGGGAACATGGGTCTGCGAGCAGACAACTGGAATCTGTGAGAAGATGCATGTGAGTGAGTGAAAAGCAACTTAAATGTAAATAAAAAAGTGTAAATAAATCCTTACATAAGACCTGGCACTGAACTTTGGTATGCAGCAGGAAGCACTTATCCCACATAATTCCTTCCTTCAGTTGCTCCTCCATAGCCCCCCAGCCCTGTGTCACTTCCTCTGCAGTAAAAGAGTTCCTTGCATCTTCCCTGCAGAGAAAGAGCGACATACTCAGTTGGAGTAGGAAAGAGCATTATTTAGTGATGAACACATTCAGAGCCATAGCAGAACCAGGTTTGTAATAACTTCTAGCTCAGGTTCATTGTCCAATGGGAAGAAGACGGCATTGAAGCAGCTGCTTTAAGACTGCTGCACTAAGTGCTGGCACTGAATTCACCTCCAGCTGTGCCTAAGTGGCAGGTTAGCATGCATCATGTGAGCCTTTACATTTGGAAACCACCTCACAGTAGATTTCAAGATAAAATTGAAAACTTGGTGTTTTCTGAGCATTTCATGATTAAGAAAACTAATCAATCAAAAATCCTGGTAGATACAAACAGCACATAAATAGCAGAAGAACAATTTAAGATGCCTAAAGCATGTGTTCATTTTTAGTATTAATTCTCCTATCACAGGAAACCACTGATTCATGTAACTTAAAAACATAGTTAAATCCCCAGCAGCCTTCACATGGGTGCCAAGAGAGAAGCGCAGGAGAAAGAGGTTTGCTTCTGACATTTGCTGGGTTCAGCCCTAAACCCCCAAATGAGGGCAATCTGCCATTTGTGAATTATTACTGCCTTTCCCTACTGATTGTGCTATAAATAGAGCCCTGTTTAAGAAGTGCTTCTCATTAGAAAGCAAAGTAAAAGTTGCATTGTCGTGAGTGCTCATTACCTATACACCAGCTGCAAGACTGACTCAACCATATTACTCAAATCCACTTGAAATAAGACAATCACCACCTGCAGTTAAGCTCCCTTCAACAAACTAAGCTGAAAAGCTTGGAAAAAATATATAGCATTGCAGACAAGAACACAATATTCTATTTTCTGATGAAAAAATAGATCCCACAATGTCAACCCCCTTCAAGAATCACCCTCTGTTCAGTTCCATATGCCCCTGTAATCTGAAGAGTGGGTACTGCTGCCTCTAGATGCACCACCAGTGACACCATCCTGCAGTTGTGGTGACAACATTCATAGAGACAGAGACCACAAATGTGTTTTTCTCACATACAAGAAACACAGACAAACACATAGAAATCACAGTATCTTTATTGTTAAAAATGCTTAGATATCCAGAAGTTTCTGGAGTACTACAGGCCTTCCCTTTGTTTCATTTTATAATAAAGGTACTTTTTTTTTAAAAAAAAGGTACTTTTTTTTCATTTTATAATGCATACAAAGCCTTTGTTACATACAGTACAGATTTTTTTTGTTAAAGTTCTCTCAGAATTGCTTCTATGTTCCAGTTTAAAATGTGAAGTGTCATAGAAAATAAACACAAGAGACAAGGTATTCAGCATTCCAATTTAGCTTCTCCTTGAAAACATAAAACTTTGAAAACCATGTCAGCAGCTCTGTTCTATGTGCATAGAAACTGAAGATTCAGAAAGAAGCTTTCAGAAGAACTTAAGAAAAAGCAAAAGAAATCTTTCTTTATAGCACAGCACAGTATAAAAGAAGTATGTGCTTGAATTGCTGAGCAATACAAATATACAACACAATTTGTTCTCAGATATAAAACATGACTGACAGGAATGGAATGTGTATTAGAAAAACTGCAAAAAGACTACAGAATTGGGTGACAAGGACAAATGCTTCATTGATACTAAAAATGTGAATTACTGGCTGCACACGCCAACTGAGGTAATCAGAACTGTCATTAGCCAGTCTGCATGTGTGAAAGAATCATTACTCAAGTTCATGCAGAAACACCTTACAACCAAAAACTCTGATACTGACATTTATATGCTTTCTTTAGAAAACTTGAGCACACTTACAAACTATTTACTCTCATTTTTATACTTCCCCATTCCCTTCTCTAGTATTCTGAATAGAGCTTCACATCAGAAATTGCAGAAATCCATGGAACATAATTATTCTTAATGAAATAGCATAAGCAATTCCTCAGTAGAAGCTGAAGCACGAAGTAACATTTCAGATGAAACATCTTTCTTGCTACCTTCCCTATCACCATGTTTAGGGGAAAAGTATGGACATTTGTCATGCAAAGGCCAGCCACCAGAGAGTGCAGGTGGTGCATCCTCACCAAGGCTGAAAGGACTCGGGTATGCTCAGTGCAGTTTCTGCATCAGATGGGCATGAGCTTTCTGGGACAGTGTCCAAAAACTGAACAGGCAGAATCACTGGTGGGTCAAGGGTCAGGGCTACCCTGGGACCCCTTGGCCAGGGCTGAGTTCACATTCTACATATGTTCTGACAATTAGAGTCCTTCATTAGCTGGCTCTTATCTTTACACTATGGTTAGTAACGTATCTAAAAGAAAGGCATCAATGGAATTATTTCCTAAGTGAAAGAGTGCTGGAAAATCACTTGGGAAAAACTCTAGAAGCAGAGGCTGGTGTTGTACTGTGTACCCTGTTGATGCGGAGAGTAAGTATTTTTTTTTTCATTTTAGTTAGGCATTAGATTCTACCACTAGGATTTGTTTCTCTTACTACTTTCAGGTACCTCAAGAGAGCCTTATCTGAGGGATATCGTATATATATTAAATAGGCAATGGAAAGGAAAACTGATATAGTCAGGAAGGGCAGAGAGTTGTGAAAATATTCTTTTTCTTAATTTATAAAAACTCAAAGTCAGTACAACTGTAAGGAGCAATCAGTCTAGGCATGGCACCAGCGAGCCCAGATACAAAACTACTCTGTTCTACTTTGGACTCCAAGCCTCGAGCAATGTTTCGGCACAGCAACATCCTTACATACAGAAGACTCTGTATGATCTGTTTAGAGGATGCAATTGCTGAATTGGATCTTCTAATCATCACGTGATTAGGGGAAAAACTGACCACTGGATAGAAAACCTCAGTATCCAAAGTCCTTCCATACTTTTCAGGATGAGACCTCAAACTGACTGCAGCTGTGCACAATTTAGAAACCAAACCAAACCAAAAAAAAAAAAAAAAAACAACAAAAAAAAAACAACAACCACACAAACAAGATACCTAACAAGGCACTGAAGAAATTGAATCTTCTTAAATGCAAAGCTGATTTATCAGGCCTTAACTGGCTCTTTTCCATATTCATATGCAACAGTAAATAAGAAATGTAGGATGTGTTTAGCACCCAGAAAGTGTTAATCCACATTCACATCCAAGTATACAAAACAGACTGAGGTAAAAGGCACCTCCTTCAAAGTTACCAAACAGAACTGGGGAGCTCACACATGTGTGTAACCGCAACTGCTGCGAGGATTTAGCATCAATCAGACACTGCAAAGCAATTTTTTTTATAATGCACTTCATAGCTGACATTTTAATACTGTCACTTCTTATAATGGATCTGACAAACACAGATGTGATTTGAGAGGGAAAGGTTTCCCTCTTCAAGAATTTTCCAGCATTTCCACTTTGTTTTCGTCGAGTACAAAGGGAGAAGGGAACTCTTTGTTCTTCATGTACACCTCCAGACCCTGAGAAGGTGTCAGAACAGTATTGTTAGGCTGTAAATGCACTATCTTAAGTCCTCAAGGAATGACTGACAAAGGTCAGGGACAGGCAACAGTTAACAGTTTCCACAGTGACAGAAAGTGTTTCTGGGGTTCAAGAAGCAGAGGCGCTAAGGAACCCTAAAACCTGATGTCAGAAACAAGCTTCTTAGGGGGGCAGCGTGGGAAAGTGTGTCCTTAACTGACATGAGAATAATCCTGGCAAAGAAAAGTCAAATTTCCTTGTTTTCATTTTGTTCTGACAACCTATTGATTACAATGAGTTTGCCACCTGCATGTGTTCAGGAATACACCTTGTGCAGGTAGCTGGCTTGCAAGTTAACACATATGGAAACCTAGCAAACAGTGCCCACACTTTCTCCTGCAATCTACTATTTCTCACCTTGTCTATCCAACACTGTGAAGCTCCTGTTCTTGTGACCAATGGAAGCAGGTTTCTCAGGATCAATTATTTTCAGAGGAACAAATTTGAGAAATGGCTTCTCTAAAGCCAACACACATATCACATTTATCAGTCAGGATTCACTTACTGTGGGATATGGGCATAAGTGAGAACAGAACCCATAGATTTTCTAATTTGAATATTCTGCACTTCTCATTAAGATCTCAAAGTGCTCATGAGTCTTAATGAAACTGCAACCTTGCTGAAAATCTCATTTTACAGATGGCTAAAACTGAGAGTGAACAAACTGCTGAAGAGTAAATCATAAAGGAACCACATTATGGTAACAAAGAGCCCAAGTCCCTGTTTCCTTGATCTTACCATTTCTCAACAAGCCCAGGCTAAAGAAAACACCTGTGTTTGGAAGGAAATCAGATGCATACCTGCACATTCTTAAAAATGCCTCCATAGATAGTTATTCTCACCTCTCCAAAGTAAGACACTAATGGAGAAATCTCACATACAGCTGGAGGATCTTCAGTTCCTGAGAGACTGAAGAAAAGAACACAGGATTAACTTCCTGCCATGGTTAAACAGTGCATCTTCTTCAAAAGATTGTCCAGAACAGGATATCCAGAAGAATAAGACATTTGTTATAGTCACATGTACCAGATATTATGTGAAAACAAAGTGTGAAAATAAAAAGGAATTAGCAGGTCCCAAATGTTACTCAGCAAAACCAAAACACCCCTTTTATAGAGATGCTTTTCAAGGAAAATGAACAACTTGTGGGCTTATTGAACTATGAGTTGATGAAGTAATGTCCCCATGGAGTAAAAGCAGCTTTCCATTACACATGATGCAGGAAGGTATCTGAACTGGTAATCACTCTAACAACCAATCCTTAAGATCACCTGAAAATCCTGCTGGGACCACAGTCAGAAAAGCTGTCAGGGCCTACAAATTAAAATTCCTTGCATTGCTAAATCCAGAGTAATGGAAAAGGCTGCTCCTGTCTAACAAGGTGCTATAGGAAGGGCCAACTAACGACCTCAAGAGCAGGGATCTGCCAGAGAGAATGCCCAGAGCCCCATGTGCTAACTACCTGGAGCACCCACAGTCATAAGAGGAGCAGGAACTGTAATAGACATCAACTTGCATAAACAGAGAGGACCAGCTGAACAAAAATCACGCTAAACCATCCTGTGACTATACTAATGCCTGGTTTTGGAGAGCTCAGCATGTGCCATTGGCCAGCTGGCATGGCTGAACAATTCCAGCAGAGAAACTGCAGAGAAGGTCACAGATTTATACCTGAGTTTTTCTGGTATCCTGCAACCATTTTCATCCACAAATCTGGCCCCAGCCTTGAGAGCCCAGCGGTAATGCTGGGCCAGGAGGGCTTGCCGAGCAGTGGTAGGAGTATCTTTGTCAGCTGTATCTGCATTTTTTAGTGGCGAGAACTCCTCTTCTCTCAGAACTTCAAATGCCACAAAATTCCTACCAGCAAAGAGAATAAAACAATGATCATGAAAACCAGAGCTAATCATCAGGCCTGCTAATGCAACAACAACATTCATGGGGAGAATATATATATATTTTCGGGAGAAACACTGTATGCAGCCTGAGGCAGTCAAGCCAAGGGAAGCCCACCACCTGTCTGAAAAGCCAAGGAGTACCAGGGCTGTAGAATGGAAAAACACAAAGCCTTGTCTCTTTGGGAACATAACAGCAGCCTCCCAACCACCGAAGCTGTGCTCAGGGGAGAGAAAACACAACAGTTCTGCAGAGATGCCATAGAAAACATCTTTAGGCAGTGGGAGGTTCTTGGACAAGCCAGCTCAGAGCACAGCAGGACGGAAAGCACAGCACTGTCCAGCACGAGCAGTGCACTCACTGCAGACCACCCCACCATGCCCCAAGAAATGCCCCTTGCTTGGGAGTCTGTGGGTAAGGACCAACTAAGGGCATCAGTTCCCAGGGACAAATAAGCAACAAGGGAAGCCTCATAGGTCAATGTGAAGTACAGCTGTTTAGCAGAAATGGGAATGCAAATTAAAAAGCCACACAGCAACATCTGTTCATTTCTGCACTCCATGTGTGAAGCACAGCTGCCAAGGTGGTTTTGAGCTGTTAAAAAAGCACAAGGAACCACTGCTTGCAAATGAGTCCTGTCATAGCTCAGAACTCAGCAGTGTTCCCATCGCCCTGGTTTCATCTTTAGTTTGATACTACTTTATTTAACACGTCAGGAAACAGAGCCTGGTTCAAAACTTGAGCTCTCTATTCTAATGGAAATAATACAAAAAGAAAAATACTATCCCTAAACAAAGATAATTCAGTTTGCCTGAATTATCTTTGGCATTTATTTAAGCCTAAAACAGAATCTTCACTGCTGAATTTGAAACCTTGGAAAAATAGATTTTATAACACCACGTATGCTTAATTGCTAAAATCCTACATTCCCAAGACACAAGTACCCCTGACTACATATGTCACAGCACTTGTTGCAGAACTTGGAAAGTGAACACTGACAGTTCCACTTGGCCCCACGGTTCTTAAGTGAACACTTTTCCAAGCACAAAGGGTGCGAGCCCTGGCATGACAGCACCCAAATATGTAACCAGAGCTGCAGTTGCCATGGTAGCCACAATGCTGAAAGATCCGATTTTTGCAAGTCTGAATACTCCAATATGGGCTTCATTGGCTTTCCTTTTATTTTTCCCAGGCTGGCACAGGTCAGGCCAGCCAACACATCCTCAGCAGGATGACCAGTCTGGGATCAGGGTTGGCACAAGCACTGAGTGCCTTGTGAGCTCCCTTTAGAGCCTGCAGCATTACTGTTGGATTGAGGCTGAGTGTAGATCCAACAACCTTCCTAACAAGCCACCCACAAACCATGTGCTCCCTGGGATGGCTTGTTTCAACCTACAGTCATTCAAACAAACACTGAGAAGGGGAGGAGAAAAGTAAAATGATGTCTGTGACTAACTTAGAGAACTGGAACACATCAAACACAAACTTCTCCAGCTTTATCCCGTTCGGTTTTAGTGGTTTTACCAGATTTCCCTCCTTGTCAATGTAGGGCACCTTCTTTATGGCTACATGATGCTTCAGCTGTGACTCCCATTTCCTGCAAAAGGAGAAGAAACCATTTTATTTAGTTCAAGCCCACTTAGAAAAAAAGCAATACACTTGAGGGAAGCAGATGGCTCATTACTGCTCGGGGTCAACTCTCAACTGTCTGGGGGTGTTGCTCCCTGTCCTGGGTTGATGCTAAATTGTATCCCCATTCGTCTGTTTAGCTCAGAAATAAGTGTTGTACCTTTAAAAAT
>JAWWMU010000048.1:11069515-11082215 GCA_035048155.1 Cinnycerthia olivascens | reverse complement strand
AAAGCTGAAGACTCTTATCTTTATGTTTTGAAAACAACTGCCTCAGACATTCCAGTGTGCCTCCTTCACTCTCAGATACAATTTTTAAAGGTACAACACTTATTTCTGAGCTAAATGGGGATACAATTTAGCATCAGCCCAGGACACTCCCTCCAAGTCACATCCAGGAAATGCTTCCCCAAGCAAAGCAGCCTGGCCATGGGTTCTCTCTGTACTACTGGGACATGACAGTCAGAGGAGAGGGAGAACTTTGCATCAAGATGAAATTGCAGGCAGAGGTTACGAAACAAAGAGGCAACTCAAATTGTTACCTTATTGGGATGAAAATGGGGCAGAGCAGATCCCTCACCCAAGGGTGGTTCAAGCTCTTCAGGAAAGTTGTACAGCTGCTCACTGAATGCCCAGCATCATATCCTCGTTCCCCAACACCAAGGTGCAGCAGAGTCCACCCGCAACTTCACCCTCTCCCACAAACTCTGTTGTCCCAAGCATTGGCATGGCTGACATTCCCACTGGAAATCCATGGTGTGAGGCTACATCACTGACCACATTGCAGCCTGCACAGCTGCTCACCCCTGAAGGCCCAGGAAGATCGCGTACTGGTATATCTCAACTGATTTAGTTACAGTGAACCTGGCAACGTCTTCCTTGGGTAGGGCCTGGAGAGCAGGCTGGGGGCTGTCAGAAAGGGGACTCTGGTGTTTGGAACCGTTTGGAAGAGAGAGAAGGTAAAAGGCAACACAGGGGATAACTGTAACTGAAATTACAGAGTAGGAAGCAGGAACACCTAGTCTTGGAGGCATTCTGGGCTGCACAGCTACCCCAAAAGGTCTGTTGGGACTTACTGGGCCACTGTTTCCAGGAACTCAACAGTGAAGAAGTGGTTACAGATGTTGCCAGCACTGAACATCAGTCCCCCTTCAGGGTGCTGCTGCTGTGCAGTCTCTGGGCTGATCTCACTGTATTCCACAACCTGGTACACCCCATCCACACAGCACACCACCCCAACAGGCTCTGTGGGGTAGGCCTTCTCCACTACCTGCAGCCACAGGACACAGGTTTATGACAAAGAGGAAGAAAATCCCAGGACTACTCTAACTTCCAAGTACAAACAATCCCACAGGACCGTTGCCTGCTGATCCTCCAGCACCTCAGGGCTGTGCAAGGGGCACAGAGCAGTCTGGAGGCACATTTCACCCAACAATTCAACATAAACCCCAGTACTCAACCACTTATAATTTGACAGTTTCTCAGAAGACAAACCAGTTAAAATCAATCAGCATACTGAGGGACACTTTTCTTATCAAGGACTAGGATCTGGCATTAAAGCTGTTTCCAGCTATTAGCCTTCAGCTCCCCATTTGCCTGAACAGTGCTAATGACTCAAGAAATATAAATTTCTCTTCAGGCACCTGCTGCTTTAGGTTAACAAAATCCAGGCTGTTAAGGCTTTTCCCATCTTCCAAAGCAGAGCATAAGAAATGCTTCCATTAGACTTACAGGCACATTTATAAAACACAACCCAGTCCAATATGACTTCGAGACAGCGCAGGTGCCTTTGTAGAAAGGGCTGGGTGTAGAGGCAAAGCAATTCCAGTGTGTAGTTTCCTGTGCAGCTATAGTCCCTGCTCTAATTGAAGTTATTTTCCACAGTACTCTGGGAAGAACAGAGGACGCCCACGGGTAGGGATCTGAAATGCAGTGCAGGCAGCAAGCAACTCTATATCTGCTCAGAGTGAGCTGCTAATGGGCAAAGGGTTGAACACCGCAGGTCATGTAAGCTCCCCACAGCCAGCAGCTTATGAGCATCATCAGACCCAAATTCCCTGTGGGAAACCAGCCCAAATGCTAGCACTGTTTCACCTTTGCACCGCAGTCTGCCCCTCTGGAAATACAGAAACCTATGAAGACTGGATCTGCCATTTTCACGAGGATATTGTCCACACAATATACATGGACATATTGGATTCCACGCTGCTTCATATCATCCAATATGTTATTATCCATCAAAGCACGGTATAAGCCACCATTGCCATCTGTAATGCAAGAGAAAAGAGAAAGTCTTGGCTCATTAGTGACTTTGGGATGGGTTTTTTGTAGCTAACAGAGCAAAAGCAGAAAATACTGAACAAACTTTCCTGAACAAAAGAGTGGGGAACGCTTTCTAGCCAAGAGCCAGTGATACTAGGTTATATTTCCAGTTCTGCCACACAGTTCAGTGGAGCATGTTCCTCTTTTCACCCTAGTTCTCTCACTTGAAGAGTGGGACCATGGGGACCAGCCTCACTGAGCAGCATTATGAGACTTTATGAAGGCTAGTAAGATCCTCAGGGAGAGAATAGTAAAGGGCAGATCTATGCAGAGGGTGGGAAAAGTCTTTTACACTTCTCCTCCAGTACAGGGCAAAAGCATACTTATTCTCTTTCTTGGAGAAAGACTAAAATAAATCTTATTCTCTCTTTATCTCCCCCCCACAACTTCTCAATGCCTTTTTAAAGGCTTGAACTGCAGCTGTACAAATGACACCTGCACATTTGTCACAGGTCACCCATTTACAGGTCCTCCTGGGATGCCCCTGTCAGCTTGGAAGAACCACTCTGCATCTGCAACATGGTCCCAACTGGGCTGCCATCACCAAGTCTCTTACCATGTCAAGGTTAAAAAAACATTACAAGGTGAGACATTGCTGTCATTTTGAAAAGAGTTCATCTTCTTGCTGCTTTTTTTACCCATTTAGCTATCAGCCTTGAACTCCTGACCTTCACCAGGCAGCACCCTAGAGACTTCATGGAGAGTTCTGCTAATACACCTTTTTCCTACCCTGCAGCCACAGCGCTCCTAATCCTGTCAACACTCCCAGACTTGGATAAAAAATATGTGCTATGGTCAAATCTCCAGCAAGAACTAAACAGAGGTATGTTCCTGATTACCAGCCTGAAACATTAGCAGAACATTTCCAAATTAACTGGAAGCATTAACCCTGACCCCCAAAGCCTGCTCTGTGTGCCCGAGCTAGCTGATGGCCCATAGCAACTATCAACACACATGACAGTACTGCTATATGGAAGAGAAAACAGCAGGCACCTGGAGCCATGGCAATCTTCCCCTTCTCCTCCAAGATAGCCTTCCCATCAAAGGTGACAGCAGGCAGCATTCGCTGTTCAAACATGACAACGTTGCATCTATCCAAGTTGAAGTAGTTGTGTTGTACAAAAAACTCTTCTGTTGGCCTCAGTGTGAACTCACTCGTCATGATGTACCTAGGCAGGAATGGGGCTGGGCAATGACAAAGAACAACACAAGCAAAAGGCAAAACTACAAGCTGAACATAAAAGAGAGGAATCCCAGGAGTGTGAAATGAGAGGCACAACAGCATCCTGTGGTGAGCAACTGCACACGAGAGCTCTCCTCCAGAACTCATCCTGCAGTAAGGCTGCATGGGTTCCTATGATCATATCAGGGTATGATCCTACCCTGGCTTAGCTCCATCCAGGACAGAAGAGCCTTGCCCTAAATGTGAACAATACCTGGATGAGCTGAAAAATAAGACAAAGGGCAGAAAATAGCCTCATTTACTCTAGATTCAAACTGATGTTAAATGTCTATAGAAACCTTGACCAGTTCACTCTGATAGCACCTCTTCAGTGCCAAGGCAAACAGCAGTATTTCTATATGTTGGCTGCATGGTTTGTTTTTGTCGTAAGTTTGTCTGTTTCTGCCTTTCCTTTCAGCTCCATATTGCTTCTGTCTTTTCCTCCATTATCCTTCTTCACTGCTGTCTAAAAGCCACCTTCATCATCTACCTGTCAAACTCTTCAACAACTATCAGCATAGGAATATAGGGTCCTCTGTCAGCATGAGGAAACAACACAGGAGAGTCTGGACCTCAATTCCCCATCCTCAATTTACATCTCTGTAGAGCAGCATAGCCTGAGCCAGGTGTACTAGAGCAGCAAGCTGCTTCAACTGCCTCCTCACCCCTGGGAGGGGAACTGGAAACAGATGTAGCATCTTGCAAATAATACATACTGGTTTCCAGCAGCACCAAGGATGATGTATTTGCAATTCAGGTCCTGTATGTGAGGCTTCAGGAAGAAGCACAATATGGACTCACCTTCCATGAGGAAACAATGTATGAATCAACTTTGACCTCCAATTTTGTAAAACAATGTGGCAATCTGAAGCCCTGAGACACCTGCTCTTTCACCATGGAAACCTTACCTCAGACCAGACACTGATTCCAGTAAGGATATTTCTATACAGTCCTCATGGTCTAAAAAAGAGCATTTAGCAGAAAATATTTCCAGACACATCTGCAGTGCCTTCCTCTCACCCACCACATCCCATAGGGAATTCACAATTTGTACCTTGCCCAGAGCTCAGCTCTTTTGAAAGCCAAGGAGCAGCCAGCAGAACTGGCAACTGTAAACTGACAGCAGGAAGCGGCCTGAACACAAAGCAAGAGTTTTTTTGCAGAGATTACAGACAAGGGCAGGAAGAACGGCTTGGAAGGCAAGCTCTAGGTTGTCCTCCATGTGGGAACCTGAGAAAGCAGAAATGGATGAAATTTCTTGTAAAGCATCAGAAACAATCACTGAAAAGTGCTGTTTACAGTGTTGCCAGTAGCTGCTTGGAAAGCCAGCAAAGTACAGCAGTTAGGGTTGTGGTCAGTGATACAAAGGCAGTACTCAATCCCTCAGGTCTGCAAACGTGGACCTGCCACCTGCTATCCCTCTGCATCCTCCTCCAGCCACTGCCATCGCAAATCCTGCCAACAAAAGGCACCCCTCGACCTATCTCTGTACAGAAGCCAGCTCAGTACTCCTTGAAGACAACATGGGCACCACTGGAATGCAAAGAGCCCTGCACAGCAGGTTTGGCTTTAGGTCACCTACCAGGGAATGGCACACTTGCAGTGGTGTCTCTTGCCAGCAAGCTGCTCCACTTTGCGGATTCTTTCTGCTTGGATCTGATACAAGTTCTTGCCACTGGGTAACCCCACGTTGTACATGCCCTTGGGATAGGTGACTCCCAGGCGGGTTCCTTGTCCTCCAGCCAGGAGCAGCACTGCCACCTTGTTCTGCGAGATCTGATGTAAACCTGTACAGGAAAGAAGCCCAAGCAAACATAAGAACCTCCAAAGCAACCAACACCCCACCTTCTTCTCCTGAGCCTTTCTGCAGAGCTCAGACAACAGCCAGAAGCTGTCAGTTCAATACTGGCAGCTCAGAGAGAAATATGCCACTGCGCACACAGAAGAAAATTCTCTTCACCTCCTGGATGCAGCAGTTTCCACACCTCACCCCAGCAACTGGTGCAAAAACGGACAATAGCCATGAGCTGCAGCTTAGGAGATTCAAATTAGGATACAAAATCTTTACTAGGGAGGTACAGCAGCACTAAAAAAGATATCCAGAGAGGAAGGAATGTCTCCTAAGGTTTTCAAGGCTTACTTTAGTAAAGCTGTAGCTGACCTGGCCTTCAGGCTGTTTACAGTTCTGTTCCAAATGGGGGTTGGACTAGAAACCTCCAGAGGTCCCTTATCATTTCTATAGCCCAAAGAAGCCAAGTCTCATCATCTTGAGTAAAGCATGAGGATTTCTGGAATCTGCCCTAATCAATCACCTGTACCTGTGCTCCAGCTTCAACAGAAGCTGAACACAGCTGCAGTCAGGGCTAGTAACACATCCAACCCTGAAGGAGCCACAGCTTCCACAATCTAATTGAAACCAGTGTCAGTGCTCCTGACAAACCAGGGAAGTCCAGAACCTAGGGAAGGACCAGAGCACATAATAAACACCCAGCTCACTCTCAGACTTTTGGTCCCTGCCTTCTCCAAAATGAGCATCACAATAATGACTGACAACTGTGAGAAAGATTTTTCATTATGGAACACTTTGATTTTCTCTGGGAATGCAAGGAACATTGGGCTTGCCCATGTCAGAAGCCACAGCTCTGCTACAGTAGCAATCAGGGTCTTCTCCCACTGCATAGTACTGAAATGCCACTGCTCCTGCAGCCAAGGACAGCCTATGAAGCACCCCAGCCTTTCAGCAAACACCCCACATTAACCATAGCTGAAGCTAAAACATTCCTGATTTGGACTGAAATATATGGGGACAAAAGAAATTGAATTAGAAAAAAACAGGATTTGGTTTATGCTAATCTTTAAATAATTGCCTGTTTGAATGAACAATAGAGCAAAAATACCAACTGCTGTTTTAACAACCTGGCTCTATTTTAATTCTGTTCAAAACTGCAGCTTCCAGCAATTTTTTCAGCAAAGACTTAAGATGCCCATGACATTGCAGTAGCATGATTACCCTTGCCATGCTTACAAGTTTCAGTCTTACTACAGCAGTAACACCAGTCTTTGTCCCTAAATACATCCCTTCCAAAAACGCTGGTGGTGTCCAGGCACACTGGTAACCAGTTCCACAGCCATGGCTCTGCTGTAGAGCAGCCTCTGGGGTCACAGGGCCACAGGAGTAAGAGCTGGAAGCCACCTCTGGAGATCTTCAATCCTCTAAGTCAGATTAGGAGAGCTCCCCTAAGAAGAAATCTGTGGGTAGAAATCTTGGGATTTCAAAGTTCCAGGAGGTCCTTGGACAGCAGGAGAAGCTTGAATAAGTTTAAATTGGTAATGTAGAAGACATGGAGGATCTGGGTGAGCTGCACGGTGACGCAAATAAGACATCCGGCATTTCACAACAGACCTCAAGCAATAAATGGCTCTTTTGTGTCTCCACTGAGCTGCCTATGAGACTCGGAAGTACAGAGCAGAGGGTCTCAGGTATTACATCAAGAGTACTTGCCCCAGTCCCATCACAGGGTTTCCCTGCCTGCTCAGCTATTTGCCAGCGCAGGGCACCACTGTAGGAGAAAGGAAAGAGCTGAGCAGAGAAGCACCACAGCATGGCTCCAAACCTTCTGATGCCCTGGCTTGGATGGTGGCTGTTTCCCCACTGTGATCCAGCAGAGAAAGAATTTATGGAGGAGGGGAAAAAAAAAATCCTAAAAAAGTTGCCCTATGGCACACGTCCAAACTGTTCTGCCCCATCCCTGGAAATGCTCATGGCCAGGTTGGGCAGGACTCTGAGCAATCTCATATAGTGGGTGGCATCCACACCCATGACAGGAGGGTTAGAACAAGATAATCTTGTCTTGTTCAAACCCAAACCATTCTGTGACTCCGTGAAACGGGCAATTAAAACATTTTTAAATAATTATTTTTCTTTAAAATAATCTAGAACTGAAACTTGAGCTAAAGTATTTCACAGCAATTTAAACCACAGCTACCTGAGGTCTGAGCTCAGCATTTGCTGGTCTCACTTCCTGCAGCATGGAGGATTCTGCTTTGGGGTGCAATTGAGATTCACCCAGCAGTGGAACAAGTCGGGCACTTGCCCTGCTGCATCTTCCCCCTGGCACTGCCAGGATAACACCAACACACACACTCAGGTTCTGATGCAACAGACCACATCCCATAGATCCCAAATGAGACACTTCTGCAGAGCAACAGACTGTGACCAAGGCCATCATTCATATGACACCCTGGAGTGAAAACTGTATTGGGAAAGTCAAGGAGGTCCCCACTTTGCCCCACAGGATCAAGGAGCTACAATTCTCACAGGTACCACAGCTGGCGTCACCCCACAGAAATGCAGATGCCCCACAGGAGATAGCAGTTCTCCAAAGTTTTCCATGCAGTGACAAGGAGATGGGATCTGCCCAAGGAGGAGTTGGCATCTAACATCCACCTCCGGGAGGGGCCTCTCACTGAAGGGATAGAAACCTCAAGCTCAGCGGGACAAATCTAAGACCACTTTTTTTATAATCCAGCAGACTGACAGGGCCATATTCCAGGAGGGCTCACCATGGTGCACATGAACAACCCAGACAGGGAAGTGCATCCCATCATTTATGGCATTCTCTGTATTTATGGTACAACCCTACAATCCAGACAGTTTTTCCAAGTTCCGGTCTTAGGTCACCATGAAAACAAATAACCCCAAAAATTTGAGTAAGTAGCTCTGCTCTCAACTGTAAAATTACCAATATTCACAACTGAAGTTCATAAGAATTGACTCATCTGGTTTCAATGGAAAGATCTATCTCCTTTAAAAAAATTCACCTCATTTACTGCAGCATATGAAATACAAACAGCTCAACTAAAGAGAAAATGTGCTGGCTGCTGAGATACCCACCAATGCTACAGTCAGTTCTATTCTGCATAAAATGTAAAAAAACAAAAATAGATTTTGTAGGAGGAACAGACTGGTCTTGCAAGAACAGACAGAGTTCTCTTACTGAACAGTCACATCAGTCGCATTACAACAGCAGTCAGCAAGAGAAGAAGACACCAAACTTTTCAATTCTGCAGAGCACTCAGATAACCAGAATGGCTCAGTAAACTCCCTGAAATGGGGTACACCTCAGGCCATGGCCATGACTTAGATTTCATTAATAAAACACTGACAGAATGTAAAACTGCTTGTGTCTGTGTTTGATTTATACCATCATTTCTAGGGCTGCCTGGAAAACGTGATTGTTAAATGTCAGCATTTAAGACCTGAAAGCAAATCTGACCAGGCAGTTTTGTTGTCTGAGATGCAATAACAATAGTATTAGCTTTTTAACTTTTAAAAATCAGGTGTTCCCAAGACAAGTTTTCAGTTGTCTGTTTTTTTTTTATCACAGAAAAAGGGGAAAGGAGGAAACATCATTTCAGCTGTTTAGTCTTTGGAGGATACAATGTAGGTGGCAGCTATGGGGAGCTCAGACACCTGAGGACAGTTAGCTCAGGGTGATGATGACCCCACAGCCACAGGCTGTACCAGCCATGCAGCCTCAGGGACAGTGGGCAGGAGGTTGGGATGGCTCATCTGCTCCTGGCCTGCTCAACACCCCGCAATCAGAGGCCTTTCAGAGCTGCATCCCCTCAGAAACCCACGATCCCGCAAAGCTGTGTCCATGACACTGGTTCCACCGGGAAATGCCATGCAGGGATGCTGCCACATCTACAGGGACACACATCAATGCCCAGGTTCAGCGGAACAAAGTCTTTGCTCTTGACTGCCCTCTTCCAAGAAATAAAATCCCTCTTCAGCCTTAAACCGGATCATAAAAACAAACCAAAGGAAACAGAACAATTTTGTGTACCCCTTCTGGTAGAAATTCAGGCTGCCTGCATGGCTAAGGTGGCCTAGAGCCATCAGACTTTAGGGACAGATGATTTGGGCACAGTGGCAGGATCCCAAACACATTAGACCTGGGCTGCTGCAGGCAGTGCTGGTAATCAGCAAGGCCAGCCCACACAGGTATCCTTGCCTTCCTTCTCTTTCCATGCTGCAGCCAGTGGCACAAGGCAGACACACCAGCTCCTCACTCACCCAGCTGGCTGGGGGACAAGTGACCCAGTTTGATAAAGCTGTTAGCTTAACAGAGGGGTCCTGACCCAGCCACATCTGCCTCAGGGGCTCAAAGGGTCCCTACCTCTTCACTGTGACACCCTCAAATAGCCCTGCCAAGATGGACTTGGGGGTGTGGGTGGATAAGAAGCTCAACATGCCCTGATGAAGTGCAGTGGCACTCAGAAAGCCCCTGTGCCCTGGGCTGATACCACAAGGAGCAGCATGTGACAGGGGGGAATTCTCTGCACTGCTCAGGTGAGACCCCACCTGCAGTGCTGCCTTACCAGCTCTGAGGTTGTTAGCATGAAAAGGACATAGATTTGCTGGAGGGAGTCCAGAGGAGGCCATGGAGCTGCTCCAAGGGTTGGAGCCTCTCTGCTCTGGAGTCAGGCTGGGAGAGCTGGGGGCATTCACCTGGAGAAGAGAAGGCTCCAGGGAAAGCTCAGAGCCCCTGCCAGGGCCTAAAGGGACTCCAGGAGAACAAGAGTGGGACTTTGGACAAGGACTGGAGGGACAGGACACAGGGAATGGCTCCCCACTGCCAGAGGGCAGGGCTAGATGAGATATTGGGAAGGAATTGCTCCCTGTGAGGGTGGTGAGGCCCCGGCACAGGTTACCCAGAGAAGCTGTGGCTGCCCCTGAATCTCTGGAAGTGTCCAAGGCCAGGCTGAACACTGGGGCTTGGAGCAGCCTGGGACAGGGGAAGGTGTCCCTGCCCATGGCAGGGGGTGGAATGAGATGGTCTTTAAGGCCCCTTCCAATCTAAACCATTCTGGGATTCTATGATTCACTGTACCAGCTTATGTGCCTTCCATCACCACTCAGCCCCATGAGTGGAGTCTGACACAGCAGAAAAGCTGCTCTGCCCTGTGACCCTGATGCTTCTATTTCTGTTTCTGCTTGCAAAATTTGATTTCCCTGCCCACACATCCTCACCTCTTCACTGGCAACGTTGGGCCAAGGCCGTGCAGCCACTTGTCAAAATTTAAGCAAGTATCTCTACAACCACAGGTGGGTTTTCCTGGCTTTTTTTTTTTAAACAATGCTGTTATGTTTTATAAAGAATGATCCAAGACACATACAAGCCCTTATAAGTAAGGGTGTGCACTTAGAAAAAAGCACAGGACATCCATGTAATATTTACATGCTGTGGGAAGAGCACATCCAGCCACCATCTCCCCCATTACCCCTAGCTTTCACACATCCGCATCTACCAGGATCCAAAAACCATGGATTACGGACTTTCCTGGGCTTCTTTCATCCACTCTGCTCCCAGATCCCACCAGCCGCCTATGACACAACAAAGATGGGGATCAGCACCTGAGACTGGTCTTTGCACCTGTTGGTGAGCTGGGAGCTCATCCTCTCATGAAGGTGGCTATCCAGCTCAGAACCAATGAAATCCCCCCCTGCTCCCACCCTCCCCAGGGACTCATAGTCATATAATGGTTTGGGTTGCAAAGGACCTTAAAGACCATCTCCTTCCGCCCCCTGCCACAGGCAAGAACACCTTCCACTATCCCAGATTGCTCCAAAACCTGTCCAACCTGGCCCTGAACACTTCCAGGGACCATGGGGCAGTCACAACTTCTCTGGGCAACCTGTGCCAAGGCCTCACCCTTCTCACAGGGAACAATTTCTTCCTAATATCTAATCTAACCCTGACTTCTGTCAGCATGAAGCCATTCCTCCTTGTCCTGTCACTCCAAGTCCTTGTCCAAAGTCCCTCTCCAGCTCTCTTGGAGCTCCTTTAAATCCTTTAGTATTACATACTTTTCATGATAGATACTGCAAATCACTTTGACAGAATACCCCCAGGCCCTCTAAACAGTATTGTGTCACGTCCACTTGTTTTTTGAACGTTTCCATGGATGGTGACTTCACAACTGCCCTGGGCAGCCTGTGCCAATGCTTGACCACCCTTTCAGTGAAGAAATTTTCCTCAATATTCAAACTGAATCTCCTCTGACACAACCTGAGGCTCTTTTCTTTTATCTTGTTGCTTGTTATGTGGGGGAGACTGAGCTCCACCTGGCTATCACCACTGCCTGTCACGGAGTTGTAGAGATCTCATTGTGCCAGACACGACCCCAGGACCTCGGCCACTATATTTCATAACGCAGAGTGAAAGCTCGGTATCTCACCCAAAGCTCCCGGGGCCGAGGACACCGGCTGCCGACGCTAAGGGCCGGGGTGTAGCCGTGATCCCGCTCTCTTCCGTCCCTGCCCGACATGCCGTCCCTGCGGCTCCCACCCGCCAGCCACCGGCCTCGGCAGCATGCGGTGCCGGGGCGGACTGCCTGGCGACCCGCGGTGCCACCGCAAGTGCCCCGAGGCCTCGCCGGACGCAGCCCCTCTGTCCCGCACCGGCTGGGGCTCGGCGGAACGTGGCTGCTCCTGAACCCCCGCGCCAGACCCCTGCAGGCCCGGAACGGAAAGGACAGGTGGCCTCGCGCCCCGCTCACCTTCCGCCTCCCAACGCTGCAGCGCGGCGGGGCCGCTACGGCGGGCGCTGCCCAGCAGCTCGGCGGGGAGCGGCTCCATCCGGCCGTCCAGGCGCTCGGGCGGGCCGCGCTGGCGGGCCCCGGCCGCCGCCGCTAGCCGGCAGTGCTCGCCCAGCCCGGGCGGCAGCGCCATCAGCAGCGCTCCGCGCTGCGCCGTGTCCAGCTCGGCCCAGAACCGCAGCAGATGACCCTGTCCGCACAGCTCCAGCCGCGCCCGAACCTCCTCAGGCGGCTCCATGGCGTGCGGAGCCTGGTCTGTCTCGCACCGGAACCGGGCGGGGCGGCAGCGAGCCGGGGCGGGGCCAGAGGCGCGGTCCTGCCGCCCGGGACCCCTGCCCGCCGCTCTCGGCTCACGCGGTCCCGGTGCTCCGGCGCCTTCCTCGCTCAGAGGATCCGGGAGAGGCTTTCCTGGCTCGCCCCACTGCCGGCCCCGCAGGAACTGCGGCCAGCGCAGCACTTCCCCCAGGGAATCACAGAATAGTCTGAGTTGGAAGGGTCCCTCCAGGATCATCGAATCCAACTCCTGGCCCTGCATAGCACCATCCCCAAGGTCACACCACGTGCCTTGAGAGTGTTGTCCAGACACTCCTTGAGCTCTGTCAGGCTTGGTGCTGTGACCACTTCCCTGGGGAGCCTGTTCCAGTGCACAACCACCGTCTGAGGGAAGAACCTTTTTTCCAATGTCCAAGCTAAACCTCCCCTGACAACAACTTCAGGCCATTCCCTCAGGTCCCATCCCTGGTTACCACATAGAACAGAGCAGTGTTTGTCCCTCCTCTTCCC
>JAWWMU010000048.1:11032939-11060669 GCA_035048155.1 Cinnycerthia olivascens | reverse complement strand
AGCGCGGCGCTCACCGCCGTCAGCCAATGGGAGCGCGGCGCTCCGCGCCGCCAGCCAGTAGGCGTGGGGGGGCGGACCTTGGAGTAACGCTCGGAGAGGCGGCGATGGCCCCGGAGCGCGGTGACCGCTCGCTCCCCGCCGGTACCGAGGGTCTTCCCCGGGTTTTCCTGCAGAGCCTGCGGACTCTTTTTGATATCTTGGATGACCGGCGGCGTGGTTACGTGCACCTACAGGAGATCGAGTCGCGCTGGCGGGGAGCGGAAGCCCAGGAGCTGCCCGCCGGGGTGATGGAGGGGTTGCGGCAGGCGGCGCCGGCCAGCGGGTTCCTCACCTTCGAGAGGTTCGTCCTGGGGCTCCGGGCGGCCCTGCCTGGGGCTGAGCCCCCGATGGAGGGTGGCAGCGGCGGACGGCGGAGCGTGGAGAAGCCGCCAAGCCCTCGCTGTTCTGAGGAGCGGCGGGGGAAGAGCACTGGGCAGCGGGAACCGGGGCACAGTCAGCCCCGAGGCCGCGGTGAGTGGCGGTACTGGACTCGCGGCTTCGGAATTCGGGCTCGCGGGGGTGATGGCAGCGCCAGGGCTGGGGACTGGCTCTCGGAGGTCGGGATGGGGATCCCGCGGCTCACCCCGCTGTCCTGTGCCTTTCCCTGGGGTCCGAGCCAGCAGGGCCGGTGTAAAACTCCCCTAGAGTACCTGTTAGTCCTGATTTGGCTTCGCTGAACTCTGATCCCGGTGCGAATATCCCAGCGCCGCCTCCCGCCCAGGGCTGTGCTCCCCTCGCGATGCGCTGGCTATTTATAGCGCTGACAGGAGGAATTAAGGGCTTTGCCGTAATGTGTACGTGGTTGTCCCCTGGCTTAGAGTCTGCCCTAACCTTCCGCGGCGGTGGGTGGCACAGCTGGGCGTCTCGGAGAATGGCTGAACCCTGGGGACCCCTAAAGCCGAGCAGTTTCGCTGGGGTGAAGCTGCGGTCACGGAGCGGCCGTGTGCTCAGTGGGCTCTGCACTGGGCTGGCCCTCGGGAATGGCTCCTTCACGGTATCATGCATAGTTTGGACAAATAAAAAATGCAAAACCTGATCTAGCTTTCTGGTTTGCATCATTCCACAGCACTATTCCTAATAACAAATAATTAATCAGTGAATAAATGGGGGAGAGGCACCAGGGTGATGTGCTCTGCTGTCCTAGGCTCTGTCCACAGAGCTCACCTGCACATCCCTATGGACTCTGCCCTTTCCTCCGGATCTGGGCTCCCTGTGCTGGCCCTCCAGAGCCCTCCAGGGTGGTACACTAACGTTGGCATGGAGGACACTGTATCACTGGCATCTTGATTTGTTGCTAGTCAGTAGAAAACGGTATAAGGAAACTAGGATTGTGGGCTTATCTGGGTAGGTAATAATTCTTTATCTAGGTTTGTGAAGTGCTTTGAGATGAGAGGAGGCAAATTCTATGTGAGGAGCTGATACTTGTTATTACACCACCTGAGGTGCAATGACTTCCTCCACCTTGGGAAGGTCAGGCTGGTTTGCCTTCCCTTCCCAACCACTCCCTCCCAGTCTCTTCTGCTGGGTGGAGAAGAAACTTTGAACTGTGACTAAGGTTCTCTGCTTTCCATTTTGCCTCCAGACTAACCACTGGAGCATCATCTAAGGGAATATTATTAAGTAGACTAACTTTTTTATCATCAAAAGCATAAATCTGGAAAGACCTGAAAAAAACCTGCTTGGTGAATAGACAGCAGATTGAAAGCTCTGCCCTGGGAAGGAGCAAGCAGATGATTGCAGCAGCTTTTTGCTTGCTGACGATCTTTCCATTACAGAGTGATGTTCCATAACTGTCCAGAGCCTGCGGGCAGGGTTAGTGCCTCAGCCCTTGTTGCCAGCATCCCACACTGAAGGACTGTATTTTGGCAAGAGGCCCGAGTTTCAGGTTCATTCAGCAGCTTAGAAAATGGTACAACTCAGTTACTCCGTCTCTTTTAACTCTAGATCCTGCACAACTGCCCGGTGCACCCCTCCAGAGATGGTTTCCCAGGGTGCAGGTGAATGTTCTCAGCTGCCTGCAAGGGAGTTGGGCAATGCCGTGGCAGGATATGGCTCCATCCCTGCTGCGGAGATGGATGGTGGGTGCTGGGAGATGCCTGTGGCTCCTGGAAGACCTATCTCCACTAAGATTGTATCACTTGAGTGTGAGGCTGCTCTGAGCCTCTGGCTGTATGTGGTAGCTTCTGTAAGACCCCAACCAAGTGCAGTGAGATGATGTATCAGTGCTCATAAGCTGCAATGAGTTGGAGGGAATGCTCCCTGCCTGTGTTTTGGGGGAAGAGGGTGCTCACAGCATGCCTCTCCATCTCTGCTTTATGGTCTGAGAAGCATCTACACATATCAGAGGTGATTTGGATGTGACTCATGGCAAAATAGCAGAGGTTGGGGCCAGGTGGTTCTCCCACAGTTAGCTCTGCTAGTGTGTGGGCAGGAGTGCTTCTGAGGTCCCTGCTTAAGTCACCTTCCAGTTTCTCCTGAGCCCAGCAGTGCTGGTACATTGTGCTACCTGCTGCTTGGCACCCTGTGGTCCCTGGGGAGCCAACAGTACCCACTGGACACAAGGATGATGAGGTGGATATTGGAGAAGTCACAGGGCAGGGAAGTCACCATAATGATGTCCCTAACTCTGGTGCCTGGTGTCTAGTCACAGCAGTGTCTGTGCACATCACTCTTGGAGATTTTTACCCCAGTAGTTCCCCTGTGAGCTGGGACCTGGGAAAGTCAAGGCACAGAGCCAAAAGAGCCCAGAAAGTGTGTCATGGCCCTGGGCACAGGCTCCTCCCCAGCAGTGCTCCCCACCCCTTGCTCCAGGGGTGACTTGGCTCTAGCAGCTGGAGAGCTGTTGGCACTAGCAGGAGGGAGGAGTGGTTTGTAGGGGCTTGTCTGCGCCATTGCCAAGGATAGTTGTGGAGAAGTGTAAAACAACGAGGTGTCTGCTTGTCCTGGGCAGAGAGGGTCCCAGAGGGAGGAAGAAGCCTGTCCATCACCTCATGGCAGGATCTCTTCCACCTCTGATCTGATCCTGTTCTTTCCCTAAGAAAAACTATCCCAGCTTATTGGCAAGGCTCCTGTTTCAGCCACTACCTTGTCAGATCGGGTGTGCAGAGCTCGGTTGGTTGACCAGGACCTTCTGCTTATCACAGGTGCAGCTCAGCTCAACCCAGCACTTCTAGGTAACTGCAGCAAAAACATTTTTATCGTATTTGTCCTGCAGCTCCTACCGGAAGTGCTCTTGGCTTTGCCTTGGGATTCTGACTCTTGAGAGTATCCTTGGCTTTGGGGCTGTTCCTCAGCTTTTCGAGCAGGATATACTACAGGTCTGCTAGGACAACATGTGTGTGGTCACACCATCTTGCTGGGTTCCACCCAGATAGAAATGAGTGTAAACCAAAGGGAGCTGACAAAGCGGATGGATGGATGATATCAAAGATTTTGTGTTCACAAACACTTTGTGTTCACTGATATGCTAGAGACTTGTCTGTGCCAGTGGCAGGTGGAGTGAGGTACTGTTATGGACCAGCGAGAGGACTTTTCCCATGGCTCCGTGGCTTCTTTCCTCAGTGACACAAAGTGACAAATTGAGGTATTGCATTGCCTGCTACCCCCTGAGCCTGTCTCCTATCACTGAACCAGTGTGACTGTGGCAGCACAGGCAGCCCTGGTACAGGGCTCCCACACCTTGTACCTTCAAGATGAAGGATTGCTCCTGTGGCCATGACTGTCCTCTCCTGTCTCATACCCTTCCTCCATCATGTCCGTGTGCTCAGCTGAGGAAACTCATGGAGCAGAGGGAAGAAATGTGCCAGCCCACGTGGTGCCACACACCCTGTCCTGGCACTCACAACCCTTCATGTGCCTGCAGTAGGGAATGTGCCAGCCTGGTGCCGGGCAGCTCTGGTAGAAGGATGTGTGAGGGGTGGAGGTGCCTGGGAGACGCATGGGGAGCTGTCCTGGGAAGAGGGCCTTTTCCCCAGCTGCCTGCCATCACTTGCCAGCTCCCTGCTGCTCTTCTTGAAAAGCCAGGTTGGGAAAGGAACTCTTGAGGAAAACTGTGTGCAGGGTGCAGGCGAGCTGTGGGACTGAGGGGGTGGCATGAGACAGGGTGTGCTGGGCACTTGGCTGGGGACTGGGGCAGGAAGGGAGGAGCAGCAGGCTGCTGCCTAGACTTGCCTGGGGATGTGCTGGCTGCACCTCTGGCTGCCATGATTCTGTGGTTCAGGACAGTGGGGTGTCAGGGTGCTGCTCTACCAGTTTGGCTAGCAGTGGATCGGAGCTGGCTCGGCTGTGGGGCTGGGTTTCTGGTGAAGGCGGGCGGTATGGAGCTTGTACGGACTTCACTGCAGGTGCCCAGGGAATTCCCGCCCTGGCTGACAGGCAGGAGATACCTGATTCAGCCTGGAACCTACCAGTATGAATTTAATCTTCAAAAATAGGTTATTACATGTATTTGCATCAGCGCCATGTGTTTGTAGTAGATTAGTCTTTTGCAGGATAGGGTGTTGGGGTTTTAATAAAATTTTGGAAAATCTACAGCCTGATTTACTTTATGCTTACATCATATACATAGTGTCTGGGCTGGATATCCACATGGTCAGGTCCATCACCAAGCAGGAGCTGCCTTAAGCAGAAGTTGGTTTCGTGGCGGAGTTGGTGCCACCTGAGTGGAAGCAAGGTGTCCCATGAGGGCAGGCAATATCACTAATGGTTTGGTTGCCCCGACTGGGACTGGGCCACCTTTGCCTGGAAGCTGCTTGCTCTCTACAGATGACATTGAGGTGTGTTGCCAGCCTGGCACAGCTGAGTCAGTCATCCCTGACACCTGTCCTGCCTGAACAGAAACAGGAGCAGGCGCTCACGCTGGTGGTGGTTTGCTCAGTCTCTCCCTTTTTGCAAGACTACCCTGCAGATCATCTCACAGAAGTGGCCCTGGGGAGGATTTTGTAGAAAGTAGGTTGTGGCCTCATGCCTTCCTCTGTTCCAGGTGATGATGCAAAGTCTGCTGGGCAGTCCCGAGGAGACAGTGGCCACCCAGGGGCTGGGGACACTCGGAGGCATCAGAGAGGTCGTGCAGAACACCGAAGACACACCATCACCAATGGCGTGGATTTCAGCATGGTAAGGAAGTGTGCGCTGCCATGAAGGGGAAGGTGGATTGCAGGGGTCCCTCACTGCTGATACCATCACTGGGCTTTGCCTTCCTCTCTGCCCACCCTGCACATGTGAGTTATGGGGCATCAGGCAAATCCTGATATTTTGGATATGAAGGTCTATTGATGTATGTGGATGTTCTGCCATTATTTTCAAGGTGCTTTCTGTCCTGAATTGTGCCAAACAGGGAGGAGGTGGATGCTTTCCCCCAGAGTGGGATCAGCCCATGAGGCCAGTGTGCTGGCTGCCTTCCCCATGGGTAAGGTCTTGGGAAGAGGAAGACTAATGTCCAGGTGTGGGAACAGATGGATCTCTGGGCCTTAAGAGCACCCTGGCAAGGGTCAGGTATGCTTTGTACGGGCAAAGTGGGGCCAGGCTATGTCCCTGCCCAGATGTTCCATGTAGATCAGGGCTCAAACATGCAGGTCCTCTTGGCTTCTGACAGAATTTTTGCTAGCTAAGTAGAGAAATCTACATTGAATTTTTCCAGGTAGCCCAGAATGGGGGGCCCTCCACTCTCTACAGCTGACTGGGAAGGCTTGGATCAGATTGGGTGAAGGGATCTCATTGCTCCCAGGTGAAATGGAGTAGCTGCCTGGGCATGTTGCCTGCAGGCTCAAGCTAAATTGTCCTAGGTAGAGAGCCAGGAGCTAGCGTGCAGGATGAGTACTTGGTGGCGCTGTCACCACTGCACTTTCACTCCTTGTGCCCTGGTGTCACCCTGCTCCTGTGGCCCAGCAGACCTGACCAGTGGTGCTGGCCTTGGTGCCATCAGTGCCCCGATGCCAGCCTGGGGAGGGGATGTTTATGCAGGTACTTTGCTGGGCTTGCAGCCGTGAGAGGGGCCTCTGCTGGGAGGTGCTGATAAGGAGTTAAAAATGTAGCTTTGTGTGTCTGGGGTTGAGGACTCTGCTTCTTGAGGTTTTGCAGGTTGAAGGTTGCTGTTTGGAGAGAGGAAGGTCTTTGCTTCCCTGGCAAGGCTCTTCCCTGTGTATGCATCTCTGGGCTGGAGTACATCTCAACGTCCCAAGCTCAAGGTGCTGTGTAAGGGGGGTGGTGGCCACCATGTCTGTCCCAGCTCTGCCATAGGCACTCTTGCTTTGGGCTTGTGTTGCTCTGGTCTCTAGTCCCCCAAGTTGTCGTGTGGGCAGTGGGAGAGATGTCTCCTCCTTCCCTCTCTCCGTATATGTTGCCCAGTGCTGCACTGCCTTTCTGTGCTTCTGACCTCGGAGAGGGGGTGTCTCAGCCTTCCCTGACACCCTGAGCACAGCCTTTAGGCACTGGTGCCATTTCCAAGCCTACAGAGACAGCTGGAACAGGTTTGAGTCCAGCAAGGACTGGATCTTTCTACTGTTACCTCCCTTACCTCTCCCTGCCCTGATGCTGGGCTCTCCAGGGACAAGGAACTCTGTCATTAGACTAATTTGCCTAAAGCCCGTGGGAAATGGGAGCAATGTCCATTCTGCATCCCAAAGTGCACCAGGATTGATTCCTCCTGAGCAGGGAGCAGAGCTGTGGAGGCTGTGCTGCAGCCCCAGGACCCTTTGCACTGTCTCATCTGGTGCCCACTCGCTCAGCTGGTGTTTTTCCAACCAGTCCTGCATCTATTGGCCTGATTTCCCCATGGCCATGAGGGTGGCTGGGATGAGACCTTCCCTGAAAGGTGGAGCACTGTCATTTGCAGCCCAGGGCGCAGCTCTGTCCCCTCCCCTTTATCAGCCACCAAGTCCAGCACTTTGTCTTTCTCCTGCCCCAGGTGTCTCATCCTGGCAAGGTGCTGCCTGTCCCCACACCAGACAGGGCTGGCAGTGTCCCTCTGCTCTGTGGGATGTTCCGTCTTCCTCCAGTCTCTGTGCTGGCCAGCAAGCCCTGTGGGAGAAGGACAGGCCAGGCAGCAGTGGGCTGCACCCCTAGCTGAGTGGGGGTCCTTGCCACATACAGCACCTTCTTCATGCCCCTCAGCAAGAGCACCAAGGCTCTGCATTTCTTCCTTTGGGTACATCCCTTTGGGCCATTGGAGAAGAGTGCAGGGGGGTTGTGTTGCAAAAAGCATCTCCAGGAGCAGCAGGAGTGAGAGCAGCCCCAGTGTAATGGGTGGCAGGTACGGGATGCAGGGAGGCTTTGGGTCTGGCAGTGGGGACATAGAAATGCTGATGGCCTGAAGAAGGTCTTGGTATGGTACCTCTTGTCCACAGGGTTCTGTTCAGGGTCACTTCTGAGTTGCACCACTCCTGATGCCCTCTGAAGGAGGACATTCTGGTGCATCCAGCATTTTCTGGGTGACCAGAGTCTCTGGTGCCTGGAGAAGACTGTGGAGCCCAGGCTGTAGTGTGGATGAAGGCCAGGCTGTGTTGTGGCAAAGAAGGCAGAGGCAGTGAGGCAGGAAGCTTCCCATGCCCTTGGGAGCTAGAGGAGCAGCCTGATATTGAAAAGAGGAGAAGGGCTATGGGCTCACAGGGTGAGGGTGATGAACAGGTCACTGCATCAGTTGCTCTATTCCCCAGGGATGTCCCATCATCCTTCTCCACCTCTCTGATTGCTGTTGGCAGCATGGTGGTAAGAGGCATCAGGAGCAGAATGTGACAGTGGAATGAGGACCCTGTATCCCGTGTGGATATGGACCAAGCCTCATGCTCTGCCTTGGGTCCTGCTTGGCCTATTCCAAGGGATTGGAATAGGGCGGGAGCCCCAGACACCCTCATAGTGGCTCTCTGGGCACAATAAGGCCCCCACTGCTCTCCAGGTGATGCTGATACTAGAACCTGAGCAACTGGCAGAGATCCTCTGCTGAGAGGTATGGTGTGCTATGCTCTGCTCAGCTTCATGTGCCTCCATGAGTGAGGCAAACTAGGGAAACAGGGCTGCAGTTTTTCCTAGACTTCCAGCCTGCACAGTGAGCTAGACTCTTCAGAGCTCACCAAAATCCAAGTGTGCCTGTTCTGGGGCTCAAGTTCACACCCCAAAGGGAGCTGGGGGCAGCTGCAGGCACTGCTCCTGCTGCCTCCCTGGGTAAATAGGTGACGAAACCTGCACCTGGAATGGTGAGCAGGAAGGTAGAGGTGATCCAAGTGTCCTTCACAGTTTGATTGTTCTCCCAAACTGGAAGACTTTTCCAAAAATCTTCCTCCAAAGCAGCATCAGCCAGCAGTCATTATCCTACTCCTCTGCAGATTTTCTTGGGAAAAAGGGCTGAGACCCTTGCCTGTAGCCACATCCCCCCATACCTCATGAAGAAACCAACTCCTGGGACTTAACAAAGCCTTGGTGGGGAGTGGGTGACATCCCTGTGCTTTGTCCTGCAGCTGAAGTACATGAAGGAGCTGGAACAGGAGAAGGATTTCCTGTTGCAGGGCCTGGAGCTTATAGACCAGGCTCGGGAGTGGTACCACCAGCACATCCAGCTCATGCAGGATCACCAGCGGCTCCTGGGGAAGAAGAGAACCAGTGCTGTGAGTCTGGGGCTTCTGGCTATGTGTGGGTTTGGAGAACAGGACTGGGAGGTGGCTGGACCTGGAGCTGACCCTGTGGTAACCTCCAGCCTCTTCTTCCTCCTCATCCTGCAGGATTTCCCTGAAGGTGGCCAAAGCCACCTGGGGCACCTGGTCCCCAAGCTGCAGGAGGTGAACCGCTGTCTGAGTGACCTTCTTTCCACTGCTGGCAAGGTGAGAACAGCACATCAGCAGCTTAAGGTTGTTAGTGTGATCTTAGGACTCATCCTGTCCCCCCCATGTTGATGGTTGGGCTGACATTGGAGCTGCCAGTTTCCCCCAGCTCTGGGAGGGTGATGGGAGACAGCTAAGAGGACAGCACAGCTGGTCCTAAGGTGGGCTGGAGGATGCTTAAGGCATTTGGGGGACAAAAGGAGATCTGCAAAAAAGTACAGCCATTGTCAAGGGAATACGCGGCCCAACCTCCTGAGGTGCTGAGTCAGCCACTTCAGAGCTGACTGTCCTGCTGGGCAGGAGCCAGGCACACTGGCAGGAGTGCTTCCCCATTCTGCGTGGTGGGCTGGAGGCCCTGCAATGGCCTTTGCTGAGATTTTAATCCTCTGCTGGGATTCTCTCAGTTCTTTGTGTGTCATAGAAGCATCTCGCCTTGAAGAAGGGCTGGGAAGGGCCACAGGCTAGGAGGCTCAGTGTCTCATCACTTCATCTTCTCTACAGACAGCAAACCCCTCCTCAGCCCTAAGCAGGCGGGTCCCTGTGACATCCACAGGCTCCCAACAAGCTCTCAAAATGCTGAAGGAGCAGAATCGGCTTCTCACCAAGGTGAGCAGAGGTAGGGGTGGAGGTGATGCCCTTGGGGATGCTAGGAAAGGAAGGGGATGGAATGGGGCCAGAGAAGGAATGACAGGCAGTGGGAAGTGTTCCTTCAGCTTGGCCAGACTTGGTCATCTCAGAGAAGGGTGTGTGGGCAGCATGTGGAGACCCTCTGGCACACAGCTATGCCCAGCTGTCTCCAGCTGCTTGCTGAGTGAGTCAGTGGCAGGGATAGGACATTCCTGACAGAGGGGAAAGACTGTGACAAACAGAGGTCACAAGAGAGTGCAGAGGCTGCAGCTGGGGGCTGTCAGGGAAGAGATGGTCTGCCAGGGCCAGGTTCACTGCTGGGTTTTCTGTCCCAGCACATAGCCATAAAGATGCTCTGGGGGGCTTGAGTCCCTGTGCTCTGGAGCCAGGCTTGGAGAGCTGAGGGTGTTCCCCTGGAGAAGAGAAGGCTCCAGGGAGACTTTAGAATCCCTTTCAGTGCCTAATGGGCCTTGATGAGAGCTGGAGAGGGACTTGGGACAGGACAAGGGGGAATGGCTTCCCACCGCCAAACAACAGGGTGAGATGGAATACTGGGAAGAAATTCTTCCCTGAGAGGGTGGTGAGGCCCTGGCACAGAGTGCCCAGAGGACCTGCCCTATCCCTGGAAGTGTTCAAGAACAGGCTGGACAGGTCTTGGAGGAACCACCTCTAGTGTAAGGTGTTCCTGCCCATGGTTAGGGGCTGGGATGAGATGGGCTTTAATGTCCTCTTACCTAAAGCCTGTGATTCTTTGGTTCTATGAAATTTTACCTGCAACACACCAGTTGCCAGCATTTTCCTCCTCTAACCAGCATTATCCTCCCCTGTCTGCAGGAGGTGACTGACAAGAGTGAGCGAATCACCCAGTTGGAGCAGGAGAAATCTGCCCTGATCAAGCAGCTCTTTGAGGCTCATGCCCACAACAACCATGAGATGAGCCAGCTGGACTCCACCTTCATCTAGCATATGCTTCCCCTGCCCTATCCCCAAACTTCCCTAGGGGTTTCAAGGGACTCTTGCCCCAAACTCATCACACCTGCTGCTCCAGGTGTTGTCTCAAGGTCTGGGGCTACTGGTGGCGTCTCTGTGGGAGGAAGCTGGGACCCCTCTTGGGGAACATCCCTGCCCTGCTGCTCCTTTCCTGTCTCTAAATGGGCTGCAGGGATGCTGTCCCCAGCTCTGTGACCCTCAGCATGCAGGAGATATGGCTACTGTCTATACTGCCTGTGTGGGGTGAGCTGCTGTGCCCTTGCTGACTTAGGCTGGAGTTTGGATGCTCTTGGGGAAAAGTGATGCATCTTCGACGCTCCAGACAGCATCTCCAGGCCTCTAAGCCTGGCCCTTAGAGGGTGCTGGCTCCTGCTTGTCCTGCTATTGAAGACAAGATTGGAAATCCAAGGAGGCATGCCTGGACCCTCTCTGCTGCCCACGTTCTCCCTGCCAGAGACACTGTCCTGGCCCTGTAGTGCCCAAACTGGTGGTCCTCATGGCAACTCCTCTGTTGTGTTTGTGGTAGTGATACCATAGTTGCTGTTTACATGCCTGCTGGCTCCTGTAGGGAATGAGCCATAGACCTAACCAAGATAGCCTACACTTCTGAGCTGCCATTTTGGACTGTTGACAAGTTGAGACAGACACCTCACCCTGTACTTGGCTTGACCTGGCAAATACTTCCTGATGTCTGCCAGGATTAGATTCTTTTCATGATGACTGTAAAAGGAGAAGTGATGTTTCATAGCCTGAGGATGCTCACATCAGCCTGACCTCACAGAGGGGCTTTAGAACTTGGTTTTATATTTAGCTGAGAGTGAGACAGAGCAGAGGCTTTTCCCTGTGCACATCTCCACATGGAGAAATGGCAGCTCTGCCTCACATGGTTTTGGAGGCTGCTGTCAGGGACGACATCCTGACTGTGAGTTGCTCTCCTCTGCAGGTCTCTTCAGGGGTGATGCTGGTGGTCTGAGATGGGTCCTATTAGATGGCATGTCTCAGGACTCCTCCTGCTTCCCACCCAGCTCAGTGATGATGCTTGAGCTGAATGACATTTGACTGTGGCTTTGTACTTGGCATCCACAGTACTTTCACTGGAGGTCCCATGTAGAGCAGCCTGGCCCCCTGTACCCCCAAGGCCAGGACCTTTCTCTCTCAGATTGTTTCATGCTCTGACTTTCTAGGCATGATGCTGTGGCACTGAGCTGGGCAAAAGGTGCTGGCTCTGCCCTGAGCTGATACATGCAGGCCAATTCTATTCTCACTTCCGTTCTTATCTATCAGGACTCTCTGTCCCATCCAGCTGTTCTCTTTGAGATTGAGCCTGAGCTAAAGCTCACTGCAAGGCATGAATCCCTGCTCTGCCCCTGTGCCTGCAGCTGGAGTGGGGATCAGCAGAGTACCAGGGAGATGGTGGAGGACGAGCAGCAAGGCCATGGTTAGTCGTGTCCCTTGTCTGCAGGAGTTGGGTGTTGTCCTCTGGGCATCAGTGCCTGCCATCCTTTTTGTGATGCTTCCTCTGGTGTCCAGTGCCTGTTTTTCCTGAGGTTTAATTAGAACTGACCCTTTTTATGAGGGTTACCTGTCTGTTGGGATAATTAAGTGGGGTGACCTATTTAATTTATCTTCCTGTCTCTCTCCCTAAATCAGCTTCCCATCTACTGCTGCCAGCCCTGAAGTCCCTGACTGTCCTGTCTCTCAGAATGCAGGGGGAGCTGAAGTTGCAATCTGGTGAGCAAAAAAAGAGCCTGGGGTTCTCTGCACCTGGACATGTTTCCATGCCCTTTCCCATCACCTGTCCCCTGCTGTAGGGCAGGGTCTTAAAGCCACCTGTACTCCTTCCAAATGCTGTAGCCTCATCTACTCAGTCTACTCCTCCAGAAGCTGTGCTTGCAGGTCACACTGCTCAGGCAGTGCTGGTGCAATTCACAACCTCTTATTTGCTTTTAAGTACCCTTTCTCAGACCTACCCCACAGAGTGGTGGCAACAGTGACTGGTGCTCTGCAGTGACTCCTTCCCACAGGGTCAGCCACAGGGGACCTCATTGGCATGGCATATGTGGCACGTGTCCCTCTGCCCTATGCTGAGATGGCAACTCGCATGGGGTGAACTTGAGGCTCTGCACTGATTGGGGCACCCTCCTTTCACAGGCTGTGGGGTGAACCCTGCACCCTGCAAAGGCTGAGCCTCCCCAGTGAGGAGCAGAGCCAAGAGAGAGACCCCAGTCCACTTACCAGCTGCTAACAGAAGGATCTCTGCCATGGCCTCTTCCAGGTGCTGCTTAGAGCAGTCACTAGTTCCAGCTGGGACAGGAAGAGGGTTTGTAATTGCCCTTTGTTCCCTTTTCTTGCCTTTGCTTGGGTGTGGAGCTCATGAGGGCTTCCAAAGGAAAAAGAGAGTCATGGTTCCCACTCCAGGCTGCTCCATGCAGAGCCAGGGCAACTCTCTGCCCCAGCCCAGGGGGTTTGTCCCAGCCTTGGTCAGCAGCACTGGCCCCTACCCTGCTTTCTGTGGGACTGCTGCAGGTTGTAGGGTAGGTCTGGCAGTGCCACAGCCCACTGGGATCAGGTTTCCCCTGGAAACTGCAGGGCTTACCTCAAGCTGTCACTTTGGCCTGGCCACACTCTTTCTAGGTCCCTGATGAGCCTGACCCTCCCTTGTGGGTCTGAGCTATGTCCACTTTGGCACCCTTAACTGTGGGGGCTGGCTCAGGAGCCATGAGACCTGCGTTTGGGGCCAGATCTGTAAGTGATGTGTTTACTGGGACATGTGAGTTGAACACCTCCTGTTCTCTTCAGGCTTTTCCCTGCTGGAACTGGGTTTGCATAGATCTGTCATGCCTCCAGGGCTCTGATAACTGCTGGAACCCACTGTGTGAAACTGTGGTTACATTGGAACAGCTGGAGCAGGGCTTTGCTGTCCCCAGCCAGGACAGCTCCTGCCAACCCCACATCACCCCCACAGCCCTCCACGCTGGAGGTTGTCACATGTAGGTGCAACACCATGGGGTCAACATGCCTGTCCCTGGGCATTTATGGTGTGTGCCAGGGTGACATTGCATGGGGGATCCTCATTGCCAGAGCCTGGAGCTACTGTCTGAGCAAAGTGAGCCCTCTCCTGAGCTCAGTCTAGAGGTGTACCTGGCCCCTGGGCTGCCCCAGGGATGCAGGGTCTCATCCTCTGTGCCCTCAGCCATACAGTTTGGGAAGGATCCAGTCACTCAGGTTTATCTGTTCATAGTTTCTCTCTTCTGCCCAGCTACATGCCCTTTACATGCCCTCTGAGCCTGGGCGCCATGCCTAGCTGCCCCTTTAGAGAAGGGCTGCTGTCCCAGCAGAGCAATAATCCCACATGCCAGCAGGAACAGCCGCATCTTGGGCCCCTGACCCGAGCCTTCTTTCTTTTTTGCTTTTCTTCCCTGCTATGTGATCAGCACTGCTGGGCCACCACAGTCTGTGCTGCCCTGGCCTGACAGCTCTTCCACTCTGTACCTACTGTCGTGCTGTTGTCAGTGCAACTCCCTGGGAAGTGAACTGAGGATGTGATGACCTGAAGAAGATCCTGGGTCCTGGGGATGGTTCTCATTGGGATGGGAGCTGGGCCATGCAGAGCTGGCTGGACTAAGGATGTGCCTGTTGCATCTCAGACCTGCAAGTGGATGCTGATCGTCCCCGTGATCCCTCAGTTAGAGTGTTCTCCCATCCTAGACCATCCCTGTGCAATGTTTCCTCTGCCCTGCCTGTGTGTTGGACTCTTGCTTGTATCCCAGGTTCCAGAATGTCAGTTCTATTCTCCTCTCAGGGATAATCTGCCTCCTGCCTTAGGAGCATCACCTGGTGCTACCCTTTTCCCATCTGCCTGTGGCTGACATTTGCAGCACTGTGAGCAAAGGCTCACTCCCAGATGCAGTGGAATCTGCCCTCCCCACTGCAGCATATGGTGGAGGCTGAGCCTTTGCTCACAAGCATGATTCATTTCGAGGGGATGTTTCCCATCCTGAGGGGATCAAGCACAGCATCCAGGCTCTGCTTCAGTGTCCCATCAAATCTCTGCCAGATCCAAAAACTCGCTGTAGCTGTGATCCCAGCCTGGCGTGGGCACTCACCTCTGCCTGCACAGCCACCCCATTCTGTTCCAAGGTACAGCTGATTGAAGGCAGATGCTTCTGCCAGGAGACCCATGTGATGGGGAAGAGTGAGGCTTCCAGAATTCGCTGCTTTGCTCTGCAGCTGCATAGCACTGGGACCATGACTTAAACTCCCCCTCATTACACAGAGAGGCAGCAGCACATGCAGCTACCCAGCCCTGGAAAAGCAGTTCTCAGGGAGCAGAGCAGGGAGGACCACAGAGCAGAGAGCACTCTGGAGGACCACATGCACTGTGTGACTTCCCTTAGACCCAAAGCGTCCCTTTGTGGGATGCCCATGTGGGCACAGACAGTGGCTAGAGGTAATCCCATCTTCCTGCCATGCCAGAGATGCTTCTGGTTGCTCCTCCTGGGAGATGGGATCCTGCTCTGGGTGGGAACAGGCAACTGGAGGGACAGCGCCTGCACTAGATCTGAGCTGCAGTCACATCCCAGGGAGCCATCAAAACCCACCCATATGAAAACACCCTTTGACTGCCCTGCCTCAGCTATAGACAAGGGCTGGGCACATGGACCACTGAATCAGAGAATCAGAATCCCAGACAGCTTTGAGTTGGAAGGGATCTTTAAAAACCATTTTGTTCCACACCTTCCCATGGGCAGGGACACCTTCCAGTGGACCAGGTTGCTCCAAGACCTGTCCAGCCTGGTCTTGAACACTAGCAGGGTGGGGCAGCCACAGCTGCTCTGGGCAACCTGTTCCAGGGCCTCACCGCCCTCACAGGGAAGAATTTCTCCCTAATACACTATCTAACCCTTGAGGCCGTTCCCCCTTGTGCTGTGACTCCAGGTCTTTGTCCAAAGCCCCTGTCTTGCTCTCTTGGAGCCTTCATAGGCACTGGAAGAGGCTCTAAGGGCTCCCTGGAGCCTTCTCTTCTCTAGACTAGAAAAGCCCAACTTACGCAACCTTTCCTCAGAAGAAATGCTTCATCCCTGTAATTGTCTTTGTGGCTCTCCTCTATGGACCAGCACATTCTCAAAGCAGAAAGCCTGGACTATTCTGCAGGCACAAACAGCCCAGTACTTCACTCCTGTCTCGCTGCTGTCTGGCCCCCTGGACACAGAGCAGGGGAGACACAACTCCTGCTTGCCCTGTGGCTGGATCCAGGGGATGGCACTGGGAGTAGCAAGTCCTTTTGCCCCAGAGCCTCTCCTAGGCATGTGCCCTCCTTTTACCTCCAAAGCTTCCCTGCTTTGGATCTAAGAGAACCCACTAATGTGTCATGGGCAGCCAGGGACAACCCATCCTCAGACAGGTCCAGGCAGGCAGGTTTGGTTTATTTTGGCTACTAAAAACAACTCCTATCCATGAAGAATATCTGTGAGTGTCTACAAGCCCAAGAAGACTCCAGGTAGGGATGTGATGGCAGTAGAGCTGTCCCCTGGCCCTCTTCCTTGGGATTAAAAAAAAAAAATCCAATTATTATCTAAATTATGACATCTTCCTGTCAAGAACCTGAGGGCAGGCAGGGCTGCCTGCACTGCTAGCCCTGGGCATTCTGCAGCTGCCGTGGGCAAAGGTCACAACCACATCCATGTCTTTGTCCCCACAGATGGGGATCCACAGGGCAGAGTGTCACAGTGTTGGCAGCCCTGTGCAAACAGGATGTCCTAGCCCCAGACCCTGGCTCTGAGTCCCCCAGGTATTGCCTCTTTGCTGGAGATCACTGTTCCCATGTGGTGCTGCTCAAACTGGGAAAGAAACAGTCCTATTCATTAAATCAAGAAATCCAAAAGACATGGCCTTGGCTCCTAAGGTTTTGTTTAGCCCTGATGAAAATATTTTGCACTGAGTTCAGTGCAAGTGTTTTAAACACTTCCCTTTTTTCTTTCTGGAGGCATGAGTTCTGCTAGGCAGAAAGCATCCAATTCTTTGAGATGCTTCCGAAATCTCCATTAGCTCTTCAAGTCTTCCAAGACCTTCATTAGTCCTCAGACTGAACCACTTTGTGGGCAAGACATTGTCCCATAGGTGGATCAACTATTTTACTGTGCCATGCTGGCAGCCACCCCAGACTGTGAGTCCAGTGTCCCATATCCCCTGTGAGGGTTGTGCCCTGGCCAGCTTGGAAAGGCCTCAGCTGGTTTGACCAGGAGGGTAATAACCAAATAATCTAACAATTCCATCATTAAATATTTAGTATTCATGACTTAGGAAAGAAATAATTTGGATTTGTGAGAGACATCCTGGTGCTGATGCTCCTGCACCGATGCCAACGCCTTCTCACTGGTGGCTGGTGAGTGCCTCCAGCTGCTTCTACATGCGAGGCTTATCCCATTGGGCTAGAGGGACCCAGCATCCCTGGCACCCCTGCATCCATGACAGCTAGAGGCATGTGGCTGATTCTGGGGTGGTTCTTGGTGAGGTCTGCAGGAGCAGCTTCACCCCTGCAGTGTCCCACACTCCGCACTGCTTGGACACCTGCACTTGTCAGCTCCCGTTCTATTTCTTTATCCCAAATCCTAAGGGAGTTTTCCCAATCCAGCCATTTTTCACATTTTCCTTGGATGAGTAGACTGTTGCATCACTGCCAACTCCCAGAAAGTAATAAATTTTCTTAGCCCTCCTAAAATCAAGGAATTAGGAGAAAAAAAAAGAAGAAAAATCCTACAAAAGCAGCTTTTGTAAGGAATTCTTTTAGGAGAGGGTGTTTATTTTTCTCCATGGTCGTCAGCCTTCTTCACTCCCTTTGCTCAGCATCTCATGCAGTGCTTGCCTCCAGAGGGAGCCCAGAATTACGAAACCAAAGGGGCTATGAAAAAGTTAAGTATTGCTAAAACTTAATTGGGTTGTTGAGGCTGCAATGCTTGGAGCAGCTCATCCCACAGGATCCAACACCCCCAGGAATGACCCGATTGCTTTGTATCCCACAGGACAGCTGTGCCAGGGGGGTCTGAGGAGGGACAGAGCTCCCACTGTGACTGCACCATGTCCCAGGAACAATGGGAGCTGGAGCCCTTCTCCAACTCCTGTGACTTTTCCAGGAATTTCCTCCATTTCAGTGGGGGCATGAGCTGCTTTTCCTCCTCCTGCCTCTCAGTGGGATTTGCAGCTATCCCTGCTCACAGGATGCTAGTGTGTTAGCCTGCAGAGCAGGATCCCTTCTTCAAGGTCCCCAGCCTCCTGGGCCCCTCCTGCCCTGTTACTGCTGGTTGGAGGCACCAGAGTGATGCCTTCAGGGCCAGGGAACTTTTGTCCATCCTTCCAGCTGCCAGATCAGCTGCAGGGCTGAGAAATGGCTTTCCTGTCCCTGGTGTGTGCCAGTGTCAGGCTGTGACAGCCACCTTGACTGACCACTGCCGCAGCTCAACAGCTGCCATGTGTTCCAGCACTTCCTGTGAGCGTGCCAATGACTCCCTGCCATGGCAAATGGATGGGGGAACACTGTCACAGACACCTCTGCACCAGTACCCTTGGTAGGGCTCTGGGATATGCTCAGGGATTCAGGCACTGCTAGAGAAACCCTCTGCCTTGGGACACATAAGGGCATGAGCACAGCAGCACAGCTGTGGCTGTAGATGCACATGCTGTGCCAGGCTGTCCTGTGGACATGCACACGGTATCTGTGCACACACTGTGACTGTGGTCATGCCATGTACATTCTCATTCTGTATCTGTGCTCACATCATGCTCATGGGTTACACTGTCCATGATCACATGTATCCATGCTCACACTGTGACCCTGGTCACACCATGGCTTTGCTTGCACTGTGGCCCTGCTCTCACCACACCAAACTGTTCCCCTCTCATTCCTGGCTTTCCAGCAAGGCAAAGAGGAAAGAGGCCTTCCATGGGCAACCAAGCAACTGCTGGAGCTCGATGTCCTCCCCTCCAATGCCCCTACACACCATGGACGCATGAGCACTGTTGGTGCTGCACAGTGAACCTCCCAGGCAAGGCTGGGGGAGGCACCTCATCCTGCATACCTCATCCTGGGAAAAACAGTCTGGGGATAAAATTAGCTGGAATTTTTATTACTGGGATTTTATTTTTAAAAGCAATGGAAAGTACATCACTGGTGAGAAAACCCCAGAGGTCTGGGCCAGCCTGTGGGATAGCTGTATGCGTCTGCTCTGTGGTGGATATCCTGCTCGCCCCAGGAGGGATATGAGGTGGGAGCTGGCTGTAGGAACAATCAGCATGCCAGCAAAGACCATGAGGGGGCTGATCCTACCCACTGGGATGTACCAGGGTGGTGCAGTGGCACATGGGGCAGCTAAGCCCTGCCAGGCCATAGGGTCCCTGGGAAACTGGTGGGAAGGACCCTTCCTGTCTAAGCAGTACTGGTCCCTCCAACCAGAGAAGATACAACTGGAGGTCTGCAAACTCCGGACAGTCCTGGAGAGATTGGAGAGGGATGGAGCTACCAGTTCTTCCAGTGTATGAAGTGAAGGTAGAAGCCAGATCCAACCCATCCTAAAGCAGACAGCTCCCAGTGCTGGGGTGCAGCAGCTCCCTGATAAGTGATGGTGCTTCTGGAGATTTGCCTGCCCTACAATAGAGGAATTTTGACCAATACGGAGAGGAGGGATCTACTAAAGGGTGAAAATCAGAAAGTCATGGCTGCCTCAGGACATCCCCCAACTGAAGACAGCTGGATACAGGGAGAGGGCTCAAGGAAAGTGTCCCCATGTGCATGCTGCTGCCTTCCTCATTCATGGACTGCTGAGTGGCAGGAGGGTACAGTGGGGATATCACAGCTGTTACTGCTGGCTGCTCCCAGGCTTATTTGCTGAGAGCAAGGTGTGCCAGCCAGGAATGTGGCTGGCACAGGCTCCAGCTGGATTCTGACATTATTTTTTAAACAAGTGGAACTTGCACCTGTAAAGATCTCACCTGAAAGCTTAAACCTACTGTTAGGAGCCTAAGCAAGTACCTGATCCCCTTGCTGAGCTGTCCAGTCACTCTCAGGGGACCCCAGTTATTCCAAACACTGGAAACATTTCTCCTCCTGCAGCAACCCACTGCTGAGCCACAGAACCCAGCGTCCATCCTCTTTCTGCCCCTCAGGAGTGATAGTCCTGGCAGATTATTGAGAGGAGCCTGAGCAGCACCTGCAGCCTGGCACAGGGCTCAGGAGCTCCATGTCTCTGGCTGGAAGTGGCTGGGATGTGGCAGCTGCCTGGCAGATCTTCTTGACCCTGGGTTGGGCAAGTCCTGCTGTGATTGGACACCCCACCCAACCACCGAATAACTGACATCGCCGATCTCGGGGCTCACTTCCAAGGAGATGTGTGGGGTGTTGGAAAGGGAAGCTGAATCCTTTAGCAAGGTGCATAAAGCCCTCCCACATGACAAGGTGAGGGTAAGAAACAGTAGCAGCTCGGTAAGCTCCCAGCACCAGTTTGATGCTCAAACTAGCCCTCAGAGGGTGAGCAGGCTCCTGCCATGGGAAGGCAGAGGTGTGAGATCTTCCAGGGGCTGCAGGTGGGTATCTGCTCCACCATGGACCTCCATAGGTTTCAGGAGCACAGCTGCCTCTTCATGGTCATCCCCACAGGCTGCAGGTAATCTCTGCAGCACTGGTACCTGCAGCACTTCCTCCCCTCCCCCTCCACTGAACTAGGATCTGCAGGGCTGTGCAGTGGTTTTTACTCTTTCTTAAATACATGATCCCAGAGGACCCCCCATTCACTGCTGGAGGGCTCAGCGTTGGGTAGTGGTGGGTCCAACACAGGGACAGCTTCTGGTGCCTTCTCACTAAGGCACTCCACAAACCCTCACTGCCCAAACCTTGCCAATGCAGTCACAAGGACTTGACGTCCTCCTGGCAGGATGGGGACCAGGCTAGAGGAGAAGTCGGATACACTGGAAGCAGGATGCTTATCCACAGCAGCCTCTGCCCAGCTCCTGTCTGGTTGATACCCACCAGGCAGGACCATATCTGTACTTGCAGAAGCTTCATGCACCTCGGTTGATGTCAGCTCTCCTGAGGACTCACCAAACTGGGCAGCTGATCCAGCACCTGATGCAGGGGAATTTGAGATCTGGACTTCACAGCCCGCTCCTCAGAAAGGAGATGAGCGGCTGCTGGGCACCTCTGGCAAGCTGCCTGCACCCCCAGATGCTACCAAATTTCACACTCATTCACTGTTTTCTGATGAGGGTTTAACTTCATCCCCACCCAGGGACTTTGAGCAAAAAGAAATTAACCCAGTAAAGAAAGCTTTTCCCCACAAGGTAGTGTCCCCCTGCTGCACCTGTCATTATCCCATGAAACCATGATTGTTCTTACACCTCACAAAAACTAAAATCTCCCTAAAACTGGAAAAATTTGCACTCAGTAGTTTCATCCAAGTCACCTGCTGAAACCTGAGAGCAGGATGAGGGACAACCATCCTTCCCATGCATTCCCTGGGCATGGCCCTATCCCTGCAGACACAGAGGAGCACCTGGAGGTCACTGCCAGTTTCCTTCAAAGGAACCTGGGTAGGTTTTTCTTTTCCTTTTGTCCTAGGAACAAAGCACAACTGTATCTTAAAATGGCAAGACCATGGCCTTGAGTGAAGCATTAGCAGCCCTGAAGGCCTGAGATCATCCCAGAACACAGCTGTTCTCTTATCTCCTTTCCCCTCAAGGTGTCTCAATCACCTCTGCAATCTACTTTAGCCTCAGAGATGCATTTAACTGGTGCCATCCCAGGTGAGGGTCCTGATTGGTGTCTTGTTCTACAGCAGATAGCATTTGTCATGGGACTTTTTCTTCAAAATATTTTGCAGATCAGAACCATAGAACGGTTTGGGTTGCAAGGGACCCTTAAGTCCATCTTGTTCCACTCCCTGCCATGGATAAGTACACCTTCCACTAGACCAGGTAGTTCCAAACCCTGTCCAACCTTGGGCACTTCCAGGATGGGGCAGCCACAGCTTCTCTGGGCACCCTGTGCCAGGGCCTCCCTACCCTCACAGGGCGAGATTTCTTCTCAGTATCCCTTCTAACCACTGAGGCCATTCCCCCTTGTCACTTCCAGGCCCTTGTCCCCAGTCCCTCTTCAGCTCCCTTGGAGCCCCTTTACGCCCTGGCAGGGGCTCTGAGGTCTCCATGGGGCCTTCTCCAGGTGAACACCCCCATCTGTCCCAGGCTGGCTCCAGAGCAGAGGGCCTCCAGCCCTCAGAGCATCCCCATGGCCTCCTCTGGACCAGTGTTAATGAAGGAGGGAGCTGGACTCAGACAGGACTGGGGCCCTGCCCAGCACTGGGTGTGATGCTGTGCTATGGGGGCTGTGGAGCTGCCCCAGACTTGCTTCACGCTGATTCTTCATGTTTCAGAGGTTTGCACAAAGTCAGCCGACCTGCCTGAAGTGGTCTTAAGAGATCTGAAGACAGGTATCTGTTTTGGGACAGGAACAAGTACCTGCAGCTGGAGAGATCCCTATGCATCCTGGGAGCAACCAGCTGCACATCAATCACATTGGTTTGTAGCATGTGGAGGAGGAGGAGGAGGAGGAGGAGGAAATAAGGCTTGCCAGGGCTTTTTGAGATCTTCACAGCACATGATTTTCTCACATTCAAGCTGGTGGCATGCCACAATCAGCTCAGAAGCTCAAGTTTCTCCTGAAAGACAAATAAAAGCCCAGTTCTGCAGATATGCCCAAAACCTCAAATGTATAACCATGAAAAACTCTGCCAGTCATAAATGTTAGAGGTTTTTCAGTGTCAGGATTTTGGGTTATCTGACTCCTATCTTTGAGTTCTGAGTCATTTGAGAAAAAGCTCTTAAGATAGCTGGGGGGCTCTGGGGTGCACCAGGAATTCATGAGGAGAGTTCATACAAAAGGTTCCAGGTTGGGCCATGGTGGTGAAGCAGGAGGATTAAATCTGGGAAAAAAAATGAATTTAATAAATTGATTCAAGCTGAATAATTTCCTGGCCAGGGTATGATTTAGCTCAAGAGTAACAGTTAATTTCACTGCAGCTCTACAAATCTCATCCCTTTTCCCAGGCAGCCCCGTGGAGCCTCAGTTTTGTTGGAAGGAGACAAGTCTGGCTTCTGGAGGGCTTGCTGGGAGGTGGGTAAGGATGGATTGTCTCTGAGAAAGGGAGTTCCCAGCGGTGTTTGTCCAAAGTGGGAGCTGTCAGCACGCGGGAAAGATCTTCTGCCCTTTGCCTACATGTCAGTGGGTTTGGGTGGAGATCCTACAGGTCCTGGGCAGCAGGAACAGGGAAGGATGCTGCCAGGAGGCACCCAGGGCTGAGAGGCAATATGGGAGAAGGAGAGATCCTTTTGCTGAGCCTTGGCAAAGGGTCACAGCACCCACTCTGCTGCTCTTGTGTTGCAGCGAGTCCATTGCTGCTAACCCTGAAACAGGACTCCTGCAGCCAGTCAGGAGCATTCCAGGCTGCTTTGGGCACTTCCCTCCCTGCCACAGTGGTGGGAAATGAATCTGTGCCATGTGTGCCACTGTCTGCCCATGCCATCAACTGCCTGTGCCATCATTCACCTGAGTGTGCCGTCACCTGCCCTGCCTATGCATCATTCTGGCATGGCTCTGCTGGACACAAGGGGTGTGTTCTGCCACCAGGAGCATGACAGCTGGAGGCAGGAATAACAACAGCCTGTGGCGTCCCCAGTGCTCCCTTCAGAAGGGCATCTGTACTCCTCTGCCCGCACCAATGACCGGGAGCCCTGGGAGGCCTGGGAACACATGAGCACTGATTTCCCAAGGGCAGTGGGAGCTGAGTCCTGGGGCCCCTGGGCAGTGCATTTGGTTTTTGGCTCTCTCAGCAGGATGGCACCGGGAAGTCCTTGTCCAGGAGCAAAGGATGCTCTTCCAGTCTGGGTCCAGGATGGGTGACTTCAAGTCATCTCCTGACCTCCATCAGTCAGTGGGGTGACTGCCCATCATCAGTGGGCTGAGGCTGCCCACCGGAATTCCAACAGGCAGGGAAGGATCTGGCTGCCCAGTTGGTGGAGAGAGGGGGAGAAAATGCCATTTGGACTAAGACTGGGAAGAGAATGCACATCATGTCAGCTAGGGCTGGAGCAAGCCCTGGACTTGAGCAGAGGAAATGGCTCCCCTGAGATTTCTTGCTGCATTTTGGGATGTGTAAAGGACTGGAAATATGCCTGCTGGCTGGAGGGGTGTCCTTAGGGCTGTGTATCTTTGCATAGAGGCAGTGACCATCTGTCGCAAGAAAAATCCATTATCGGGGCCACAAATTTAACTTTAGGATTGTTAAGGCAGTCACTGGATTGACAAAAGACTGCTCCAGGCTGGTGGTGAGATCTGAGCCAGTGTGCTGGGGCTGCTGTCATGGCTCCTGATGAAAAACAGTGGGAAAAGAAACAGGCAAAACCAAGGAGTCCAGATGAGATGTTTCTGTGATGCAGAGCTTTCCCCAGAAGGACTGTAGGGTGGGGAGGAGAGGGAATGCTGCAGGACAGCTGTTCTTGGTGTTCCTCACCTCAAGGAGGGGGTAAGGGAAGTGGCACACCAGGAAGCCCTAGACATGCTGGGAGCCTGTTTTTTATTGAAGTCTTGCCAAAGAAGAGAGAGCCCTCCACTCCCACAGGCTAAGTTTCCAGCATGAGGTCTTAGATCAAACAAGTATAGTTTGCTGCAAAAGATGTGCAGGAGCCCTAGAACAGGACAGGACAATTTCTCCAGCTGCAATGCTGTGCAGCAGCATGGAGGGACAGAATGTTGCCACTGGCAAGTGGAACCCTCCTTGGGATGCTGGTCCTCAAACCGATGTCAGCATCAGAAAAAAAAAAGGTGATTTTGCTCAGTGCAAAATGGGACCCCTTCCTGTGTGCTTTCCCAGAGCTCAGGAAAGGGGAGCTGGCTTGGAACTTGCTGCTGTAGAGCTGCAGTATGGCAATGGGAAGGTGGCTTATGTCCTAACAGAGATGCTCCTGCCTCCTGAACTGGCTGCTATGGCACAGTGCGAGGGTGGGGGGACATTTGGAGCCCTCCTAAAATGTTTGCTTTTCCCTAAAAACTCTAGGAATTTGAGGCCTCTGGGCAGAGAATTTCTCTGTGCATCAGCAATGGGAAAAGAGCAAATTCACTGCACAGAAGAGCTGAGATGCCAGTACAAACCACAACCTTTCAGGTTACTTGAATTCTTCCAGATCAGTACAGTAGCTGAGCATGGAGTAGCTGAGCTTGAGGTTTTGTTTGGAACTTCAAGGGACACAAATTCCTCATTTAGCCAGGTTAAATGTAGGTAACTGGGGAGTAAGAGACCACTTCACGTCAGAAAGGATGTGGCTTTTGGGGGACAGTGGACAGTAGTGCTTGTACCCACCCCAGGAAAACATGACACCTCCAGACGCCCTACCTCGCCATGCCATGCTTCCTGTCCTCTTGCCACGCATGGGGACCTTTGCAGCATCCCCAAGGCCCTGCTCACTTTAGGCCTCTGGGTGATGAGTAGCAGGGCTGGCAGAAGAGTCCCTCAGCTGTCCCCAACAGCACCCTGCTTGGTCAGAGCCCTCTGATGCTTTGCTGGGGCTCAGCAGGTACAGCCGGGGTGTCTCAGCCTCCCCCAGGGAGTCCATTCTTGCTGTGGGTCTCCATGGGGCTGTGGTGATGGCCATGGGCTTCTTCAGTGAGCCTGCTTCCCTAAGAGCCAGGCAAGGGCTCAGCCTCTGCATTGCCCAGCTGCTCACCATAGTCGTGGTGTGGTGCTTGTGGGGATGAGCTGAGATTGTTCAAAACATGGTTTCTCACTTGGAATTGGAGCCTGTGGGTAGTGTTGGCCAGTTACAGAAAAGTGATAAACAGTTCTCTCCTTTATTCCAAGCAGAAGATAATTTTCCCCTCCATCCTGCCAGCTCTGTCCCCACCCCACCACCATCCCCTTCCTCACACTGAGGATGAGGAACAGCCCCTAGCCACGAGGCTGCCCAGGAGGATCCGTGTGTGGTGCTCCCTTCCTTCACAGCACGTGCTTCACTTGTGCTCACCCAACCTGTCCCACAGGCTTAGGGATAGGTGAATCTGCAGTGGCTGCATGGAGCCGACAGGATGTCACCATCACCCTGAGCCTCCATGTGCCAAGGACACCTTTGCCCTGGGGCCACAGCGTGGGGGACAGATGTTCTGCTAGCAGTTGTGGTGTCCTGTGCCAGCATCCACAGGCTCATGTCACAAGCTTGGGGACAGAGCTCATCAGGTGTCATGACAGGGCTGTGGGAACAGGGCTGTCAGTCTGAGGAGCTGCTCTGTGCCTCAATACTTCCTGGCTCTCTGTCCTGGCAGGAGAGGGCTCTTGGCAAGACAACCAGGTGAAATCAGTAGGGCATTTCTGAAAAAGTTACCTACTTCTTGGCTGGTTCAATGCCAGGACAAAAGGAATCCCTGCCCATGGACCCCCTCAGGACTTGCATCACACAGACATTCTCCTGGGAAACAGGAGACAAAAAAGGGTTTAGAAAGTGAGGCAAGAATAGAGACTTGTCCTTGTGTTTAATTTTCCTTCCAGGCAAGGATCCTTGCCAGGAGGGGGATTATAGGCTTGGATACACGGAGATCCTTCCAGGCCTAAGAGGACAAGATCTGGGCTCAGAGCCGAGGCTGGAACACATCAGTGGGCTCCCACTCACAGGGTGCAGAGACTCAGCAGGAGCTGCACTCAATCAGGATCTCACTTCTGATTGAGGAAGCTTGTTGCATTCCCTTATTTTTTTACTCTACCAGTGTAAACACTGGTTGGATTTGCAGCTTCACTAGCCACAGACTCAAAAACAAAAAACACCCCAAAATGCTTCACATATGTGTGCTGTGGCCTCACTCAGTTCTGGGACTGGTATGGGCATCCCCAGAACTTCCTGACAGGTCCTTGCTGCCATTCCAGTCCTGTCTGACTCCAACTTTGTGCAGGTGAAGATGTGGGTAAGTGCACCCTGAGCAAAAGCATCTTTTTGACTCCAGGTTCACATATTACTGCTGGAATGCAGGATACATCCAACAGCTGGACAGGATGTTGGGAGGTTTCCTGATACCCCAAACAATATTGTGACTCCTCCATGCAAGGCAACGAGATACTGGGGAGAGAATCAGCCCCAGAGCTGGGGAAGCCTAGACATCCAAGTCCTTTGGTTGGTGCAGGACCCACCCTGCCTGGAGGTTCCTGAGGAAGAGGCACCTCCGGGCTTGCACAATGTTGGGCATTGGCCTGCACTAGCCGAAAAACACACCTGATGTCTCAGCTGAGTCCCAGGGTATGTCAGTCCAGGTCCTGACTGGAGCCACAGAGCCCTGGGGACTAGGAGCAGGTTCCCCCTCCTCCATTTCTCTGTGCCTCCAGTGCAGCTCCCAGGCAAAGCTGAGATTGGGAATGGGAGTGGGATTGGGGTTTGGATTGAGACTGGGGCTGGGGGATTTCTCCCATGGACCACAGCTTGTGGACAGGTGAGCAGCCTCAGCCCAACCTGAGACCAAAGGAACAAATGCCTGCCCTTATTCCTCGGTCTGTGCTTCAGAGGCAGATAGGGGATGTGCTCCTTCTGGGAACACCTTTGCAGCCTCATGCTGTCCCAAATGTCCTTCTGGCTAGTACAGGGACTACGCTGCTCTCCAGCCAGCCTTCCTCTGTCCCTGCTGGTTCTTGGTCAGGGTGCCTCTGCAGAGGAACCCCACTGGCTTCCAGTGCTCTCTCAGGAGCAGGTCAGGACCACTGAGATCAATGTTGTTCTGAAGCAGCTCTGGACTGTGTTGTGGGATTGTTTGTGCATTGCTAAGGGCTGGCCCATGCTGGGCCAATCCCAAAGCTGTTGAATGCTTCTGGATTGAATGGTCTCCTGCACTTGCTGTTGGCTGAGGAACTCGCAGATGGGAGCAGAGAACCCGCTTCCTAACCCTTCCCTTTGGACCCCAGCCTGTTGCAGTGTCTACAGGCTCATTGTGTTCTTCTGTTATTACCCAACCACATATGGAGCTGCAGTTGCCGCCCACCAGTGCTCCCAGATGTGCCGCCCACCAGTGCTCCCAGATGTGCCGCCCACCAGTGCTTCCAGATGTGCTCATCTGTGTTTTATAAAGCCACTGAGCAGCCCTGACAATCAGCAAACCCCATAACCAGCAAACCCTCACCTCTCAGAGCCAGCAGTGAATTCCTTCTCTTGCTCCAATGTCTCCTTTGATCCCTCATTCAAAGATCGGAAGAGCG